>CANSGD010000303.1:0-600000 GCA_947645195.1 Patellifolia procumbens
ATAAAATCAATCCGGATGCTTCAACTACAAGCTAGTCTTTGGTTGAGTTGTCCTCACAAATGACAGGGTGTTTTTTTATCTCACTCTGAGGCACGTGCTAACTATTATCATACACTCCTACAGACCGCGGCATTGCACCTAATAAGCATTCCGTGGAATAATTATATACTAAAATCGTGGAACATGTAACATGAAAACTGCTAGCTCAGCTGGTCATTTTGCCTGGAATCAATGCCAGCGAGCATTGTCCCATGTCAATTTCATCCAAAGAAACTTATTTTATTTTTCAATTTTGTCTTTTTCTCCCAATATTTGTCTTTTGAAATCATTTTTCCTTCTACAATTATTCTTAAATTAATATTATTTTTTCTTCCATTGTCTTACTTTTATTTTTTGTTTATTTATTCTTTAATTTATTTGTATATTATTGTACTGTACCTTTGTTTCTAAATTATTAAATATTTAATTTTAAAATATTATATAGTTATTTTTAAATTCAATTTAATTTTACGTCTAATATAAGGACTAGAATGAGCAATACATTATACAAGTAAATAAACCTTCTCATTCGGAAAATTAGCTGCTTTATTTTATCACATTGATCAAATGAGTAAAATAAAATTAGTCATTTGATCAAATGAGTAAACAAATCAAGCCATTTGATCAAATGAGTAATCTTGCTTTCAATAAGAAGATCAAGAATTTCATCCAGGTAGATAAATCAGCCATTTACCAAATGAGATGCTTTATTTTACTCATTTGATGAAATGAGCAATCTTTTTGCACAAGAATTGACCCGCCATATTCGGACATTCATGAGCTAAAATAAATATGCTCATTGACAAAATGATAAATTTATTTTACTCATTGAAAAATTAATGAAATAAGAAACATAGCTTTAAAATTAGTAAATACGTTACATAATAAAAAAATACCTCAATATCCAATAAAAACTCTTGAAATACCGCCGAATGAAATTATTAACATTACCACCGAAGACAGAGCAAAATAATTTAAATGAGTAAAAACATCCTTATAATGAGTAAACATCGTTTTATTTTACTAATATATAATTATTTAATTCACTTTAATTTTTAAGCTTCCAATATATCACTAGAATGAATAATACTACCGAATTAATGATCTTAAATGTATAAAATTAAATGTCTATTTCTAATGTCTTAAAATAAAAAAGAAGAAAATAAACAATATTATTTAATTTGTAGAGTTTCACCGGTACGTGGAAATAAATAAATGAGTAATTTATCTTTTAAATGAAGAATTATATAATCCTTATTCATTGGTAAACATGTATATACTGTTTGGATATTGACGAATAAATTACTAAAATGAGGTACCATATAGTTCAAATGAGATATATATCTTAAAATGAGAAAATATATTTTCTAATGTGTTAAAATAAAGACCAAATAGAGTAATCGGTTAAATATAAGTAAATGAGCAATATTGTTTTCGAATGAGTAAATAGATTATACTTGAACTTGAAAAATAACTAAATGAGGATCGTAACTTTCAAATGAGCTTATAACTTTTAAATGAGCAATAATATATTTCTTTTTTAAAAATAGGAATAAAGAGGGGATTATTAAAGATGAGTTGAAGGAGGAAAAAAACAACAAAGAGTGGTAGAGGGGATTCGAACCCACGACCTCTAATCGCTGAGAGATTATAGAGGCCCAACCATCGAGGTATCTTCCATTGAATGATCAAATGAAGGAAAGAGTATTAGAGCTTGTTTTCCTAAAGTCGCGAAAATTACCATAATGCTACCAGGAGCACCGTGCGACGGTGCACCCGGGCGTATTTGCATAGTCTCAAGGCACCTTTGAATCTTGTGTCTTCCCATGTTACAAGTATCGTAGAACAGAGTGTTTTTTAAATAATTGCCTCTATTTTTTATTAGCAACAGGACCCAGAGAATAATTATAGTGACTTATATGTGGCAATATAATCGACATAATCAAATTGCCTTGCTTTTGTATTCACAATGAACAGACCTGCATCTTAGTCCCACCCATAAAAGAAAACACCACTTGGACATAACATTGTCATATGCAACAAAGATGAATCCAAAAGAAACACAGGATGAGGTTGAAAAAACTAGTTCCTGAAGATGAAGTTCAACAGCTTAAGCAAAGTCTTCCAAAGGAATTCTTCTTGGGTAAGCTCGAAATAATGAAATACCAGGGCTTTTGGTATTTCGTTGATACTAATATGTTCAAGAGTATTCTCATGTTTCAAAGGCACTTCCGCGCCAGGGATAGGGATATCATTATCTCGAGCTTCCCTAAAACCGGCACCACATGGTTGAAATCTTTGCTCTATAGCGTTGTAAATCGCTTAAACCACCCTATAGAACAAAGCCCTTTGCTTACACACCATCCACATGAGCTAGTATGCCGCCTAGAGTATGATATCTACGGTAATGCCTTTTGACTGTCCTCGCCCACATCATCTTAGTGAGCTCCCTTCTCCTAGACTTTTCCAAACCCATTTGCCTTACTCGGCCCTTCCAGAATCTATCAAACTTTCTGGGTGTCGGATTTTGTACATTACTCGGAATCCACTGGACACAATAGTGTCGATGATGTATTTTGTTGAGAAGCTTCTTAAGGAGCTCATAGGAGAAGATTTCCAAACTCCCTGGTATTGACGATCACTTTGAAGAATTTTGTGCGCGAAGAATTGCGCCTGGTCCCTTCTTCGAGCATGTAGTTGAATATTGGAAGAAGAGTTTAGCGTAGTCCAACAAGGTATTGTTCCTTAAGTATGAAGATTTTAAAGGAGTGATCCCATAGTTCAGCTAAAGAGGGTAGCTGAATTTGTGGGTATGCCATTTTCACAAAGCGAGGAAAGTGTAGGTGTCATAAAAGACACTATAGAATTGTGCGGCATCAACAATCTCAAAGGATTGGAAGGAAATAAAAGTGGAGTCATCAACAAGATCTATGATAAAAAGAGTTATTTTAGAAAAGGAGAGGTAGGGGATTGGACCAATCATATCACACCCGCCATGGTTGAGAAGATGAAGGAAATAATGGAAGAAAAAACTTGGTAGAACAGGATTATCATTTCAATTATTTCCTCACTAATTTTACGTATTTTATATGTTCAGGTGAATGGCACTAAGTAACCTCAAACTGGTAATTCCAGTCCAGCTACGGCTGGCACTTCGAGTTTTATAAGTCAAACTAGGGTTTGGTTGTGTATGGTACGGAGAAATTTTAGATGGAGGCTTAAATATCCAACCTAGCTATTTTCGACCGTATTTGCGATGGCACTCACTACTCCCTCTGCTTGTAAGAAATGGTATTAATGCTGATTTTATAGAGTTCCATTTGAATGACCAAGGTTTTCCAACTTTTTCTCCAAACATGTATTTTCCTATTAAATTTCTATAACTGACCAATTCTACCTCCAAATTAGCATGGAGATGGTAAAGGAAATTTGTGAGGAAAGGTAAACCTCATCATGCAGGACTTACTTCAAAATTACTTTTGGATTCATTATCACTATCAAACTACCTCTAGAATTTTATCACCTCTAATTTGTATGATAGCAATGGGAAATGTTGCAATAGGAAGGGGAAAAATAAACCCTCTGGTTACCATCTATCCACATGGGCTTGTATGTCAGCCTAAAGTACGATATCTATGGGGATGCTCTTTGATATCTATGGTGATGCCTTTGAGTACTCCCGCCCACAACATCGTAGCGAGCTTCCTTCTCCGAGACTTTTTCAAACCCACTTGCCTTAAACTACCCTTCCAAAATCTTAAAGCATCAACCATCTTAAAGCATTGGAAAGTAATGAGAGTGGAGTCGTAAACAAAAACAACCATACAAAGAGCTTTTTAGAAAGGGGAGATCGGAGATTGGACCGACCATATCATACTGAATATGGTAGAGAAGATGACTAAGTTGATGGAAGAAAATTTTTGGGCACCGGCTGGTCATTTCACTTACTTTCCTTGATAGTTCTTATCTTTTGTTTGTAACCTTTCATGGAAGTACGTTATTCATCCGTACTAACCGTACAATTCCTCCGTTAACGGCCAGGCAAATCACTATTCATCTGTTAACAGTTAAGCAAAACACCATTCAGTAGAAGAAAAATGGGGCCACTCGTTTTTTGTTTAGTTAACGGATATCTACTTCTTTGTTATTTGTCATCATTTTTAGATTTCTTGTGTAGTCTTGTGCATACAAGGTAGAGCTGACAATTCTTGTAAAAAGGTCGGATTCGGATTTGGCTTTGAATTTCGGGTTATACTAAATACATGTCAAAAGAGTGCTAACTAGGGGGCCACTAGTTTTGTTTAGTGAACGAGATATCTGCTTCTTCGTTATTCTGTGATTTCTGTCATCTTTGTTTAGTAATCTTCTGTAGGATTGTTCATGTAAGGTCTTCAATAAGAGATCATCATATATGCTTCTACTTAAGCCAAGGGAATTAAACCAAATATGGGCTACATCCTACTGAATTGTTAGGTCTAAAAAAATTAGATTTGGATCCAAATTGGATCAACATATTTAATAAAGATTAGAAAGCATTTTATGTTAATATGTATACTCTATAGCTCTTAAAGCATGTACGCTATATTGCTATGTGACTTTTAAGGTTTCCAAGACTCATCTCCGAACTACAGTATCTCTAATTCCAGATAAACTAAAGATTATAACAGGTAGATATTGTGAAAATTTCATATTGAAACGAACTTAACACAATCACAAATGACTATATTTTCTTTATATTTTGAAGAAAATACATCAGGCAAGTCTTTGAACTTTGATAAAAGAAAACCATGAATAAATTTAAAACCAAAGAGAGTACTTTTTCTTTAAATAAGATAAGGAAAAACGACCTACGGAATCTAAACAATTCATAAGTAGATCCATTTGAATTTTATAAGTCCGACTCATTAAATGGAGATGAATAGATAAAGTCAAACTCCTACCAATCTACCAACTAAACCAAATATATTGAAATAGTAAAAAAAAGAAAATAAGTATTGATAGTAATTCGTCTCTTTTTCTTTGCTACATAGATATATCACAACTATGTGTTCCAATTTATATGCTATATTTTTTCGCCTGTGGTACCATAATATTTCTACCTACTTTAACCTTTCTTTTTATCACTTTCCTTTCCTCTACTATTTTTCTCTATTTCACCATTCCATTTATTTCCATCTATAGTGATGGTTTCCTTTACCTATACATGTACACCCTATTTTTGTACGATTACACAATGTATCAAATAAAAGGTGACTGACGGCGACGGAGTAATAGTGTTCTCATCTCTAGTCCACCTACTCGTGGTTAGCATTGGGGTGAAGTGGTGAACTCATGAAGGGTCCACCCATAGTTATATTTATATATGAGAAGCATAGTGGTTTTAAAATAAATAAAAAAATCCATGAGATAAGCTTATCCACAAGTTGGATGACAACCAAAAGAGGATGATCCACAACAGGAACAACAAAATCCATGGATGCAAATCTTGTCCATCTTTCTTTTTTCTAAATAAACTATTTAGCTCAAGATATAAGAAGACATGTATCGCATTCATCTCTATTCTATAAATGAAGAGTATAGGATACCAAAAATCAATATTTATCTTTTTTATAAATTCCTAATTAAATGGAACAACTTTCTCCGTAATTAACCGTTTTCAAATTTTTATATTTTGAAAAAGAAAAGAAAAACACCCTAAATAAACTTACATGTTTGTGCAGAATTTTCATGATCTCGCACGCATACTGCTATACGCCAGTACTTCTTATCGGAAGGGAGTAATAGAGCATAAACCGAATCCTAGGGCTTTAACTATAAGCTTGGGCTTTTAGTTGAAATGTATGTGTAACAAATGGGTTGATTCTATCTCTCTCTACGTGACATAGATTTCCTTTTTATCTCTTCCTATCGCACTTTTGGTTATATGGGCACCTAAGATATTAAGTCTCCCTATATTGCACTTATTGTAAATGGAGGAAGATGAAAACTTTTATCTTAAGAGCCTTAGATCTTTTTTTGAGCACAAGACCACGAACATATCTAGGATAACCTTGCGTGAGGCAATTTAATTGCCCATAAACAAATTGTCTTTGTATTTCTATCCACAAGTTGGATGGACATGTATCCTATAGTCCTACCCATAAAAGAAAACATCACTAGGACATAAATTTGGCACATCAAACAGAATGAATCCATACGAATCACACAACGAGGTTGAAAATCTGGTTCATGACGAGGAAGTTCAAGAGCTTAAGCAATGTCTTCCAAAGGAATTTTTCATGGGTAAGCTTGAAATAATGAAATACCAGGGCTTTTGGTATCTTGTTGATACTGATATGTTCAAGAGTACTCTCATGTTTCAAAGGCACCTCCGCGCCAAGGATGATGATCTCATTATCGCGAGCTTCCCTAAAACCGGCACCACTTGGTTGAAATCTCTACTCTATAGTGTGGTAAATCGCTACGACCACCCCATAAAACAAAGCCCTTTGCTTACACACCATCCTCATGAGCTTGTATGGCGCCTAGAGAATGATATATATGGCAATGCCTTTGACTATCCTCGCCCACATCATCTTAGTGAGCTCCCTTCTCCAAGATTTTTCCACACCCACTTGCCTTACACAACCCTTCCTGAATCTATCAAGGTTTCAGAGTGTCGTATTTTGTATATTACTCGTAATCCACTAGACACGCTTGTGTCGATGATGTACTTTTCTATGAAGCCACTAAAGGAGCTCCTAGGAGAAGATTTTCAGCTCCCTAGCATTGAGGATTACTTCGAGGAATTCTGTGCGGAAAGAATTGTGCATGGTCCCTTTTTCGAGCATGTAGTTGGATATTGGAAGAAGAGTTTAGAGCAGCCAAATAAGGTATTGTTCCTTAAGTATGAAGAGTTAAAGGAGGATCCGATAGTTCAACTAAAGAGGGTAGCTGAATTTGTGGGTGTGCCATTTTCACAAAGCGAGGAAAGTGAAGGTGCCATAGAACAAATAATAGAACTATGCAGCATCAACAATCTCAAAGAGTTGGAAGGTAACAGAAGCGGAGTCATCAACAAGATCTATGATAAAAAGAGCTACTTTAGGAAAGGGGAGGTGGGCGACTGGACCAATCACATCACACCTACCATGGTCGAGAAGATGAAGAAATTGATGGAAGAAAAACTCGATGGAACAGGCTTATCATTTCAATTACTTCCTCACTAGTTTTATGTTTTCTTTATGGTCAGATGAATGGCCCTATGGCCCTGCAGGACAATAGCAGATAAGCAGCTATGCCCTTGGAAGTGAAAGGGAAGGATAAGTGAATCAATGACCGCCACCGGTAGGGATAGAACCTACGGCATCGAGGTAACAAGGAAAACTTCTACTAACTACACCAAATAGTACTTGGTGTATATATATAGATAGATATATGTGGTTCATATATATAAACCATATGAATAAAAGGATGTGCTAGCATTTGTTTCATTTTCTTGTACGATCATTTGATTGTTTGTACCCTAATATCTATTGGAATAAATATTGCGCCTATCCACTTCTTGCAAGTTGAACCCCCAAACATGTATTCCTACTAGTTTCTTTATAAGTTTCTATTACCGATCAATACCATCTCTAAATCAGTATGGATGGAAATTGGTAATGAAAATTTGTAAGGTAATAAGAGGAATTTGAGATGAATAAACATCATCATGCAGGAATTTCTTCACAAATTACTTCTAGATTCAATTATCACTACCAAATGGAACCTAAATAGATGATACTCTGGTAAAGGAAATTTATTACAAAAACAGTTGTTTAGGATGGAACTAGAGCAATTGAACCCTACGAGGCTACGATACTAATTTATTGCCATTGTCATCATTAATTATCACCTATTGAGCAATCCATTAGAACCTTAAAACATTATATCAATGAAATCAGCTAATTCCAAGATTAAAAAAAACATAACATACAGCGGAAGTCTCTGATGGTATCATGATTTGCGACGATTACTGCATGACTGTGTCAATTTGATGACACAAAAATGCTCCCGCGCCGCTCTTCCAATCATAACGTTTGAGTGAACAAGGTTGCTCCAGTGATATACAGTGAACAAGTGGAAGTACAGATGTCTTCAATCACCTAAAAAATCACGGTAGCAGCAAAACAATACTGTTGGAAGTTAAGAAATAAGTACTATATAACTCCAAAAACAGAAGTAACTTCAAAAGAGAACCCTGCATCGTGCCAGGCGATGAACAAGATGCTAAGCAAATCAAGACCAAAGATCTAATAATATTAACCCATTGCAGGATAAAAGTGTAATACGTTTGACAATTTGAAGTGTGTAGCCTTATTCATGCGATTATAAAGTGGTTGTTTCCTGTTACAAAAACAAATCATCGCGGTGATACCCTCTTAACTCAAAATAAGGAGAAACAGGATTTTGCATATGACAACCACACCACAACAAAGCCTTGGTCCTAAAATGATTTGGGGTTGACTAGCATAAGATGTCGATACTCGATACAATTATGAAAAATTTTAAGCACCAAATTCTATTTGTTACTTTCTCTAAGGCAGCAAACATCCACAATACTACTGGAACATTAAAAAGCTTCAGGGAATTCACAAAATCACAACCATCCTAAATCACCTCTTCAAGATATTTTCCTAATTAAATGTGTCTTTTTCCAATGCATGTTTTGTGTAAAGAATCTGAGTGTGTTTGGATAACAATTACGACTACAAGAAGTATGTCCTCTTCGACTATAGGTAAATACACATTGCTAGTACACCACGACATTTGGATTAGGCTGGCGATACAGGAAGGATCTTCCAGGTAATCAAGTGGTGTTGCAAGAAGAAGTGCTCACATATATCATTCCAGCTTTGGCGCCATTCCTAAAATCAGATATGGAAGGATGGAGCTGGCACTACCACTTAGATTTTCAAATGAATTTTCATGCTACTTTACTTTAAGGAGGAAATCATCTAAAAGGAAACATATACCTCATAAGTCATAACTAACTAATCATATGAATAAGACATCTGATGTAGTGAATATATTGTTGCAGCCTTGCAGGCAAACAGATTCACTTTCTGCTCTGTTTTGGAAAGCCCAATTTCAGGATAATATTAGATTAAAAAAAATGTAGCACTAGTTTAGAATTCTGAACAAAGTAAACTGATGCAAAGCAAGGTCTCCTCACTACTCTTCCATTCGTAACTTCTAAGTGAACAACAGTTGCTACATGTCTGACAAAAAGCATGTTAAAGTATAAATTACAATTGGACGAATTCTGTCATTTGAAGTGCCCCTTTAAAGATCAAAGATATCAGCTAAAATAGCAGCTTAACTCCAGTTTGTTCAGGGAGTGTACTAGGAAACAGACAAGGATGCGTATCCAGCAAAACAGAAACCGTATAGCAGAAAGAGTACTTTGCAAGGTAGTTAGCAGGAAGGCACAAGCGACGATCATATTCTTAGTGACCTTCTAGAGACACAAATTTAAAAAATGCAGGTTCAGTTATCAAACGCATAAAGAATCCAAGTAAAAAAAACATTTCCAATAAGCAATGAGATTGGAGGTGTTATAGCTGACACAATCAGTTATTTATACAGAGATCTTGTTGGCTATATAGAGATAACGTAACATAGAAATCAATGTGTAGATGTAAGAGATTACTAGTAACGACTGGATGATTGTTTGCTTCATAAAGTTATTCTTTTGCCTTTATGACTAATCTTCCTCAGTAGTATCACCATTAATTGGTTTGCTACAGTTATTGTTTTCTAATTGAGTTTGTTTTACACTTAATAACTCCTGGTTATTTGAATCATTTTGATTACTGTCTTTATGTCAAACCAGAGATAGGCCAATAATTCACCCTAGGACTTTACGCTAGTTTCAACCTAAAATTTACTTATCTTCAACATTATTTATGGACCACTAAAAGGAGAGGATCAATCTCTGAAACTAATATATACCTCATAATCAACTGATCAGACAATACTAGTAAAAAAAGACAACTAGTTCAGAAGTTTGAACAATGTAGATTGTACTAGAGCAAATGACGCTCGTCTCACTCTTCTTCACACCACCACTTCTGAGGGACTAACCAGTCGTAATTCCTATTTCCTACATGGTCAACAACAAGGAAGTTCTAAGAGACTAACCAATCCTAATTCCTATTTCCTACATGGTCAACAACAAGGAAGTTGAAGCATAGATCAAATCAGTTAGCTGAACCCTAACCATTTACGGCACACCGAGAAAGATCAAGACTTTCGACGGCAGTAACAACATATACAAGCACTTATGCAGCTTTGGAAATTAAACATAGAAGATTATGCAGGAAAATAGAAACAAAATAGAATAACGATCACTCTTCACGATATCAGGTGATTAGCAAGAAGTTACGTTATGAATTCTGGCCAATTAAAAGCATGATACAACGTATGCAACTTCCAGTAATTAAACAGATAGAAAATCAAAGAAAAACACTCGATAAGATAAGCAATATGCATGGAAGGCCAGGAAGGAATTATAACTTTAAAATAATAAGATAAAAATAACAGATATTGTGCTTGCTAAATAAAGTTCAAAACATAAAGAACAATGTAAAAGATGGTTATTATTAATACCTTTTCAATCTTTGAGCTTTACATTTTGAAGCGGTTCCTAAAGCCTCGCATCAGTCGTCAGATTCTGTTGAATGCAAGAATGCATAAATGACAACTTTGTGCTTTAATGTTATACAGCAGTAGCTTACAACTAGATAGTATGACTACAACATGGGTATATTGAACAAAACAATTAGAAATTAGATCATAACAGTCATATAATAACATGAAAAATCTAAAATGACTGTGTAATCACCTCCTCCTTCGTCTTCTCCCTGATCTCCTCCTCCTCCTTGTGCTTTCTCCGCCTTGTTGCTCGTTCTCGACAAGGTCACTAAAAGAATCCAACATAAGAAGGTTCTCCACGCAAACATTAACATCATGCCGTCTTAAAGGATTATGAAAGCAACTCAAATCTTCAATCACCATATTTTCCAAGTCAATAGAACCGAACCTACGAAGGCCAAGCCTTACAAGCAATTCCTTCCTGCTCCTAGTATAATCAATAGTCCTCTCCATAACATTAAGGCATTCAGTTTTACGAACTCGAAGTAGCTTAGTCCACGATTCAACCACCCCATATTCCTTCATTACCATTATCTCAGTATCCTCCCAATAATTTATCAAGATACACAAGCACCCATCTAAAACCCCCGCCTGCATAAACGTATAAGAGTACCCATCAATCTCATTCACTGGAACCGGCACCTCACCAAAACTATAGGTACTAAGATTGAAGCTAACTATAGGAAATGGTGGTTCATCAATCTTGGTGTCATTAACCCAATGTAAATTCTCATTAACCAACACACCATCTCCATGCCTACAATTGAAACGAATAGGGACATGATCAAACACCCGTGTCCAAGAGTCGGATTTCATACTATAAACCATAAGTTCACTATAGGATACAACCTCCTCCTCCCCCTCCTCCTGGCTAAAACATTGAAGAATCCTAACAAACTTATAGTCATCCGCGCCACTATCATAACCAAACCCATGAATAAACTTATGTGTAAGACGAACGACATGAGGCGGCCTCGGTAAAAAAGGGATCATTTTATGAGTTCGAGTAATCGGATTAAACAAGAACACAATGAAATTATCATAATCATAGTTCCAAAGACAAAGCAAACCATTACATGACCCAATTGTAGAAACACCACCATTATCAAGTCTTTTAAAAGGGTAATTTAGCTCAACAGCATTATCAAATGAATCAAATTCAGCAATGTGATAAACACCTTTACGGTAGACAAAATAGCGGTTTGATTGAGTGGTTAGTGATCGTCGTAAATGGCGTTTAGCAAAATTAGGGTCACTGATTAGATCATACCATGATTTACAAACGATTTTGAAGCGAAGAAGGGGTTTTGCAGATAATCTAACAAGAATATCAATGATAATATCGATAGGAAGAGATTTATTTGGATCCATTTTGTCTAAAATGGATATTTCAGTTGCACAATTTAATTCAAGGATTTCTGCGAAATTGAAGAATTGGAAGAATGAATAGTGAAAACGGATTAAGAGTAGAGATTACCGGTGAGAGTGAAATGGCGAAATGAAATTATGAATTTTGGATCGCCATTGACGTCCCTAATTAAGCTGCTTTTTGTGACCCAAAAGCCAAAATATATAAATTTGGGCTATTATGTCTAGTCCAAAGAAGGATTAGTGTGGTCTTCGGTTATTAACGGAGCTTAATGTAAGACCAGTTCAATAAGTCAATTACAAGTCCAATTAAGCGTGCCACATGCTAAGGAGTCTAGAAAAATTGATTTTTTAATTTTTCAACTTAAAACCTTAACTTTTGCATTTTATTAACTTTTCAACCTTAAACTTTAACGTTTGCATAAAAATCCATAACTAATAAGGCTAATGGAGTTTAGGATATCGATTCCACATATGATATTAGTTATGAATTTTTATGCAAAAGTTAAGGTTTTAGGGCGAAAAGTTAAAAACCGCAAAAAGTAAAGGTTTTGGGTCGAAAAGTTAAAAAAACAACTTGGCTGGGCTGCATAGCGTGTGGCGCGCGTCATGGGCTTCTCTAAGGCTAATTGAGCTGGTCTGAGGTTAAGGCTTAACCTAAGACCGTCTTATAGTAAACCAACTCTTTTTAGTTATCGATAATTAATATAATCTAGCGTGAAAAATATCAATAAAAAACAGAAAATTAATAAGGCATCATTATTTTTCTCATTAAACAACTTAACCGTTGATTTTCATTTATAAGTATATTATATTTATTTTTATAAAAGCATCAATAATAGTATGGTGTCATGGTAGTTAGAGCTCTTCGTTCCATACTTAAGGTTGGGGGTTTGAATCTTTACATTGATAATTTTTTATATGAGAATGATGTAGGATAAAAAGCTATTCAAAGCGGGATGGTGATACGTGCCGGATATCAACCCTTGCTTATACTTTTTAATATAGATATTGATGACAATAGTGAATGAGTAAATGACGCCATAAATACTCTAGGTAACGCTCTAAATACATATGAATTTCCTATAAATCGTCTAACTTTATACATATTCTTCTCACTCTAATTCTCTTACCACCACACCCACTCTTGACAATTGCCACCACCGCAGCCACTACCACCACTGCCACTACCCCACCACCTTATGGTAAACCTTGTGCTATAGGTGGGCCTTGTGTTGCATAAGGTTCACCTTTCAATGAACAATTTTTTATAGTAATTTTTCAATTCAGAAAATTATATATGTATATTTCTAATATCTAATTAAATTAAAAATTATATATTTCTGAACAATAATTAATTTAATTAAACATTAGAAATTAATTATCTCAATATTAAATTCAATTAAATATTACATATATATTTTACTGAATTTAAAAATTACTCAAAAAAATTGTCCATTAAAAGGCAAGCCTTGTGTTACAAAGGCTCACCACTTATGTCACACAAGGCTGACCTTAAGGTGAGCCTGTATTGCACAAGGCTTACCTTTATGGACGTTTTATCGTGGCTCATTTTAGCGGTATTAGTGGTCTTCTTCGTCACGAGCGATGGCGGCGACGTGGTGGCGGTGGCGGGAGTGGTGGTGATTGGGGTGGTGTGGTGGTGATCAAGAGTGTGTGGTGGTAGGAGAAGTAGTGTGGAAGAGTGGTGTGAGATAAGTTGTTAGTTAGTTGATAGTTAGCGTATTAAATATAGGGTGTTAGTAAGAAAATACACGACGTTATTTAGCACAACCCGTGACAATATCATGTTTAAATGACTACCCACCTATTGTAGATGTGTAAAAAACTTTGAGGATTTCAGTATTTATCGTTAAGTTCAAATTTTGATTTGAAGGCGATTTTTCCTATTGAGGCGGTTTTGGGAGAAAGTCCTAATTCCAATCTGATAGATGTAAATAGTACATGTCTATCAGATAGAAATATACTACGTTTTCTAAAAACATATACTATGTTTTTTCTAATTTCTATTAAAATTTTAAATATACTACTTTATATCAAAAAATATAATACCTTAAACTTCATATATATACTACATTATTTATAAAATATACTATCCTAATTTATAAATATACTACTTTTCTATAATTCACAAGTTTTTTTTCTTCTAAAAATATGTTGATATATTCCCAGCCCTATCTATCAGATAGGAAGTGGGCAAAGCTCATAGTTTTGGAAACGTGTATAGTTAACTGTGCAAATCGATTGTCTCATGGTTTTTTCAAATTTCGGGTTTCTCTGAATCAGGGACCTTTTTATGGGCAGATACCTTGAAATGTCTCTTGTGTAGTTTTGACCCACTACATTGACTTCAAATACTATTCACTATTCCATCTGTCTCATATTAGTTGTAACGGTTTGACTTTTTCACTATTCATGTAACCTACTTTGACCCTATTTTTCGACTAATATATAAAATCAAATGTCATTATGTAACATTTTGTTGGATTTGTCTCGTTAAATATTTTCAAAATATCAACTTTTTACAACTTTTACAAATAGAAATTTAAAAGATTAATGGTCAAAGTTGTGCGTGGACAAATATGTCAGTCTAATTGTTGCAACTAATGTGGGATAGAGACAATCCTATTTGTTTTAACTATCTTTCGGTCTAATCCCAAAATAGCACTAAAGTGCTTCATTTCTCACCCGACGTCCATTTCTAGTCATGTACATGTTTCCAGATGTACATCTATGAACTCAAGATGTATCACATGAGATTTTCTTTTAAGACCCGATAAATGCACTTAAAGCGTGTATTATAGCCTTTAAAATTGGTAATTCCTTGGAGACGACCGTGGTTTTTTATCGGCCTTTACCAGAGAGGTCTTAGATCACTCTCGTGTAGCTGGGACTTTTCTTATTGACTTTGAGTAAAATGATTGGAATGGCTACACTAAGAACATATTTCAAGACAATGTCTTGGTAGGAGACCACTTACTTGAAAACATTACAGTCCGACAAAGGTGGTAACCGCAAATGCTCAGAATGTTCCCCAATTTTACCACTAACAATCTACGCTATGGAGAAAAGCACAGAAAAGCAAAACATAAGGAGAGTTTTTGGATGAGGCACATAAACAGTAGGAATTAATGGTGGTTGAAATCAAGGGTTGCAATTAGTTATGTAACGGTACGTTAACCTAAACGTTATGGATCCAAAATGTTACAATATGTTACACACACCCGGCCCAGGTCCAAATTTAAAACTCATATCGAATTCCCAGATCCCATGCCCACACCTAACGCGGTCCGGTTGGGCTCCCGCACCGCTCTTCCAATCGTAACATTTGAGTGAACAAGGTTGCTCAATGCTCCAGTGGTGCAGTGAAAAAGTGGAAGTACAGACGTCTTCAGCCACCTATATGATCACGATATCAACAAAACATGATTATTGAAAAAGTTAAGAAATAAGTACTATGTAACTCCAAAAGCACAGGTAACTTCGAAAGAGAACCCCTGCATCGTGCCAGACGATCAACAAGATGCTAAGCAAACCAAGACCAAAGATCTAATTATATTAACCCATTGCAGGATAAATGGCAATACATTTGACAATTTGAAGTGTGCAGCCTTATTCATGCCATTATAAAGTGGTTGTTTCCTAGTACAAAAACAACTCATGGCGGTGATACCCTCTTAACTCAATATGGAGAAAGAGGATTTTGCAAATGACAACCACACCACAATAAAGCCTTGGTCCGAAAATGATTTGGAGTTGGCTAACATAAGATGTCGATACAATTAGGAAATTTTTAAACACAAAATTCTGTTCGTTACTTTCTCTAAGGCAGCATCACATCCACAATATTACTGGAACATTAAAAAGCTTTGGGGAATTTACAAGCATCCTAAATCACCTCTTCGAGATAATTTCCTAATTAAATTTCTGTCTTTTTCCAAGGCATGTTTTGTGTAAAGAATTTGAGTATGTTTGGATAACAATTACTGCTACAAGTATGTTCTCTTCAACTATAGGTAATACACATTACTGGTACACCTCGACGATTGGATTAGGCTGGCGAATACAGGAAGGATATCCCAGCCTCCAGGTAATCAAGCGGTATTGCAAGTACTCACATATATCATTCCAACTTGGCACCATTCCTATGATCAGATATGGAAGTATGGAACCGGCATTACCACTTAGATTTTTAGATGAGTTTTTATGCTACTTTACTTTAAGGAGGAAATCATCTAAAAAGAAACATATACCTCATAAATAATTAATCAGATAAATAAGACATCAGGTGTATTGAACATATGGTTGCAGCCTTGCAGGCAAGCAGATTCACTTTCTGCTCTGTTTTCAAAGGCTCAAATTCAGGATAAAAGTTGACAAAAAAAATAATTAGGAAAATTTGCTTGGAATAAGCCAACCTTTGCGTTGACCGCTTATAACAAGTTTACCTTAATTTATTTCATTAACAAGTAAACCTTGTACACACTTTTGCTTTTAACAAGTTTTACCGGCTAAGACCTCTTATTAACCTTTTTAACAGGTTAAAGTGACACATGTCACTCTTTTATTGAACATTTTAAATTTTAAAATTTATAATTAAAACATAAAAATAAAAAAATAAAACCATATCCCTCCTCCCTCCTAAACACCATCTTTCCCACCACCCTTACCCAGCGAACCACCTACCCTCCCCTACCCATAAAACTTCAGGCACCGGAAACTGCCACTGTTGAAGAAATCTCGTTGGAGATCACGCGACGCTTCTGATTTCTCATTCAATCCTCCTTTCTCCTTCTCTTTATTTTCTGATTTTTATCAACCACCATTAAAACAAAATTCTAACCACCATTTCATCACCACAAACAACCATATATCCACCCACTGAACCACCCCTAACCCTCGGACCACCCTCAATCGCTGCATGCCGCCCAGCAACCCCGCACCAAACCTCACAGCCAGACACAACAGCCCCCCTGTCTGCTACAGAAACTTCTTATTTCGGCTCCAGATTCATCTTCAAACAAGGACAACCACAACCACAAGCACAAGGAGCAAAGTTTTCCACCTCAATCTGCTCCACTTACTGACACTATATCAAAGAAGAAAGGAAATGATGGGCTAATTCCTCTTTTTATTGCTCCAATTCCCAGCTCATACTCTCTGTGGAATCACTTTCTTAGCTCAGGTATTGAATCTAACTATATTGAGCGGAAGAATTAAGAAAAAGAACGGACCTTCTTGAGCTCTAAGAGCTGGGCTCATGTTCTTGAGCTGTTTACGAATTTGAGAACGAAGAGAACGCTTCTTGGCATAGATTTCTTCGACATGAGCATCAGATTCATGGCCGTCGTTTATTATCGTCACAAATGATCTGTGAGAGCATCTCGATGAAGATGAAGATGAAGATCCCCTCATGGAGTAGGAGGAGGAGAAGAAGCGTTGAGATGATGGTGGAGAGAGAGAGGAGGCAGCTATGGAGTGGGGGTGGGGGTGGAAGGTGGTTATGTCTGGGGAATGGAAAGGAGAGGGTGGCAGTGGCCAGTGGGTGGGGGTGAGGTGGATTTAATTTAGAATTAAGAGTTTTCTTCAAAGTCAAGAAGTCAAACGAAGATGGGTGAACTAAGAAGTGGGTTTACAGGTTTATCACGTCACAGGTAAACAAAAACTTGTTAAAAGCAAAAGCGTGTGCAAGGTTTACTTGTTAAATAGAATAAATTATGGTAGACTTGTTAAAAGCGGTCAACGCAAAGGTTGGCTTATTCCTCACAAATTATAGCACTAGTTTAGAAGTCTGAACAAGGTAAACTGATGCAAAGCAAGGTCTCCTCACTACTCTTCCATTCATAACTTCTAACTGAACAACGGTTCCTACATGTCTGACAAAAAGCAAGTTGTGTAAATTACATTCGTATGAATTCTGTCATTTGACGTGCCCCTTAAAAGATCAAAGATATTAGCTAAAATAGCAGCTTACATACAGTTTGTTCAGGGAGTGTACTAGGAAACAGACAAGGATGCTTATCCAGCAAAACAGAAATCGTATAGCAGAAAAAGTACTTTGCAAGGTAATTAGCAGGAAGGCACAAGCAAAGATCATATTCTTAGTGACCTTCTAGAGACGCAAAGTAAAAAATGGCAGGTTCAGTTATCAAACACATACAGAATCCAGTAAAGACATTTCCAAGAAGCAATAAGATTGGAAGTGTTATAGCTGACACAATCAGTTATTTATACAGAGATCTTGTTGATATAAAGACATTTCCAAGAAGCAATAAGATTGGAAGTGTTAGAGCTGACACAATCAGTTATTTATACAGAGATCTTGTTGATATAAAGAGATACCGTAACGTAGAAACCAATGTGTAGATGTAAGAGATTACTAGTAACAACTGGATGAATCTTTTGCTTTAATATAAATATAGTAGCATAAGGTGACTCTGTTGCCTTTATGACTTCTCTTCCACAGTAATATTACCATTAATTGGTTTGCTAAATTTGTTATTGTTTTCTAATTTGACTTTGTTTTACACTTGATAACTCTCGGTTAATTGAAATCATTGTTACTTACAGTCTTTATTTCAAGCAGGATAATTCACCATAGACCTTTATGTCAGTTCCAGGAGTAAAAACCCACTTATCTTCAACATATCACAATATACATGGACAAGTCAAAGGAGAAAATTAATCTCTGAAACCATTATATACCTCATAATCAACTGATCAGATTAATAACACTTTCCGATATAGAGACATCTGTAATATCTCAGGCAGCAGTTTCACTTTCTGAAGAGCCCATTTTTCAGACAATACTAGAAAAATAAAACTAGTTCAGAAGTTTGAGAGCTAGAGCAAATGAGGCTCGCCTCACTGCTCTTCAAACCATCACTTCTAAGGGACTAACCAATCCTAATTCTTATTTCCTACACGGTCAACAACAAGGAAGTTAAAGCATAGCTCAAATCAGTTAGCTGAACCCTAACCGTTTGCGGCACACCTAAAAAGATCAAGACCATCAACGGCAATATCAGCATAGACAAGCACTTATGCAGCTTAGGAAACTAAACATAGAAGATTGTTATAGACCAGAAATGATGGACAGGATTAGATGATAATGTTAGCAAGGAAGTAGTGATTTTAATGGTGATATAAGAACTAGAAATCACACTGGGATTGATTGGATAGAAACACTACATAAACCCTAAGAAATAATACAAGCTAAGTAGTAAGTAGTACATGAAAAAACCTTCATTCTCTCATCATGACTACTCTCTCAGTCTCTCCCTACTTACTACTTAGCTCTCTTTATAAATAAATTTACCCTAAAACTTCTACTAAGTTCCTAGTACCTAAATTATTATAACCTCCAAAAGTGCCCTTATCCTGGTAATATCCATTCATTACAAAGATTATGCAGGAAAACAGAAACAAAATAGCAGAACGATCACTCTCCATGCTATCAGTTGATTAGCAAGAAGCTACGAGCTACATTATGAATTCTGGTCAATTAAAAGCATGATGCATCATATGCAACTTCCAGTACTCAAACGCATAGAAAACCAAGAAAAACACTAGCTACAATAAGCAAACATTAAGAACAATGTAGAATATGGTGATTAGTAATACCTTTTCAATCTTTGATCTTTACAGTTTGAGTCCGTTCCAAAAGCCTCGCATCAGTCATCAGTTTCTGTAAAATGCAACAAAGCATAAATGACAATTTTGTGCTTTGATGTTATACGGCAGTATCTTACAACTAAAGAGTATGACTAAAACATGGATATATTGAAATTAGGAAATAACAGTCATATGATAAACATGAAAAATCTAAAATAGTGTGTGTAATCACCTCCTCCTTCGTCTTCTCCTTGATCTCCTCCTCCTCATCTTTGTTTTCTCCGCCTTGTTGCTCGCTTTCGACAAGGTCACTAAAAGAGTCCAACATAAGAAGGTTCTCCACGCAAACATCAACATCATGTCGCCTTGAAGCATTATGAAAGCGACTCAAATCTTCAATCACCATATTTTCCAAGTCAATAGAGCCGAACCTACGAAGGAAAAGGCTTACAAGCAATTCCTTCTTGCTCCTAGTATAAGCAATAGTCCTCTCCATACTATAAGCAATAGTCCTCTCCATAAGATTAAGGCATTCAGTTTTACGAACTCGAAGTAGCTTAGCCCACGATTCAACCACCCCATATTCCTTCATTACCATTATTTCATTATCTTCCCAAGAATTTATCAAGATACACAAGCACCCATCTAAAACCCCGGCATGCATAAACATATAGGAACTCCCATCAATCTCATTCACTGGGACCGCCACTTCACCAAAACTATAGGTACTAAGATTGAAGCTAACCATAGTACGTGGTGGTTCATCAAGCTCATTGCCATTAACCCAATGTAAATTCTCATTAACCAACACACCATCTTTCTGCCTACAATCGAAATGAATAGGGACATGATCAAGTACCCGCATCCAAGAATTGGATTTCATACTATAAACCATAAGTTCGCTATAGGATACAACCTCCTCCTCCTCCTGCTGCTGGTGGCTAAAACACTGAAGAATCCTAACAAACTTATAGTCATCCGCGCCACTATCATAACCAAACCCATAAATAAAATGGTGTTTAAGACGAGCAACATGAGGCGGCCTAGGTAAAAAAGGGATCATCTTGTGGGTTCGAGTAATCGGGTTAAACAAGAACACGATTAAACCATCATGATCATACTTCCCAAGACAAAGCAACCCATTACATGACCCAATTGTAGAAACATCAGCATGATCATGTGTTTTAAAAGGGTGATTCAGCTCAACAGCATTATCAAAAGTATCAAATTCAGCAATGTGATAAAAACGTTCACGGTAAACAAAATAGCGATTTGATTGAGTTGTTAGTGATCGTTGTAAATGGCGTTTAGCAAAATTAGGGTCACTGATTAGATCATACCATGATTTGCAAACGATTTTGAAGCGAATAAGTGGTTTTGTAGGTAATCTAACAAGAATATCAGTGATTATATCGATAGGAAGAGATTTATTTGGATCCATCTTGTTAGAAATGGAGATTTCAGTTGTACAGTTTAATTGCAGAATTTTCTGCGAAATTGAAGAATTGGAAGAATGAAAAGTAAAAACGGATCAGAGAAGAGATTACCAGTTGCAAAATGAGTTGAGGAATCATGGATTTTTGATGGCCATTGACGTCGCTAATTAAGCTGCTTTTTGCAACCCAAAAGCCAAACTATCAGATATTCAGATGATCTTCGGTTGTCCTAATGGAATGAGGGGTTTGAAATGGACATTAAGGGTTGTAGGCTTGTAGCCTTTGAACTTTTGAACTGGACCGAATTAAACTGAATTAAGTGTTTGTTTAGATTTATTGAAAACATCTGAACTAAAATGAATTGAACTGAACTGAACTGAACTGAATTGATTGGAGCTGAACTGAACTTTACTGATTGAAGCTGAACTGAACTGCACTGAACTCAACTAAATTGAATTTTAATAAATATATAAATAATATTTAAACAATAATAATATGAATATTAAATAATAATTATAATGATAAATAATAATAACAAATAATTATTAATGAATAATAATAATAATTGTATTTTGGATATTTTTAAATGATAATTATAAATAAATAATATTAAGAATCATAAATTAAAAATATTAATGATTAATGATTATAATTATAATTAATAAAAATTATTTTATAGTCTTTGTTTTTATATATATTAATACCTGATGATGATTATATAATAAAAATAATATCTAAGAATTAAATTAATATTACTATTTTAATAATTATATTTAATTATATATTAATATTTAGTAATAAAATAATGATTGGATCGCACCGTGCAAAATTACATCATAAACTGTTATGACGTGATTTGATTGGATTATAGGCTGAAAACGTGGGTTTATTTGTACTTTTAACCTAAACCATGTTCCTCCCTAATGATAATAGTAATAATGATGAATAAAGCTATAATAAACAAAATAATATACTGATAATAATAATAATACTTAATAATAATGATATAAAAATAAATAATAATAATAATAATAATAATAATAATAATAATAATAATAAGAGAAATTAGTAAAATAAATTAGACCAACATAATAATATTTAACAAAATGGTTATAAAAGAATGAAGCCGAGCTGAACTGAACTGAACTGAATTAATTGGAGCTGAACTGAACTGAAATGAATTGATTGGAGCTGAACTGAACTGATCTGAACTGAACTGATTAGAGCTAAACTGAACTGAACTGAACTGAAATTAAGCTGAAATGAACAGGCCCTAAGTGAATTGAATTATAACTGTAAGATAAAAATAGAGAACTAAACTGAGCTGAAATATTTTGAACATTAAATTAAAATTAATGGAGCTGAACTGAAATGTTTTTTAATTAATCCGGTCTACAAGAACAGAGTCGTAGTCTTGTAGAACTTTGCCTAGTTCCAAACTATTAGATGTACACAATACATTTAACACTTAAAAAAATAAATAAAGTTATATAAGTAAAGATTAAGATTGTATATTTAATGAATAAAGTAGCAAAGTGACATCAGATATGGTTTCTTTTGTATCAGACACCGAGTGCAGTTAACTTGTTCTCTCTTACATGCAACATCTCTCACGCCATCACAAAAAGCCCTATTCTTTGGAAGATTTATCTCACAACTATTCGAGATCCACGACATTTTTGTAAATGGACAACTTTTGTCATTTTTGTATTTGTTTCAACACATAGAAAACCATAACAAGGGCTTGTTCGGTATCATTGTGGTTTTCAGTTTTTGGTTAAAAGTCATATAATATATGTCCTATAATAAATAAAGTTAATCAAACTTATTGGAAACATAATGATTTTGAAAACTGACAACTAAAAAGTGGAAACCACTTTTTGTGGTTTCCTGTTTTTTGTTTTTGTTTTCCAAAAAACTAAAACCCGAAAATGAAAAATGATAACGAACGGCCCCTAATATTTTCTGGTTGAAGTTTTTATTTTATATTATAAAAAACAAAGTACTAGAAAAGACTTATGTAACAATTGTATTATTTGTACTATATTATGAGTGTTTTGCAACATTTGGATTTTCCCATTTTTCTTACGCATAATTTTGGTCGTTGATACTTTTGACTCGTTAATAAAATTAAGGAAAAATTGTGAATAACCACCTGTCAGATACACTTATTTCAAAATAACCACCCCAAATTCATTTGCGTTTAAATAACCACCTCTACTTAGGTTCACGTTTTTTAAATACACACCTCTTAACGGAAAAAAGTAACTCCGTTACATGTGGAGCCCATTTTTTTACTGACCTATTCTCCCTCCAATAACCACGCATTTCAAACCTTTCTTTCCATTCTCTCTTTCCTTTCTCCTCTTTCTTCTTCAAACTTCAATTACTCTTTCTCTTCTCAATCCATCTCCTCTTCAATTATTCTTTCTCTTCTCAATCCATCTCCTCTTCAATTACTCTTTCTCTTCAAACTTATAAATAGATGTTGATGTTCAAACAACTCAACCCATCTCTTCTTCTCATCCTTTCTCTCCTCTGCTTTCCTCCATTAACACCAAGAGAGCTTTTTTTCTATCTTCAAACTCCATTAGAGCCACGTCAAACCACCACCACCAGTGCCCAAAGGCCAGCCTTCAGGCTGTTTTCGGCGCTAATAAGCCACCTTTAACCACCATACCACCTTCCCTTCACTCTCCTCTCTCGCTACTCCTCCGCCCTCTGTTCTCCCCTTCCTTATTGTTGCTTGCTGCTACACTGCAGCACCACGGTGGCTGCCCACACATCCCTGACAATCCGCCACCTCCTTACAACCCTAGAAATTGAAGAAAAGGTGGAATTTGTAGAATTAATAAGAATTAAAGAAAAAGCCCCAATTTTTCCATACATAAACATTTAAATCCTAGAAATTGCTTTAAACATACCTGAATTTTGTGCTTCAAAAGGCTTAACAGTAGAATTGAATAAATCTTTGCCAAATTTGTTTAGATTAGGTTCCCAAAATGTTAAGGTTATATATTAAGGTCAAAATTGAGAAAAAAATGGCGGGGAAACAGACATATATAAAAGGGTGCAAATAAGCCTCACAATTAACGGTGTTACGTTTTTCCGTTAAGAGGTGGGTATTTCAAAACGTGAAGATAAGTTGATGTGGTTATTTAAACGCAAATGAATTTGGGGTGGTTATTTTGAAATAAGTGTATTTGACAGGTGGTTATTCACAATGATTCATAAAATTAATATAAAATTGATATTTTGAAAATACATATTGACACATACTCCTATTCAAATATATTTACATAATAACTTATAATAAAAATTTATTAATTTCAAAGATAGTAATGTGGATAAGGCAAAACTGAAATTGTTGAAAGTTTAGTAATTATGCAAGTACTTGATTTTAATAGTAAAAATCACTATCATTCACCATAAACTTAAAGAAATTGACCTTTATAATCTAAAAGACTTTTAATCAATAGATTATGGGAGAATGGTCATAAAACATCCAAGAGACAAGACAAAGCAATCCATGTTCTTTCATGTTATCCAATAGCAATATCCAAAATTATATAAATAGAAATCCATCTTTATTCTTTTAATTCCTACTATTTTCCCTCCATTTTCTTCCTTTCCCTCAATTTCTTTCTCCCATTATTTTCTCTTACACTTTTTAACAATATGAATAATGTTACAAATGACCACCATAAACAAGACCATCAACAAATCTCCACCGATGATCTTAAATCACCTCTTCTCCCAATCAATCTCAATGGTGTTAATCAAGAGGCTTCCCCATCCCTTATCTTGTCCCTTGCCACACCTAATACATTCTTTGTCTTCCTTGGACCTTTACTATGTGGAGTAATATGCTTATTTGTGAAAGTTGGTGAATTAGACTCAAGTAGAAATATGTTGGGTATCCTTGCATGGATTTTTACGTGGTGGCTCGCCGAGGCGGTTCCCATGCCGGTCACCTCCATGTCGCCGTTGTTTCTTTTTCCGATGCTCGGAATCTCGTCGGCCGATGTGGTTGCTAAATCTTACATGGATGACGTTATTTCTCTTGTGCTTGGTAGCTTCATTCTTGCTCTTGCTGTTGAGCATTACAATATTCACAAGAGATTGGCCTTAAACGTAAGTCGTTAACTTTGTTTCTTGTCACTCTACATGATTTTTTTATGTCCAATGTGACTTTACCAAATAATTATTATCCTTACAAAATGATTGGTTTTCTTCTAAATATTTTTGGAGTTTTGATGGATAAAAATGTGCTTATATTGGAGATTGTTGCAAGAGGAGAGGTCTTTGCATCTTAAATTATTTGCCCTATTTGCTTCTTTACGGTCTCAAAACTAGGGTGCTAATCGAGCGAGACAACTCGTGAGTTATTGGAGATCGACTCGGTCAATGCTTGACTCGAGTTAGCTCGGATCGAACTCGAGTTCGACTCGAGACGCTAATGCGACCGATTCAAGATACACAAAATTCTACTCGAAGACTCACGAGAAACTCGAATGATATAATTGAGGATTAAAATACTCAATATGTATATACAATATATCTTATAGGTGTAAAGCCAACTGAAAAACTCGTGAATAGCTCGAGATTGGCTCGAGTCAAACTCGACTCGAGCTCGTTCAAGTTGGTCAAAACTCGATCGAAGCTCGACTCCATTGTGACGGACTTGAATCGAGTTCGACTCAAATCTTAATGAGTCGATTCGAGTTATACAAAACTCGACCCGACTCGGCTCGTTATCACCCCTACTCAAAACACAGATCGTAGACAAATCTTTGACCGTTAAAATTTATTAAAAATCATATGTTAAAGATAATATTACAATAGATCTAATACGATTGCCCATGAGATGTTACTAACGAGGATTAGAAATGTTGTTACCTACTTAAATCAGTTGCCATCTTTTTGGGTCTTTGATGGGGAGAAGTTGAGAACGTGTTAGTTTAAAGTTGATTAACTACAATTTCGGTATATGACGATTTTCTTAATCAGTGCAAGAATATGTAGCGAAAATAGAAATATGATTTATATACTCCAACCTAGTTGAAAAGTAAGATGTATTCACAAAACTTACGTGTTTACTTTATCCTAAAGTTGAAAAAGTGGTTCTTATGTTTGCAAATGAACTACGCAAGTAGTTGTTCCTTTCTTGAATTTCTTTCTATTTTAAATTTGTTATAGACTTATAGTATGTGTCATGTGTGTGAGTATCTTCAGTTTGTGTACGTGTTTGAATGTATGATTAACTAAGTCTAATATAAATCATGTTTACACTAAATTTATTATAAATTCAGGACAAAATTCAAAAGTTAAGATTTTGTAATTAAAAGTTAAAGTCTAACAATCAAAAGTTAAGGTTTTGTAATCAAAAGTTACGTATTATAAATGAAAAGTTAAGGTTTGTTTAAAAGTTAAGATTTTTGTAATAGAAAGTTAAGGCATTACGATCAAAAGTTAGGTGGTGACACTATTTTTAGTGTGGACCAGGTCCACTCGAAGTTTCTGTCAGGTGAAAATCTGAAACTTAGTATACTTTGGTAACAAACTTTGACAATTCAATTCATAAAAAGTTGATCAAATTATTAAAGAATATTATATTGTACGAAGCCATAGAATATTTTAAGGTACAAGTTACAAGTAACTCTTTTAACGATTTAATATTACAATTTTGAGTAAAATCGTTCACTTTTCCATAGATATATTAACTGTAGTTTTCTAGATTTATTTAATTTTCGTTTATTTTGTTTTTAACCATGAATCTCATATGAAAATTTGGGATGTGGTCTTCTTGCGAAGTAAATTAGGGGTGTGCCTTTCACGTACCAACTTACTATAATATTATAGTGTTATAACCAAATTGATATTAATGTGAACAAAGTAATAACTACCAATAATAACTATTTATTAACATGAAATGTCAAATGAGTTCATCATAAAATCTCAATATATTACCACTATGAATTATTTTCATTCTAATACTAACAAATTGAACCCTAACCACTAATTGTAGCAAAAACAACAGTTAGTATTACTTGCATAATGTAGTGGAGCCTAATTTAATTTCTAGCCTCAAAAAAATGGTGTGGAGCCTGTGAATAGATACCATCAATAATCTATTTCACTCACTTGCACATGGTTGTGGATAAGGATAACCATGGGTTCAAATCTATTATTCCATTATTAGTTGTAACTCTTTATATGATTAAAAAAATTGCAAATTTTCTTAAATAATCAATCACTTATATTTTTTAAAATAAAATTATATTAATAAAATAGTCACATAATAAAAAATATTTTTCCCAAAATATTATTCTAAATTGGCAAAATCATCGTACATAGATAAATACTCTCTTTTATACTATTATTGTTTAACACAACCTTCTACTAGGGAATCTTTTGATCCATTGTACTATTATCATAATTGAACTAATTTTGATGCAATTGATGATATGGAACTGCATCTGCCACGATATCGCACTAATCTTCATTAATAAGATTATTTTTTCGCCGAATTAACTAAACAAATGTAAATCCAACTCTCTATCACAAGGAGGCATAAACCCAATATATGGGCAAAGAAACATAATATTGAGTAGGAAAATTTATTGTAAATAAGGAACTATCATGAATTAAATGCCGATAATAGCCTTAAAATCAAAAAAAAAATTCTTACGCTAGATTTTTGAAGGAGGAAGAGAGATAAGGGAAGAAATAAGAAGCGATAGAATAGTCGACCACTTAAACCAAACAATAGCGAAATCAAAGATTTTCCATTGAGGAGACCGAGTATGCATACCATTTACTTAGATGAGTATATAGGTGTCTTTTACCTTCAACTTTTAATAGATATTCAAAATGATCGTAAAGGTCGTGGCTCTACGCCAATCCTTCCTTGATGCCGCCCATGGAAGCAGAGATATGTTTTAAACTATACTTTGTCCCTACTAACGACAGTTTCTGAACTCGTCACTACAGATAACTCAGCTATTTTGTGGGGACCCTGTAAACCCGCCCTCCTCCTCCTCGGGATATGTGCCACAACGGCGTTTGTGAGCATGTGGATGCACAACGTGGCAGCCGCCGTGATGATGATGCCGGTAGCCACAGGGATTCTACAACGACTTCCAACAACTAGGACGGGGCAAAACGACGCCGTGGACATGTTTAGTAGGGCAGTAGTGTTAGGAGTAATATACTCTGCAGCCATTGGTGGAATGTCAACGTTGACTGGGACAGGTGTCAACCTCATATTGGTGGGAATGTGGAAGAGTTATTTTCCTGAAGCGGGCCCCATTAGCTTCAATACTTGGTTCTTCTTTGGGTTTCCTTTGGCCCTCATCATTTTCTTCTTGATGTGGGGTGTTCTTTGTTGCTTGTATTGCAAAAGAAGAGCATCAAGAGCTCTTTCTAATTATTTGGATAAAGCTCATCTCAAGAGAGAACTTGACTTGTTAGGTATAGTCCTTGCTTCCAATGATTCGTTTTAGCCGTAATAGTTTAACTTTCGCGTTATTCACATACTTTAGTTTGACCATATTTTTTCATTGTCATAAAAGCGAAATTTGATGACTGAACTCTTACTAATGAATTTGACAGATGGAATTTGATTATTTTAACTAATAACAAGATAAATATGATCAAAGTAGTGAACTTGATATTAAAAAAAACTTAGGTATAACAATTATATGAAAAGGGATGGAGATGTCATTTAACAATTTCTCTCTTATTTTTTCCAAATTATACCTTTATTCTATTACTACTTGGTTGCTTTTGAAAATGGTAACTTGTTTAAGACAATATGGCATACATTAGATTAATAACCATCTATAAAAGAATATAATTCATTTTAAAAATCTCTAATATTGTACATGCTCCAAAATTTTATGATGGTCATGCATAACTCATTGAGAGATAATCTCTCATAGTTGTTGGTTAATTACTAGTTTTGACTGTTTTGAGAATACTACACATAATTGGTACCGATGATATCAATTTCTCTTTATTATGTGAACTATATGTATAATAAAGGATTTTCTCTCAAAAACTTCCTATTGCGATACACCTTGCAGGTTCAAAAATCATTTGTTATTTTTTGATTAAATTTAACTACCTTATATATGCAACACTAGTAGCTTTCAGAACCAAAACGGGTTTTTCGATCAAAATAGATGATTTTTGGTTCACATTAAACGATTTAACTCACAAATTATAAACCGTAATTTTCAAAAGAGAAAACTTTGGTTTACTCTTAAAACCAGTAATTTGGAAAATAAAGCACCCCGAAACCAACCTTTTTTTTTCCATTGTAATTTGACGCAAAACTATTCAAGATAATAATATTAGATATGTAAACCTTCTACGTGCATTATAATGGGTAATTTCGACAAAAAAATCCTTATAATAATTCAAACATCTAGGAGGTAGCCCACATATTATATTCATATTTCATCCAACCATACGTGGAAATTGGAAAGTGATAAAGTGATCATTATTAAATTCTCCACGACTCTTATGGATTTGATCAAGTAGTTGACAGGTAGGATTAGGAAGGGGTTGAGTAAAACATCTATCTTATCCAAAACTATGAACATGTCATCCTCATAAGTCATATTTTATGCAATTTGATTATTTGACCATTGAATCTTGTCAAACGATAATTTGAGTGTTTGTTTTGATTTATTGGGGACACAGGTCCAATGTCCTTTGCAGAAAAGATGGTGTTGTTTGTCTTTTCGGTAAGTTTCTAATTTTTCATTAATTTTTTTTAATTACTCCTTGCTATTTATAATGATAATAATAATACTAGGAATCATGTAACTCAATTCAAGATTAATTAGTCAATGCAACTAACTAGGTCTCAATTGAACTAGTATAATGAGAGAAGATTTTGGTGTATCTACTGCTAAATTTTTGGGATATTAATAAGCCGTACCGAGACCAAGCAAGCTAGGTTCATCTCCTGTCGACGGCGATTCTTATCAAATTTGAAACATTTTTATACTCTAATTGAATTGGACCGTTTAGCATAGGAAATATCAAATTTTAACTTAAAACAAACTAAAGTGAAATTCAAAAAATAAATATTGTAGTTAAATAATAATCAAATACGTTCATGAGCTCTCGAGCTAAACTAGGTTCAAGCTCGATTGTTAATGTCTCAAAATGAACTGAGCCTGAGTCTCGCATTATTTAATCGAGCTTTAACTGATTCGAGCTCAAACTATCGGTGAGTTGCCTTAACTTATTAACACCCCTAGCTAGATACATCTAAGTATTTTTAAGAAATTACGTGATTTCTAATTATTTGTTTTTATCGTGGAGTATGTAGGGGCTAATTGTTCTATGGATGACAAGGAACTTGACTGATGACCTTCCTGGATGGGGATCCCTATTTAAAGGAAGAGCCGGTGATGGAACTGCCAGTGTAAGTACTTATAATAATAATAATAATAACAATAACGTTAATGCTATAGGATTTAGTATGAGGCTCATGAGACTCTATATGACTATATGTTCATATGTGTATAGGTGTTGATGGCAACTTTGTTATTCATAATACCAAATAAGAGGCGAAAGGGAGAAAAACTAATGGATTGGAGCAAGTGCAAGAAGCTCCCTTGGAACATAGTCCTCCTACTAGGGGCCGGATTCGCCATAGCGGATGGGGTTCGCACGAGCGGTCTTGCAAATGTCCTCTCAAAGGCCTTAGACTTCCTCGGGGCCGTCCCATTTTGGGCGATCACCCCGCTGTATGCCTCATTGGTGGAACCATAACAGAGTTCACCTCAAACAATGCCACAACAACATTGCTAGTTCCCTTACTCATCGAAATTGCACAAACCATGCATTTGCACCCACTCTTGCTCATGGTCCCTGGTGCAATTGGAGCCCAATTTGCTTATTTGCTTCCTATTGGGACCCCCTCCAATATTGTTGGTTTTTCTACTGGGCATATTGATATCAAGGATATGCTCAAGGTTGGCCTCCCTTTGAAGATTGGTGGTACCATTGTTCTATCTCTTCTAATGCCTACTCTTGGTAAGCAACTTCAAATTTCGCTATAATTGTTGGAATGTAGTACTTAGTATTATACCATCCCCTCGTAACCATCGATCATTCACATCATCATATATACTTACGTACCCATCAAGCACGCACGTCTTCAAATGGAGTAAACACAACATATATACTCCAATCTACTTTTACCCATGATTCTGGGATCAATACATAATCTGTAATTGATGTGAGCATAACCGAAATAATGAGTGTTATGAGACAAACTTACAATAACTTATAAGCAATATTGATTAAAATAAATAAGTAGGCATACTTTAAAACAGCAAAGTCGCCTCAATCACTCAATAAGTTATCATAGTGTTTCCTACCTGATTTTTTCATAGCCTAATATTTTCTTATGTAGGCGCTTATTTTTTGAGTTATGAGATTAGTAATGTAAGGGAAATCAATCTAATTTCACTATTATTTCTTGAGCAGGAGCTTACATCTTTGGAACAAATAAATTGGTGAATATCCAGTAACGTGGCACAATTTATAAGCATGTTACATTGGACAATCTATTGTACAATCCTTGGTAAAAGATATGTTTTCGTAGGGAAGAGCTTGACTTCTTTGATGAATAGTGGCATATCGACAAGAGCATAAGAAAGATCCGAGATGCATGTTCCATTCTCCTGCAAAACCTCGTGCCCCTTTAAAATTGATTGTCAAATTGCAGTTTAATTTAAAGTGGTAATCGGACGACTAAATTTATACATAAAAATAAATTATTTATTAGCCAGCCTCGTGTTGACTTTTTATTATTGGCTCCTCAAATCTACTTTTTTCATTTTTTTCTTGAAAGTCCCCTAAAATCTACTTGGAGGACCTTGTAAATGGCAATGGTCTAATTAGAGGATCCATGTATATCTCTTGTATCAATTATGTACATTTTTGTATAATTATAAGGGGTATTCATTTTTTGATCAACATCATAAATTTTTTTTTGGCAACAATCAACATCATAATGATGATGCATTAATTTCTTTTCCCCTAGTTCAATAATTGATTTTTTATGGACAAGATGACTGGAAATAAATTACAATACGAGAGAATAGTTCGTGGAACATATTTGGGCAAGATAACTCTCTCGAGCTAGCGATCTGAAAAAGGAGCTCTCTCTATCTACAAATTGTAGTTTTTCATTCACCTAAAAATTGTCTCCCTTCTCGAATTATTGTCGTGCTATTGTTGATGGCATAATTTAGACTGTTGTATGTTATGACAATTGACAAATATGGCCCTATTCAGTTCACCTTATTTTACTGAACTGTACTTATTTTTAATGAACTGAACTTATTTGTACAGAACTGAATTTATTTTTGCTGAACTGAACTTATTTTAACTGATTTATGTTGTTTTTTTTTATTTTTACTGAACTGAACTTATTTTTTCTGAACTGGACTTATTTTTACTGAATTGGATTTATTTTTGTTGAACTGAACTTATTTCTGAACTTATGTTAACTGATATTATTATTTGAAGTGTTCATGAAGGTGAACTAAACATGACCTAATTCATATCGAAGATTTCATTTAACAACGGAGCCCTCACTATTGGTTGGGGCCGGAGGAGACTTTTATTGTTGGTTGTTCCTCCTCAAGTCTACTTGGACAACCTTATGATTTATGATTGTTGATTGGCTTTAAAATAATACCGCATTGCATGGTTTCTATTGTTACTTAGACTTTGCAATTGTACAATTTTTTATACACCCGGTTGCACCGTACACTATCTCCCCTTATTCCCCTTATTCTCATGTACAAAGCATATGAGAAGAGAAACTGTAAAAGGGTGCAGCATATACCCAGGAGTACGGTGAATGCTCTCTTGCAGTTATGTGGTATAAGGCATTGAATATGTCTTGAATTATAAATTTTGGTTTACATATAAAATAAAATAATAGGAATAGTCTAAAACTCTAAATCATCATATTTCCTTTAGTCAAGTAACCTTGTCACACCCATATATTAGAAGGCGCACTAATATTTTAGCTGAGTGTGTGCATTGGAGGCCAAGAGAAGATTTTTTACCATACTAAAAGCTTGAGATAGATAGAAAAATTATTGTGTACACATAGATTGGACAAGAGGTTGGCGTTTTAAATCACTGTCCTTTTATATTAGGAACAATTAATAAGAAAATTACAAAATATTAGTCTTCTATAAAAGTTTTGTACTATTGATAATCTATAAAAGGCTGAACTATTACCCTAATTTGACAAAAATAATCTTATTGACCAGTTTACCTATTATAAAAGGGCTGAACTATTACCCTAAACCGGTCAAGGGATTGTTTTTGTCAAATTGGGGTAATACTTCAGACCTTATAGACTATCAATATATATTACAGACCTTTTATAGAAAATGGACAATAGTTTATACCTTTCTTATCAATTTAGCCTTTATATTATCATTTTGACAAAGAACCACCATGGAGACCCTTGTATAATTTTAAACCTAAAATCTTTGATGCATGTGTATAAAAAAAACAGAGTAATTTATTGTAGTGATTGTTATTGTAATTGTCGTTCATAGTTCTTCTCACTTGTAACTTTCATGTAAGGAAGAAGTAAAAACTTTCCTCTATCTAATATTCTAATCCAAATCTTTCTAGTATTTTGAAGTTATTTTTATTAAAGTTACTTTTATGCAAAAAACATTATATTTATTATGCATATATTGCATATGTACATATATCGTATGTTTAATTTGTAGATAAATCTTCATTGTGCAGAACCAAAAGTAATTAGTTGATTTATATTCCAACAAGATAAAGAGAACAGATAAACAGATTAACTGACCACCTGGACTAAATTCATTTTACCTTATTTAGGACTTGTTATAGCCTATAAGAGCAGACTACGAAGCTCCTCCAATAATTTACACTAGTATTAAATGCACGAGATGCGTGCGAAAACATATAAATTGAAAAGTAGAAAGGAAAATTCGATAATTTGCTTAAGATGTATTTTTCAAAATGAAAAAGTTAGCTATAGAGAGTTTTCTTCCATTTAATTAGAATTAAATAAAAAAATATATGGATTTTTGGTGTCCCCACCTCTTCACTTAAAGAATACTAGTTTTATATGCACGCGTTGCGTGCTGAATGATGTAAAAATTTTCCATAAAAATATAATATTTACTTTATTAAATAGAGTGTTTGATATTATCTTATTCAAAATTTAAAAATGTGAAAACAGTTAGTTATGAAGAGTTGTTCCATTTAATCAAGAAATAAATAAAAAAAGAAAAATATTGATTTTTCGTGTCCCCCCCCTCTTCTTTAGAGAATATAGTTGGGGGTTCATTTATTTCAAAGTATATGGGTTAATTTATTTTTAAACTTTGAAAGATATAATAGTAATCCTATTAAAAAAGAGTTAATTTTTTTATTTAAACTTAAAGGTTTTAACTAATCATATTAGAAAAGTGTAGGATTTTTTTTATATACTTATTAAAAGACATAATCGAAATTATAGGAGAGTGTAGGATAAATTTATTTTTAATTTTTAAATGATATAATCATAATCATTAGGAGTAAAAAAAAAATTCAACTTTTGTTTTTTGTTGGAAAGCTTAAAATAATTAGAAATAAAAACTTTTAAAAGATCTTACTCCCTCCTTTAAGTTTTAACTAATCATATTAGAAAAGTGTAGGATTGAATTAAAATCTTTTTTAACTTGAAAAAGTACGATGAAAATCATATTATATTAAATGCATGAACAATTTTATTTTTAACTTTTTTTTGAAAACCTTATAATAATTAGAAATGAAAGATAAAAAAATCCTATCTTCCTAGAAGATATAAAAAAAATGTAGGATTGAATTAAAAGTTTTACAACTTTAAAAGATATGCCTATTTGAAAGATATAGGATTATTTTTTTTTAATTTAAAAGATAGGATCGTAATCATACTATTATTTTTTTTTTGTTTCTTGAAAACTGTACAATATAATTAGAAATGAAAATACATTGATCAAATTCTCTCCTCTTTTTATGGAAGCAGTTATCTTTTGAATTGTGATATATTATTTTCTGATTTTTTGCATTGAACGCTAGTAATCATGGTAATTATCTTGAATTAGTTTTCTTTTTATTTTTGATTTATTTTTAAAGTATTTTTGGTGTCCCCTACTCTTCACTTATAGAATAGAGATTAGTATTAAACACTCTCATAATATATATTTTTGTGTCTATTTTTTGACTTACACATTTGAGAAAAGTAAAACATGAGTATGTTAATCGGGTCATATTGAGTAATGAAAAAATCTTATTCAAATAGAGTTTATGTCGATCAAATTTGTGTTTGATTTCGATTTGACATCATTTAGATTTCAGGTAAGAATCGGTTGGAGTTAATTTCTTTTGAGTTATTTGGATATTGCGTCTATTTTGGATCGAGTTAGTTTTTTAATCCGATTACATTTATCACGTATACAATTATTTAAATTATCTAAATTATATATCCTAAAAAATTTGGCGCCCTATACAAAAAATTTCAAGATCCGCCATTGAACTCAACTGTCCGAGGACGGGATCACTGTTGTTGGGCAAATGGGGACAACGGTAATCCTGGTTGAGCCTGAGACCGGAAAAATTTCCGAATATAGATTTGGTTTCGGGCTTGCTCTTGAGGAGAAATTGATCGTATTAGCTGGTGTCTCTACAGTGGATATATCCATTACGAGAACTGATTCGCACTTATTGCTTATGATACATTGAGTAATATAATTTGGAACTTATCGATTTCTGAATTTGAATCGAATTTGGGAACGAGAGAACAAGTCGTTAGGTTCCGTGATGAGTCCAAGTTAGGAGATGTAGGATTGCTCCCTTCATCAAACCATAGTGTTGGTAATTGGTCCTTATTATGTGGTGCTGTTGCATTAGTAGTCGTAATTTGTTGCATCTCTATGAAGAGGTTTATGCCAGCACCAAAAGGGCAAATAAAAAGAGCTAACTCCTAAAAGAACTAAAAAAGAAAAAAAGAAAATGTTAAAGTTTCCCCGAAACAAGAATCTGTTGAAGATTCCCCGAAGCAAGAATCTATTGCAAATTCTTCGAACCAAATTGGTAAAATTTGGATATCTAGCAATCTTATTGCATTAGGAAGCAACGGCACAACAATATACGAGGGCTCTTATGAAATGCAGCGCCCCGTAGCTGTCAAAAGATTCGTACGCAAACTCTATAACATAGTTGAAAAAGAAATTTCAAATCTGGTACGTTCAGATCAAAGTTCTAATGTAGTGAAGTACTAAGGCATGGAGAGGGATGCAAACTTTATATACCTTGCGTTAGAAAAGTGTCATTGCACTTTAATGGATTTGATTGAGTTTAAGTCCGGGAAGTTTCATGCTCCGCTTACCTACACTGAAACTTGTACTCAGAGATATTGAAGTTGATGATGATTTAAATTTGTAGAAGTCAAATAGTTTTCCTTTATCTGAGTTGCGAAAACTAATGAGATCTATTTATTGTTTTATTTACTTTGTATTCAAAATTTTCAAGTTGAAGGAGTCGAGATTGTATTTTCTCACACTAATTCTTCTTTGTAACCTATTTTTCACCTCCATAAGCAGAAACTTATTCATCGTGATTTGAAGCCTTAAAATATTTTGCTAATAAAAAATAAAGAATTATTTGCCAAGTAACAGCATAGACAACCAACACCATAGCAACACCCACATAAATATAGTAACTGCCTTGGCAAATAATGGCTTATAATGTATTTTACTGTTGAATTGGGTAACATGCTGAACCTGTAAAAAAAACCATGGGCAAAAACATGGTGAATTTTGGATATTCTCACAGTAAATGGTGCAAAAACCGGCAAAAAAATCATTTGAATTACTACGTATTACTCTAAATATATCTGTTATACTAAATATGCATTGTATTAATAGAACATATTAGGCTCCGTTTGTTTTAATGGAAAACCATTTTCATGGAAAATCACTTTTCAAGGAAAACAATATTCAATGGAAAATATGATTTTAGAAAAGGTTTTTCATTGTTTGTTTGAGTAGAGGAAAACTTAGGGAGAAAAGGTACATGAAGCAATATAGTAGGAAAGATGAGAAGGAGAGAATCTAGAGGAGTAAGGAGTAGAGAGGAAAGTGTGGCATACCTTATTTACAAAATGAAATTGATTTTCCTCTTCTAAGAGTACTTTCCACTTTTAGGAAAATTGTTTTCCACCACTAACCAAAACAAACAAAGGAAAATGAAAGATGGAGGAAAATCATTTTCCAAAAAAATGGTTTTTCACCAAAACAAACGGAGCCTAGATTATTTGGACTAATTATATGACTGAAAATATGGTTTATTATAGGTAAGCATCCCTTTGGTGAACCTTCTGAACAGGATTCCAGAATTAAGAAAAACGAGAAGGATTTGTCATGTGTCGAAGATATTCCAGAAGCTCTAGATCTTCTTACGGCTCTTCTAGATCCTAACCCAGAGTTGAGGTTAGAATTTCCTTTTCTTGTTCTTATTAAATTAGATTATGGACAAATGTACTTCCCAGCAAAGCGGGTACCAGGCTCTCCGGGTAGTTGGGTAGTCGGCCCATGACACAGACCGGTAAAATCGGGCAGGCTCGCTGTTTTCTCAATTGGAGTAGATCTCTATTTTGCTTGGTTATGGGTTTCCGATATATGATATAGTTGCTTATTGGCTTTCATATTACTTGTTAAAAATATCTCATTATTGTTAGTATTAATTGTAGGCCTCCAGCAGATGAGATATTGTGTCACCCCCTCTTTTGGAATTCTGAAACAAGATTGTCATTTATCAGAGATGCTAGCAATAGATTAGAGTTGGAGCGGAAAAAAGTAGCAAACACTTCAAATATGTTGAATGATATCAAATTGATTAAGGCGGTCGCTTTTGGCGGAAAAAAACGTTGGAGAGCCAAAATTGACCCTATGTTGATCACATATCCCAAGCATGTATATGTGAAGAAGTATGGCACTCGTAGAGTCATTGATCTTGTTCGTTTGATTCGCAATACTTGTGTTCACTACGACCAGCTTGAGTCAACCGTTCAAGTGCTTTTAGGGCCGTGCTTTGAGGTAGATACTTATTACCGAACGAAATTTCTTCACATGTTAATTGAACTTCATAATGTAATAAAAAAGTATTATAAGGGAGAAGACCTTTTTAAAAGGTATTTTAGATAGGTAGATATTGATTATTGGCAAACTAGAAGGATGCTGCTGAGGATTAGGGACGGATTTACTATAGACGCCACTTGGTAAAACCGTAAAAGAAAATGAAAATCTTGTTATAATATTGGGAAAAACAATATGGGCCTTTATAGTGTGAACAGTTTGAACCCACTTGCAGACTTGCTTGAAATGCTTAGTTATAATTTGACAAGTTATATTACAAAACTATTCTATTTTCCTCTTACTTTGTTATAGAAGTACAGAACTGCCAACGTGCTTCTGTGGTTCTTAACTTAATTTTTATAGATATTGGGCCCACTTCACCACTCCTCTTTCTCTCTCTACCAAATAACCCAAAAAAAACTCCAATAAGGGGCTGCCATGGATGCCCCAAATCCATGGTAAGCTTCAATTTTTTATGCTTTCTTAAACTTCTACTTCCTCCGTTTTTATTTAAATGTGACACTTTTAAATTCACGGACTCCTAAGCAAATTTTGGGAAGGAAAGAGATAGAGAGAAAAAATAAGGGGACCCATGTGAGAGGAGAGAGAGATAGAGAGTTTATTGACCAAAAAGAAAGTGTCACATTTAATTTAAAACTTCCTAAAATAGAAAGTGTCACATTTATAAAAAAAACGGAGGAAGTATGTAAATTTGTCCTAGTTAAGTGAACGGACTCATGGAGCCTGTGGGGTGCAAGTGACTAGGGTATGTAGATCTATGTACCCATGGTACCACTACATCGACCATTCTATTTGTTTTTGTTGGTGCAATTACAAGCTATATCCGGAATGTAAAAAATAAAAAGGAATGATAAATGAGGAAATTCTTGATAGATGATGATAAGTTCCATTTATTTCTTGGGGTTCATTTTTAAACTGCATTGCTCCTCAAATTACGCACTCTTGCTTAAGCAACATATCATCCATTTTCGTTGTAGCTTACCAAGATTTCTACAAGGGTTGATTTCGAGCTAATGTTCTAATGAATGCTACATCTTATGCCTAGGCTAGCCTTTTCAATGAGCGACAGTTAAAGACACCCCCTTTACAGAAAGCTACTATGAGCTTGAAGTAACGGCCAGACATACTAAATCCACCATTTATATAACTTATGGATGTTACTTTTAGATTGATCACTTAGGGTTTTATTCGTGTTTATTTGCTTGGATTAACGGTAATATTCTTAGGTTGAACTTTGATTTTCTGATATTATTGTTAGAATTTTGTATGATGTTAATTTTAGTTTAGTTGTTGCTTTCTAGCTTGATTAAATTGAATGATTGGTGTTATCAAAGCAGTCAAGTTTATAATTTTATACATGCTTCCATTGTTAAATTGATATATTTGATTACCTAGAACTTGTATGAGTTCACGTAGTTTAGTTAGTTTGAACAATAGATTAAATTTGATTGCATTTCAAAGGAATACATGTCTCATATTAGCTTGTTTAATATATTTTAAAATACAGTAGAATTTATATTCTGCAATATATATTCATTATTTTAGTTTAGTAGTTCTGTTAGTTTTTAGTATAGATTATATCTTCGAATCCCCCATATTACATAATAATAGTTATATATATATATATAATTAAATAATTAGCTTACGATAATAATGTAGTCTCTGTGGGTTCGACCCATACTTTCCCTTATATATAGTCGTACTAAGAAATTTGTAATATATATAATGTTTAACCTATTTAACTATTTCAGACGGAAAAGAAGCATAGATTAAACTAATACACTAAACTAGAGAATGAGAATTAAGTTATGGATAAATCAATTAAGAAAAGGCTAGAGCATTCATTCGGTCCACCATGCATGCTTAATTACACCAATCAAAAGAATCAGATAACTCACCAATAACTAGGTTTAGGGTCGAGCAATTAGAACAAGGGTTTATTCTACGACCGAGTCTCAACGCTCTTAAATTAATATATACATTAGGACTACGACCGCTAACATAATCAGACTCACCATGTGTTCTAGACCTCTAAAAGTATGATCTTTCAAACAATTACTAGCCAGATTATAATTCACGGAGCTTCACAATAAGATAAATTAAACAATAAAATCAAATCACCTAGAATTGCTCTCATCAAAACCTAATTACTAATGAGAATCAAAATATCAAGACCATGGCATAAATAAACATGTCTTCCCTCATACCCTCACTAACTCCTAGAAACGAACTACTCACTCATGATCGCAAGAATAATAACAACTTCAATTTAGGAATTCATAATATAATTAATGGTAATTATCTCTATTCTACTTCCATTCTAATATGAAATACACTATAATTGAGTTTATACAATTTTATTTATCTCTATTCTATAAGGGAAAAAGAGCGGGGCATCAAATTGAGAAAATGACAATTACACCCTCACATACAACACAACACGACTGAATTCTACCAATTTTCTTTTCCAAAAAAAAGGAAAAAATGTTTACACTTAATGTACACTGTAATGCGGTTTCCTAGAAACTCCCGGTAGTACTCTATTACACTATAAACATGTTTTCGCACACGTCCCATGCATATAAGACTAGGTAACAATGGAAAAAATTAATATTAGACGATGTGATAATTATATGTTAACCTCCTAACTCTATTATAATTAGTTCTACAACTGTATCAGTGACCTAATTCAATTTTTTGGTGCAAACTTACTTGATGAGTTCATAAATAGTAACAATTACTAATAAGTGCTTCCTCCTTTTCACTTTAGTTGCAATGTTTGACATTTTACGCTATTCACACACTCCCTTTACCTTTTATTGTGATTTATACATAAGTATAAACATAATAGTCATGTGAGATCTTGTTAGATAAGTCTCGATATATATAGTTTCTAAATATCAATTTTTTAATAAATTTTACTTATATATAATTGAAAATACTAATGGTTAAAGTTATGTGTTAAAAGCGTGAATTTCTACATGTTACAATTAATTTGAAATGAAAGAAGTATAATTGGATACCTAATATCGACTCTAATACCCGATCCATGCTCACCCTTACTTAAATTACCTAATCTCGATCTTTATATGCATTAGTTAGAAAATCGAGCACCACGCTCAAATATGACCTAGTAAATCTAATAGACTAATATGCATCTTCCCATGATACATAGGAGACCACGTTCGTTTTTAAAGGCCTCCACGATGATTTGCTTAAACCAAGGGAAATACGATAGATCCCAAATACCATCACTAATTCTTTAGATACAAGTTACCCTAATAAACAATACCATTTCATGTACTATAACTAATCAACGTACATAACATTTAACAAGTCTCTACCCTTCCAAGCTATTTTCTTCCACATATGTTATCCCACGATGAAGATTATTCATCACGTCATTTTCCTTTTCTCTCTTCTATTAATCACCGTCGTCTCTGCCGCCGGTGAAGTTCAACCACCGCAACCACCACCTGAGCCATTTGTCGGAGGCTACACTCCAATAAAGAACCTAAGTGATCCACATGTGATTGAGGTGGCGCATTTTGCGGTGGAAGAGAATAACAAGCAAGATAATGCACACATGCTCAAGTTTTTGAGCATCCTTAAAGGGTGGTCTCAGGTTGTTGCTGGCATTAACTACCGCCTCATCATCACCGCGAAGCCGATGTGTCGTAAAGCCGCTGTCCATCGTTATGAGGCTGTGGTGTATGAGATCCCGTGGAAGAATTCCATGAATCTCACCTCCTTCAAACTAATCAAGTAATTAAATGTACTTTGCTCGTATTAGCCCTATGTAGTACGGAAACTTTTGGGGTTTCGTAAATAAAAATGAAAACAAGGAGAACTAATCATCCTAGAAGTTTTTATGCTTCATAGTTTGGGAAAAGTACATGTATGATTTTATATGTATCTAGTCTTGTTTGCAATAAAAATTTGGGTTGAATGATATGTGCTTGTAAGTTGTAAGATCTTGTAATCCTTGGATGTTTTATTAAGTGATCTAATCTGATATATAATTAATGTTTGTTCAATGTATGATGGATGATTTGATTGTGTAATTTAGACACTAATTTTCTCATACTAATTAATTAATAATATATTTGTTCAATGTAGTTGTGATAATCTTTATTATGCTCAATGTTGTAATCTTAGTAGGGGTTAGTGGGTTACTACTATCTGGTCATGAAGATTAGTGATGAGACCTAATTATTCGTTCTTTTTTATCGTTGCCAAAAAATAGGTAACGTTGAAAGCTAGTGAAAAAGCTTTCATGGCGAACCTAAGAGTATTAATCTTTAGCTATAATCAAAGGACACCTATATCTGTGATCATTTTCAACGGCTAATACATGGTAGTACTTACGTTAATTGGATTGCCAAAATGTGAAAATTATTGGGTATACTTTTAATAATTCATTACCTTAAGTGTACATACATATAGTCGCATCATTGCATTTATTAACGGCACATGCTTTTAAATGTACCTAATGTTTCGGCAAAAAATTAATGGGACAAAACTGACAGAGGACGAATCTATCTTAGACCATTATTAGCAATGCTCTTTTTATAAAAGTTCATGGCACTATTCATTCCTTTTCTCTGTCCTAAAATGTCATCTTTGAACCTTTTCTTATTAACAATAACCTATTTGGGAAGAGAAAATAAGGAGAAAAATAGATTTCTGAAAAGTTTACCAATATATATCAAAATCGGTCTCATTTTATAGATCTCAAAAAAATATGAACGTGTTGGTAATTTTTTTTTATTTTTTTGAATTTTATTTTTGGTGAAAATAGCCGTTTAAAGTTTTAAACAGTTATATTTTCTCTCACCTCCATCAGCCAATCAAGAGGCGCCACTTGGCCCACTCACTGACGCGCGTCAGAGATGTTTCCTGGCTTCATGCGTATACAGTGCCGTTTGCACCTGTTTCTTTGCAAATTCAGCTTTTTTTTTCTCCCTTAGCTTTATTTTTGGCTTCATGAACGTTTGTTGCATTGGGTCATAACATGACCTTGTTTTATGAACTTTTACCCAACAACTTTTTTTTATGTCATTGCTAATAAGCAAAAACTAAAATTCATGCCATGAACTTTACCAAAAGAGCATTGCTAATAATGCTCTTAGATATATCACGTACGCATCCGTTAATCTAAGAGTTTCATGTTGGGCTATGAACCTGCAAGTAAAGATGGCAATAGGACCCAGTCCAGACCAATATACCGATTTATAAAGGTTTAAGGGTCCAACTTCTTTAGACCCAATGGGTTTGGGTCTAGAGGTTATCAGGTGGGTCTGGATTCGGGTCCAAATATATCAGACCCAAATCCGGTCTAGACCCTACCCACAAACCCATTTATATAAAAGAATTCAAAAAAAAATTAAAATTATAAATTACGACTTTATAAGTAGTTGTGACTACATTTTAAGACATGTAATGATGTAAGTTGAAACATTATTAAAATTTAATGAGCTATGTTTTGTTAATTGTTTCGAAACAAACCTTAACCATGTTCACTCAAACCTATAAAATAGGTGAAATAAATTTATTAGATAAAAAAAATCTATTAAACATGAAATTCAAAATGACCCATTAAAGACCATGTAAGGACCCTGACCCATCAGACCCGAGGGATCTAGGTCTGGGTCTGAAAATTCCAGACCCAATGGGTCTGAGTCAGGTCTGGATCTAGAATAAATTAATGGGTCTGGGTCTGGTCAGACCCGACCCAGACCCTACCCATTGACATTCCCACCTACAAGCTTCAGCTGGTAATAGTGCTAATGACTAATGAGAGTGCCTTACTGCCTTGGGCCTTAGCACAAGCGGAATTAAGATTGGCATAAGCCATGTTCTATTATACTTCCTCCGTTTTTTTTTAGTTGACACGTTTTGACTTTTGACACTATTCACATAATCTACTTTGACTATCTTTTGTGATTTATACGTAAGTGAAAATATAGTCATGTGGGGTCTTGTTAGATTCGTCTCATTATATATTTTCAAAATATCATATTTTTATAATTTTTACTAACCAATTTTCCAAGATAAAAGTGATTGAAATCACGCGTTGGCAAACGTGATAAAAGAAACAGGTCAACTAATAAAAAACGGAGGAAGTATTATTTTGGATATCCATTGAAAGTTGGTAGGTAATGAGAGTATTATTATCATTTCCTAGTAAAATGTTATATATACAGGGTCTGTTTAGCCTCGTCCCTTATATAGGAAACAAATTATTATTCCGCCACTATATCTTGGTATTATGATTGCAAGTTGGTCAATAGTATGGGCTGGTGCACTACTTCAACGGAGAAGTTGTCTCTAAGTACATATGAGGAGACCTCTTCAGAGCAGTTGTTCTCCCAAACGTTGCTCTACACAGCAATACTGAATGTGGTATGAGAGTCTACCAAGATGACAAGCAACCGTATTTCCATCCCTTTTTATATAATTCCAACGAGGAAAAACAAACGACTTACTATATAAATTTGGACCTTTTGAACGGGAATTGATAACTCATAAGAAAATAAGAGATAAGCGAGAAATAATAACAACTATGGCAATCGGAATCATAAAACACTTCTCTAAATCCGTACTTCATTGCAAGTCCCATAGCCATGACTAGAGCATCGCCTTTGGCTATCACCTAGCCCAAAACCAAATCTAATCTAATACTTATAGTGTGCATCACTAGACAGTGGCAGATTTATGTTGGAGGAAGTGGAGTCACTTGACCCCACTTGAATTGGTAAAATTGTAAAATTTTTGAATATTGTTCTGAAAATTTGACATTTTGACCCGGAAAAATTTAAAAATTACGTTTTAACGACTCCACTAAATAATTTTTCTGGATCCGCAATTGTCGCTAGATGACTACATAAGTTTGATTCAACCATTGCACTACCATTGTCTAAAACAAATGTAATTGAGTTGCAAAGTCATTCTTAAGACATTCAATTTAATTAATGTACCTTGTTTTCATGCCTTGCTTTGTCATGTTTCTACCGATGCATGTTTAGGTATTGGTCGTTGTTGTTGAAAAATGAGAACTATTACTTGGACATAAAGTCACATGAGCCAAGAAAAATGAATCAGAAGATTCATCCTCCCAATATGCATGTACTCAACTACTCCTATAGGCTAGAGCACTAGTCCAATGCATGTTACTGTCTCCCCGTAATTTATCAGTGGACCTCTTTATTAGAGTTTATCATGATGAGTTTCAAAATGTATTAGTATCTTGATAGATAACAATATGTCCATGGCCAGAAATGAAATGCTTTTTATTAAAAAGTCTACTGATTCATGTTCAATAAATTTACTTTTCATCAAAATAAACTTCGAATTAGATACACTAGTGATATGTGGTATAACTTGTGATTTTTTGTAAGAATTTTTCATGTTTCCATGTTCGATTTCCATATACGTTTTCATGTAACATAGAACATTAGTAATAAAAGGTATATTGATTTTACACTCACATATGATTTCTTACTCATCACATTTTATCAAAAATCTAACAATTCCGGGGAAATCAAAAACTACTTCTTATGGTTTTTCTGTTTTGATTTTGGTGAAAGTAAAAGAAAAAAAACTAAGTGGAAAGACGAGAGTCTTCCAACCTTAGAGGTTCAATCCCCACTAGCTAGGTGCACTCCGAGAATAGCATTTTCCTTATCATTCCCCTCTCTCAAAGTGTTTGGCCCATTAGGACCCGAACAGGGTCCAGACCACTTCTTCTTACCAAAAATATATATATATAAACTAAGTCAAGGAGACATTGTAGCTATGTGATATCTTAATTTTTGTTCCATCTATCATTATTTTGAATTAACCCACACCCTAATTATAATTATACAACGTCCTTGCAATAACTAGTAGTATACTATTGCATTAACGATCATCTACATTTTATATTAGAAAAATATGGTTTAGTCAATTATATTCTCAACTATTCAATGTATGTATTATTTACTCAGAAATATCTAAAAGTTCCAATAACATTATTTCAAACTCTAGTTGGCTAATCTGATAATTGAAAAGAAGTAGTTACAGAAAAAGGGTAAAGAAATTCTAAAAATTGTAAAACACAATTCAATATACAAAGAGTCATTACGGGCTAAACTAAAATCAAATTCCATTAGGGGCACTATAATATTAGGAGATACCCTTATCTTTTCCACCTATTCTCAAGTTCCAAATAATCATTACAAGCTAAACTAAACTGTATTAATCTGCACAAATTTCTTATCCATTAGAATATTTCTCTATACCAACTCTTAAAAAGTTCAAATACAAAATAAGAGTATATTATTTCAATCCAATGGGCCATAATACCCATAAATATAGATAAGAAAAATCTAAGTTTGGACCCCACTCAACAACAAGTCCACTAATGTCAAAAGTCAACACCCATATCACCGCAAGCATCTGACATGAATGGGGACATGGGGGTGACCATAAGGTTTTTGTGAGGGCCCAAGTCCAACCCAAATCAACAAAAGTCCAAACCAAAACATTTCCCATCTCCCACCCATTGTTCCGTGTGCCATCTTAACCAAATAAAAAGTATTCTGATCCTGAAGGTCCAATGAGCAACCAACCGCAGCCTTCTTGTACCCTATGCGTCCCCCCCTTGGGAGGTTGGAGGAACTGATGTTCCACTGTAACTTCAAGGGCTTGTTTGTTTAGGGGATAAGAGGTAGAAATAAGGATTTTTTGTCCCTTCTTACTCTTATCCTATGTTTATTTAAGGGAATTAGTAAATTTTAGTGGGATAGGGATAGGGATAGGGATAGGGATAAAAAGCCAAGTTATCCCACCAAAATTATACCTACGGGGGTGGTATAAGGGATGGGGATAAGTATATGAGGTGAATTTACAAACATATCCTTAATGAAAAGGGATGACGGAGGAGAGAATGAGAAAATTAGTAAGGTTATTTAAGTAACTTCATTATTTATCCCTAATCTTATCCCAACCTATACCAAACATGGGATTACTCTGATTTTATCCTTATCCCACTTACCAATTCCTTATCCCTATCCCAACCTTTATCCATATCCCTATCCCCATAACATACCAAACGAGCCCCAAATATTAAAGAAGATGATGCCATATGTATGTAGATAGAAACAACAATTAAGGAGTACACTTATTTTATAGTAATTATGGTGATTAAAATAGGTGAGAGAAAATTGTAAGGTACATGTGGTAGCGGTAGATAGGTGATATAATTTTCCTATATACAAAAAGATAAAAGGTAGGACAAACAAAAAGAAATGGACAAAAACGAAAAGTTGGACAAATAAAAAGAAACGGAGTGAGTATAATGAAAGCGTTTCGATTAATCAACGCGTCAAAAAACGAAATCAAAACCCTTTTCTTCTTGCTTGTTTTTTTTTTGAAATCTCTCCACCTTAAATAAACAATTGAACGATCTTATATATTTATTTATATAGTTTTGTAATTAAAGTCTATCTAAAAAGGAAAATTCGAAAATTATTAAACTTAAAATACTCTCTATTTTATAAGGAAGGAGGAAGGTCTATAGAGGCATCAAAAAAGACATCAATTTTTTTTTGAAAAAAACCCTAATTGAATTGCGCAACACCCTCTCTATAATAATTTTATTTTTGAAAAAAATTCAAAAAACCCTAACACAAACTACGATTCATTTCCATAATCTTCTTTATCTTTACTCGTCAAATAACCAGATATATGTTTTTCGCATTCATTGCTTGCATTTGAGGCTAGTTCATATTTGCTATAACTTCTCTCTTTTTTACATATTTATTCTATTCGAAACTCTTTATCACTTATAAAAATTTAGATAAGAAACAACAATTAAGGAACAAAATCAAAATGGGTTCATAGGCAGAAACAACAATTTAGGAACAAAATCAAAATATTGTTTAAATGAAGAATTCATAAGTTCATATAGCATCATATTAGGAAAAGAATCTGGTAATATATGAAAATAAAAAATTGAACATATTATGTTTTACCTTTTATTTTAAAGACGATAAATCGTGTAGTGGGGTCGAGGCATATATTTTTATTTTATTTTCTATCTTTTATGCCATCCATTTCATAAATTCTTTTTGAAAAATCACCTTATATGTCATTTTATAGCAAATTACAGACCTTGTTGTCATATTCCTGTAAAAAAAAGTAACCTTTTGGGTCATTGACTTTTTCTCCCTTTTTGTGCATTGGAATTTGGTCTTAAAATTTAGGTTAATTTGCGAGACTTTCACACTCAAAAAAAGAGGAAAAAATAAACCCAAAGGTTTTACCTTTTGGCCTAAATATGGTAATGAAGTGTGTAATTTGTTAAATAATGACATATAAAGTATTTTATCACAAAAAATGTTATAAAACGTATTTTTTTCACAAAACTTAAACTACATCCGTTCTTTACTAATCACCACATTTCTCTTTTTATCCTATTCATTCATCTCCCTTTAACCTACTATAATAATTTGTGCACAAGGATAAACATAGTCATGTGGAATCTTGTTAGATTCGTCTCATTATATACTTAATTAAAATTAGGAAAAATTGCCTAGAATAATGCAACCTTTGGGCGATTCGCAAACAATAATGCAACCTTTCGATTACTATGGAATAATGCAACCTTTATACCCCATTTACTTTAGACAGGGCAAAACCGGTTATGACTTGAAGAATAGGTAAAATGGGACACTTGTCTCATAATGATTGGCTCTCATAAACAATTTTTAAAAAGCAAAATAAAAATAAAATAACAAAAGAAAAAACACTCACCCACCCCACCCCACCCCCAGCCACTGGGCCCACTGCCACCATCCTCCCCCCACCGGGACTGCCACCCTCTCCCCCTATCACCGCAAAACTGCCTTCACCCAGCAGAAACCCCCTCCCCCGCTATGAATCCCCCTTCACGGCTTCACCCAACCAAATCAAACCACCCCTTCCCCGTCAATCCTCTTTCTCCTCCCACCCACATCCCACCACTTCCCTTTCTCAGCCACCAGAGCCGCCGCCAATCTCCCCCCACCCCTTTTTGTCGGCGACGCTCGTTTGAGCACCGAGGAGGAGAGAAGGCAGGGGGTTTCACGTGGTGGCGCAGCCACGAGGAGAAGAGGGGAAGCGAAGGCAAGGGAGGGGTCGCGTCCGGTGGTGGCGTAGCCACGAGAAGAAGAGGGGAAGCGCAGCGACGAGGAGGGGCGGTCGTCCGGTGAGAAGGGAATGGTGAGGAGTGGCGTTTCGTGGGTAAGGGGAGGTGGGGGAGGTTGGGGGTGGGGTGGGGGATCGAAGCTGGGCAGGTTTCGTTTTGGGGTGGGGGAGGTTGGGGTGAGGTGGGGGAGCTGGGCAGGTCTCGTATGGGGTGGGGGAGGTTGGGGCTGGGGGCTGAGGTGGGGCTGGGGTGGGGCTGGGGGGGGGGCTGGGGTGGGGATGGAGGGTTTTATTTTATTTTATTTTTTTATTTTAATATATTAATTAGAATTTAAAGTTTTAAATAAAAAATTATCACTGGTTCAGGTTACCGGTCATTTGTCCTGTTTAAAATAAATGGGGTATTAAGGTTGCATTATTCCAGAATAATCGAAAGGTTGCATTATTATCTGCGAATCGCCCAAAGGTTGCATTATTCTAGGCAATTTTTCCTTAAAATTATGCATTAGAAGACGTGAAACTCTATATATAGTGATGAATAAAGAACGGAGAAAGTCATATATAAAGTTTTTTTCTACAAAATTTCCTTGTTTTTAATTAAAGTTGATCTTATAAGAGACCGCCTAATTTTAAGTTAAAATTAGGCAACGGTCCAAGCCCAACATTATGAAGAGAATAAACCGTCTTTTTAGATATAGTCCAACATTATATTTACGTGTTTGTTAATGAAATATGCGTTTTACTTGATCCAATTTTAATTAAATTAGATCGCCTCTTTTAATAAATTTTATTTTAATTAAATCATATCCCCTTTCAAAAACAATACTTCCTCCGTTTCGCAATATTCCCAACATCAGCATAATAACCACTATTCATCTATCAATTTTATATTATATTTTTTCCCAATGTATAACAAAAATTATAGTCAAGTGGAATCTTATTTGATTCATCTCAATACATACTAATATAATATCAGCTTTTTATAGTAATTACTTACCAAATAATTAGAGATAATTCCTTCGTTTTTTTTTAATTGCAACAATAGCCAAAAATGGAAATATCAAATTAATTGTAACAACTGTTTTTTTTCCTTTTTTACAAGTCATTTCTTTCTATCTCTTTTTATCACATGCTCTACTTTCTCTTTCCATCCCTTTCATACTCACACCAAAATTTTGCCTAGGAGTCCACCAACTTGAGTTTGTTGCAATTGAAAAGAAACAGAGGAAGTATTAAAGTTTAAAGTATTACATTGACCAGTGTACAAACAAGCAACGTTGAAAATATTGCGAGACGGAGAAAGTATTAAAAATATGCTTTAAACAAAAAGTTAAAAAAAAAAAATCACACATGATCCACCCAGCTCCCAAGTCCCAAGTGTCCTTTCCCCGCGTTTTCCCCTCTTATAAATCCTCCCCCCACAACCACCCAACACATCAAAATATACTCACAATTTCTCCCTCCCCTCAAATCTAACAAAACCACCCAATCTCTCCACCACCACAACAACCACCATGTCCACCCACCACATCTTCCTTATTTTCTCTCTCTTCGCCGTCATCTCCACCGTCTCCGCTGCACACCACGGCGCAATCCTCGGCGGTTATAAACCCATTAAAGACATCAACGATCCTTACGTTCAAGATGTTGCAAAATTCGCTGTAACTGAACACAATAAACAAGAAAAATTTCATCTTGAACTTGTTAAGGTTATGAAAGGTGAATCCCAAGTTGTTTCGGGTACTAATTATCGTATTACGATATCCGCTAATGATTCGCATCAGTATGTTGCTGTTGTTTATGATAAGCCATGGTTGCATCAAAGGAGCCTCACTTCGTTTGATAAATCTGTTTAGAGAGAAAAATTATGTAATTTTTGGGTTTTGTTGTTGAGAATGAATGTGATAAGATTGGTGTTTTTGATGAGTGGATTTGACGTTGTTTTGAATAAAAGGTTTGTGTTTTTGTAATAATACTTGATTTGTTTTTGTTGTTGAGTTGATGATGTTTTTATGGTGGTTTAGAGAGCGACAAAGCGTACTGATTTAATTGTGGTTAGAATTATTTATTAGATTTGTTTTGTGAGGTAGAGCGCGCTAAAGTGCAATCAATCGATTAGAATTGTTGTTGATGTTTTTATGGTGGTTTAGAGAGCGACAAAATACAATGATTTAAATATGATTAGAATTGTTTATTAGACTCGTTTCTTGAGGTAGAGCGCGAAAAAAATTGTTTATTACATCCGTTCGGATAGGTAGAGACTTAGAGAACGAGAAAGTGGAATGATTTTAGATGCAAATAGATTTGTTTATTAGATTTGATTTGTTAAATAAAGAGTGATAAAATGTAGTGATTTGGACGGGATTAGAATTGTTAGTTCGATTTGAGTTTTGGGGGAAGAATTTGGTGAAATTGATTAGGGAGGGATGGAGAAGATTCAAGAAGTAACTGACAAAAGAGGGAAATTCTTTGCCCCCACTCCTACGCTACAAACAAATGCCAACCATACGAATATACGATGAGTCAAGTTCTTAACTTGTATTTTTGGTATAAGGGAAAAGTAAAGAGGGGCCATAATGTCATTTGTCAATGTACAAACTTTACGATATACTTGTTTGTTTTGGAGACGTCGAAACGAGTAACGAGAAAAAAAAGATTATCGCGAGTGTACTTTGTTTATGATATACGCAAATGTATAATGAATTTTATTTAGGGGTTGTATTGGGTATGAACTTTGCTTAATTTGTAAATCCTTTTTTTTTGGCAAGTTAGAGAAAAAAGACAAATTATTAAAAGAGGTGGTTTAATTTTTACATAAAATCAGATCAATTAAAGCCCACATTCTATTAACAAGTCCATTTTATCTTACTTTAGCCCAATACAATTCCTATACATTTGACACCACTATAGTTGTTCATTTTCATCTCCTTTCTGTATTTCAATTTTAGTTTCAAAATATAACAAGCGATTCCTAAAAAAAATATGACTTAGAAAATTAAACTAATCACTAAATAAATTTAATACTGAGTATTGTATGAACTAAACTTGTCAAAGAATGAATTAAGTAGGTCACGAAATGGATTAAACTAATCCCTATTTTCAAAAGACGATTTATTGATTTTCTCTTCTTATTATTGGGCCTATTGGGCCGTTACATAATTATATTTTAAAAGTAGGCGGTCTCTTACAAGACTAGCTGGAGAAAAAGTTAAGGGGCGTTTTGAAATTCTCTCTTTATTCCTCAAAGCATTTTTCATTTTTTTGAATCATAGAAGGCGGTCATAGCGTTAATAACGGAAGAAGCTATGCATATACTTCCACAAAAAAAGCTCGTCTTGCTTTAGTCGTGCATGCTAACACCTACATACCTGATTTACATTGTACCATGTACCCATGTATAATTTACATATTGCTCAAATACATGTCGTCGTCCAGGCACATTGTACATGCTAGTAGTTTTGGCCCGTTTAAAAAATGTTCGAGTCTGGAGCTTATCAAACCTAGACGGAACCTTACTTGTTATCCTTATCAAAGAGGAATAGAAATTACTACTAATCTAATGCTTATACAAGTAATACCTATAAAACAGATATTAGATGATGGGAATGAGATGGAATTGTTAGAAAAATCCCTATTCATTGTTTGGTATATCAAGGGAATATAATAAGGATTAAATGGATTTTTTAAACTTAAAAAGTAATCCCACTGATAATACCTGCCCCCTCTAGGTACTATTTTAGTGAGATTAGGAGGGTTTTAATCTCCATCTCCATTACCACAAATAATCCCTTGACTTATAACCAAAACAAGGGAATTGCTTTTTTGAGTATTAATAATCCCTATCCCCTCTCCTTATCTATCTAAACAAACGGCCGTAAGGAACAAAGACGAAGATTTGACTTCAAATTGTAATGGGTCAAAAAAGCCCAATAAAATCATAGGATATAACGGCCCAATATGTACTTATATTTTGCTTTCAAATCGTTGGTGGAAAACTATAGACTAATTTAATTAGCAGACAAAGTGAAGTGTCTAATTTAGGCCATTACCTAAGGCCCTGTAATGATGATGTAGACCCTGATCCGAAGATCATATAATTTCTATTATTTCAAATTGTAAAGAGTGTCATGGGTCCAGTCACCTTGCAATATTTTTATTGCTTTTGGATATATGTATTATGGGCATATTATGATAGATTTGTTATGTCTTATTTTTGCTCCATTTTAGCATGGGTCTTGTGGCTTGCAAGAGAAGCTTATCTGCTTATAGAGATTAGTGCGTTGACAACTTAACACTTAGTGTGAAGGAAGCATCGTTTTTCAGAGATTATAAAACACACAAAAGGAGAGGAAACTAGAGAGTTTTAGAGGGTTGTCATGCTCATTTTCTCCCCTTAAATTTTGCTAAAATTTTGTCAGCTTGTTGAGTACACAGGATGCTAATTCTTTCCGTTCAAATCGTCAATATGAGCTCAATTTATTGAAAATCGTCTCTAGATAAAGTTGTTGTTGTTAGGTGATTCTATGCCTTTTGTGATATTATAGGTGTCGTTGCGAACCCCTTTCATTCGCCACAAAAAATCTGTTGTCTTTCTAATTCTAAAAGTTTTAACTAAGTAAATCTTACTATATGGTCATTGATTACTATTAGTGAGCTTTTTTTTAAATTAATACTAGATATTTTTTTAAAGAAAAACTACATTTCAAAAGTGCTATCTTACGGTGACCATCTTATCTTTAAGTTAATATGTACAACACCACTAGCTTGTAATGGATTCTGTTAAACTTTACGTCAAACCTTATTAGGGTCGTTTCAACGGAGAAGACGGGTTTGTGCTAATGTAATAAACTGGACCCAAAAAATAAGAAATGACATAATTATTTGGTTGATAGGTACCATAATATAATGCATATACAAATATTAAACATAAAATATAAAATGATATAGATATATAGTTTTTTCTCCGTTCTTTAAACTATCTAGAATTTTTGAGACACCAAACACTATGAACACCCTAATAAATTTTATGAATTAAATGAGGTTAATATTTGCTGATTAAGACTTATCATTATTATTACAAGAAATCTAAAAGGAAAGAAATCGTCACTGAAATGAGAGTTTTGTATGATATGTCTCTCCAAAAGATGTTGCACATAAATTTAAATGGTCTTGTACCGATGTGTTTCTATATAGAAGTATAATTTGCATTTGAATGAACTCTAACGGATTTCATATGTAGTTTGAAAACGCTTTGATATCATAAGTTCATATGTAACTCTATCTATACACCATATTTATCTTTTTTTAACCAAGTGTACGTATGAACCAATTAGAAAAAAAAAAACTCAAATTGGACATGGAATTTCAACCTCAAAGACAAAAAAAAGTTAGTCCATCCACCTTAGCTTATATTTTTATTTAATTTTTATTCCTTTTTGTATGTTGAAGTCAAACAGTTGATTTATTTTTTATTTAAAAGAAGTCATGCAACAAGTGAACAACAATGAGAAGGTGGTTGACATTCTATTAAAGATCTTAAAAGTTCGAAAGGATTGGAGTTTACGCAGTTTGGAGATGCCCTGAATTCATCAAATAATCTACCAATCTATTTGACCCTGTATTAAGATACATAACTTCAACCAGTTTTATACCATTTAAGTTTTTCCCTAATTTAGTTTTGATCTCCTTTATACCTAAACAAAAGATCCATTCAAGAGATCTAATGCACTTCCTAAAATCCTAATTGCCTGCCTTAGTGCCAACGGTGAGAAAAAAATCTACGTAACTAGTACTGAATGTAATCCAATGGTGCCAAATAACCTAATACACTAATTCTGCTGTTTCGTATTATTCTTACATTATTATCAAAAGGACGAGATGAAAAACAAGTTCACCCATTAACAAGTGAGAGGACTTAATATAAGATCCAAACCAAATACATCAACCAAATTACCCATTCTCACTTATTCGCTAACAATTTATTCGCCATTCAGGCTCACACGAAATTTACTTTTATCAACCCTAGAGTGAAGATACACATCTGCCCTAAAGGGCAATCAACTAATCAGAATTTAGTTGGATTCAAATATGAACTTACAATAGACCCATATTCTATTAAACTTCATTCTAATTTATGTTGTCAGTCAAATCATATCTTCATCTTCAAATCGAACTAGAACTGAATTGTCATCTTTGTCTAGAAAAAAACGACCCCAACCCTAAATGCTAATGGGAATCCAAGTTGTAGTGTAACTAATAGCATGGGGGTAAAGTAATAGTACAACCCTAAACCAATTAAAAAAACAAGCTTTGATTGGGAGAGTAGTTGACCTCCACAAGAATTATTAATCCTAACAAAATCCCAATAACTCCCTCTTTCCTTTTCATGTGCAAACACACACAAGATAAGGGACAAATAAATAACACACCGTCTTAAAAGATAAAAAGAAAAAGATACTCCATATACATCATCAATTCATCATATCATACTCTTCTATTTCATTATATACCTTTTTTGTTTCAATGCACTGAGCATACAAATCGAATCAAATTTGTTTGAACTCACAAACCCTAACTCAAAATCAAAAATCGAAATTTACAGATTCAATGAAGGGGCTTTTCAAATCAAAGCCTCGTACTCCGGCGGAGATTGTCCGTCTCACTCGCGATCTTCTTATTCAATTTGATATGGATACTATTCGCGAAAGCAAGCGTGATGAGAAGGTTTAATTTTTTTTTTGATTTTTTGTTGTTTTTATTGTTTTGTAATTGATTGAATTGAATTATTCTGCTTTTGAATGTGTTTTTTTGAGTGATAATTGATTTTATCTAGATCCAATTTACCTGCAGTATTGTGTTGATTTGATTTATGCCAATATTTTGATTGAATCATCTTATTTCTATATTGTGTTGTATAATATGACTATGTTTGGTATTGATTAGGATACTTTGATCTGTTAATTTTGTGCAAAAGAGTGATAATTTTAGCTTTGTTTAAGGAGAGAGGAGGGGAGGAGGGTGTCTACAAAACCTTTTACCGGGGGGGGGGACACCCCTCACTCGGAAATTAAAAATAGTGTTTTGATTTAAAAAAAAAAAAAATTTTAAAGGGGGGAGGCGGGATGATAATATGATTATATGGATAGACTGTGTTAGACGGCCTATCGATGACTATATGGATAGACTGTATATAACTTTTTAAGTTAAAACTTCGAGGTTCAAAAATTTTAACACTATACACGTTAAGTTTTATGTTAAATACAGTATGTGGATAAACCGTCTATCACACTACTTGCTTTTAATTTATAGCTTGGAAAGGAGGATTTGTTTGCTCAAAAAAGGAGTTACTTCTCCAAATAAATAATGCTACTGTTTCATTGTTGCTATGTGATGAAGTTTCAACTTTTTGGGGGTAATTAATTAGTAACCACTATTTTATTTGGGAACATTCCTCCTACACATGGTAGAGCTAAGCAAACTCATTCGAGAACTGAAATGTATTATGTATGGAATTAGTGAATCAGAATTCAGAGCCAATTAGTAACCACCATTTTTTTTGAACATTCCTCCTACAGATGGCAGAGCTAAGCAAACTCATTCGAGAACTGAAATGTATTTTGTATGGAAATAGTGAATCGGAACCAGTTGCAGAGGCTTGCACGCAGTTGACCCAGGAGTTCTTCAAAGAGAACACACTTCGTTTGGTGGTTAATTGTCTTCCCAAATTGAACTTGGAGGTATGTCTCTTGTCTACATGTAGGATGGCTAATTTGAACACCAGTGTAATCCTAGCTTTGTGTATAGCTTTCTCTTGTTGGGTTTTAGTAGTGCCAAAGTTTCGCTTGATCAGACAATGCCTTTGGGACACGTGAAGTTCTGACTTTAGATTGTTCCCTTTAGTTTTGCTGATTGTGTGAGGGTAATATTTTGCAGGCTCGTAAAGATGCCACTCAAATTGTTGCTAATTTGCAAAGGCAACAAGTTCATTCTCGTTTAATTGCATCTGATTACCTGGAAAGAAACAAAGATCTGATGGATATTCTTATAGCTGGGTATGTTAAAGGGATGAGAAAATTAGAGCTGATTCTCTTTGACAGTTTTTTCTTGAGTGTGATAAATGTATTCTGGTGTTGATTTGTCCTTTTAATTGTTTGCACAACATATCCTATACCTTCTTGTTTTGGAGATAATGTTTCTTGGGGGTGACTAGACTGTGCATATAACTCTTTCTAATCTCCTAGTAGTACCTGGAATTTGGTAGTATGTGAGGAGGATAAACCTGCATGATTTGCTCGTTTTACTCCTCTAGTTGCATATCTAACATCCTTGGAGGATATTCTTTCCTGTGACATCTTTGTTGATTCGTGGCTGAATTCTTTTTGCGCAGGTATGAAAACACAGACATGGCCCTGCATTATGGTTCCATGTTGAGGGAGTGCATTCGTCATCAAGTTGTGGCTAAGTGAGTTATTTGAGTTATCGCATATAATTTTAACGATGAATTTTTTCCTTCTCATCGTACTTGAAGCTTGCATGACTTGTAGTGGATTTTGCTGGATGTTATAAAATGAAACTCTAGAATCTCTCATCTTCCTTGCCTCCTTGAACTTTCTAGACGGATTTTGGAAATATAAATTCGACCTCATAAGATAAACTTTCTACCTTTGGTTCCTCTTTAAATTCTCTGTAACTCTTCTATGTCCTGTCTTATGAAGTATACGCCTGTAACAATTAATGTGATACAATCTTCTGTTATTTTTAACCTCTATATTGAACATTGTTGTGCTTTGGTTACTAGGATCAGCCTGCTATGTCATTAGCTTTAGAAGTGCAGTACTAAATGTTTTTGCTTGGTTTAATGCATTTTAGAGTCCTGATTATCTCTGACACTATTAATGTATTATTGTATCTCTTTCACAGATACGTATTAGAATCAGAGCACTTGAAGAAGTTCTTTGGATTCATTCAGCTCCCCAATTTTGACATTGCTGCTGATGCTGCTGCAACTTTTAAGGTCTGGCATTCTTTTCTATCTGGAGTTTGTCTGATCTCCGGAACGAACATGATGTAGTTATCTATATGAATTATCTGTAACAATGGAAGGTCTTGTACTCTTCGCTCATGTCGTAAAAGTGAAGGTGAAGTACAGGCTTTTCTATATGCTATATTATATGTGTAAAGTACGCCTGAAATCTTTTCTGGACTTGGTTTAATCTGCTCTCTACTATTCCCTAGAGAGTTTTTAAATTGTATGTCTTCTATGCAACAAATTTGACGCTATTGTGGCCATGATGCAGGAACTCTTGACAAGGCATAAATCTACAGTAGCTGAATTTCTTTCTAAGAACTATGATTGGGTAATTGCTGTTGGACAACATACTCCTTTTTCTTTTTTTATGGCAGTTGGATTAAAGTGTCAAATACTGTGCGACTACATGTCTACATGTGCCTTCATGTCAATTTGAACTACAAAAAAGGTTAATGTTTGTTTTCCAATTGTGCAATTGCTTACGCTTCAAATGAATGGTATTTTTGCAAAAATACATGAATGACAGAGTTTCGAAAGGGCTTCATTCATGAGTTTCAAGTCTTATATAGGAAGTCGTGAGAGTTGCTGTATCTTAATGTTCTTAGAGTTTGGTTGTTTTAGCCCCTTAATCTGCCTTTGTTCAATATAGTCGAGTTTGACTTTTTTTGGTTGGGTTTCTGCTCCTATTGCATGTTTCAGTTTTTCGCTGATTATAACTCAAAACTGCTGGAATCTAGCAACTACATCACCAGAAGACAAGCAGTCAAGGTATTACATTATTGATGGCGTATGCAATTAGTTATTAATCTTTAGAATTTGGTCTATCTACTGTTGTATATAAGTGAATTGCCTTCTGCGATGTACCTAAAATTTCTAAAACAAGTGTTCGTAACAAATTTTGTTTATCCAGGAAGTATAATGATAGTGTGGTTTGCTGCCACCATTTTCTTTGCTGACCTTTTCTTGTGTTGGGTGGCAGCTCTTGGCAGACATGTTACTTGATCGTAGCAATGCTGCAACCATGACAAAATATGTGAGCTCGAGGGAAAATTTAAGGATACTCATGAATCTTCTAAGGGTAACTAGTCTCTGCTTAATATATAAACTCCCATATGGTGTTTGCTATTGTACAATATCTCAGCTTGAGTATGTTCTTGGCACAGGAATCAAGCAAGACCATCCAAATTGAAGCATTTCATGTTTTCAAGGTTGGTTTCTATGATTACATATTTGCATTACAAAGATTTGTTTTTACTCTGCGTTTGACGTGTTTCGATTTCCCAAACAGCTATTTGCTGCAAATCAAAACAAGCCAGCTGACATCGTCAACATCCTTGTTGCAAACAAGAGCAAACTTCTTCGATTACTAGGCGATCTCAAGACCGACAAAGGTAGATTTTTACAAACATCTTTTGTCTCCCTTGAGTTGGTCTTTCTAGGAATTAACCATTCAACTTTTCGTTCTGCGCTTTCATAAGGTCAAACTAAGACCTGGTATTGTTTAAGATCACCTTTATGATTTTTGATTACATGTCGTTGATGATTTTGCAGAGGATGAACAATTTGATGCAGACAAGGCCCAAGTCATGCAAGAAATCGCTTCCCTTGAACCCAAAGAGCTAGTTGCATAAGCTTTCTTTGTTGGATGTGTATTATCGTTTCCATTGTTCATCTCCCCAACCTTTTTGTTTCCTTCCCTTCGTCGCCTTTTTTAAACATAAGCAATGTGAATTCAGCAGTACTGTAGTGCCGTTTGTTTGGCACAAGTAATCTATCTTCTGCTATCTTTTTCTGTTTGCTCCTTTTAGGCATTCAAGTAGTAAGCAGCTTCCAGTTCTCAGTATCTTGTAAATTTTGAGTTTATTGAGAACACCTTTTGTATTTAACGAACGATGTCGAAAGGTATATATGGTCGATTCGATGAGTTCGAAGTGAAATAATTTTTTTTTTAAGCACCAAGTAATCTTTTATGTCACTTATCCACGGGTTGCTTCTTTCATATACTCTTCTTTTCGTACGAATTCTACCTATTGAACTGACTTTTGCTGATTATTAGCTTTTGTTGTTTGAAAATGATTTTTACCAATCAAGTCGCTTGCATTTACTGGCTTTTATGGATTAGAACTTTTTCTGTTGATCAAGTCCAATTGATTTTAAACTTGACTTGTGGTCAATACGTAAGTCTAGAATTTTAGTTGGTCTACAACAGACAATTTACTAGCAGTTGAAAGGGTCACTTGAAAAGTAACATAAACGCAAAGTAACCCCTTTAAGATAAAGTGAGAGGTGAGATAGTTTTATGGTAACTTGGTAAGAATGTTTTATCTGGGAATTTGGCCCATGGGTAGGCATAACTTTATATTGAGCGATGTTTTAACTCTAAAGGTTTATATATGTACTCGTGTATACTCTATTTTTGTGTGTGTTTGTTTTTGGGCACAGTCTCGGCATATGCCATATTTTCGAGTAAAGCATGGAAACTTCTGACCTTTTTTTTTTACTAAGAAAATAAAATAAAAGGGGAATAAAGAATTCTTCCATATGATTCAATTCCATACACTACTCCTTTTATACGACATGCAATAAAATTTCCTTCACGAATCTCATACGAAACTTGAGCATGACTTATATGAGTTGCCACTTGCAATATCTCGTTCAATCTTTATTTTGTTCCTTTACTTTTCTCGTGTAAGAGGGAAGATGAGCAAAGCTTTTTTCATTTTTTTTAATGGGATACAAGAAACTTACACTTTATAACAATTGAACCATCTCAGAGTTATTTGAGTAAGCACCCTTTAATGCAAAACTAAAACTACTACTTACATAGTTACATTCTATTAAAAAGTTCATACCATCTTAGAGTTATTCGAGTAAGCACTTTTTAATGCAAAAATTGGAATTACTACTCACATTCTGGTAAAAAGTTCATATCTTCTCATAATCCAACCCTATAGCCAGACAACCGCCGTCTTGTCTCTTGTGTCAATCTAATAGTCCCTTCTCCTCTCGTTCATTTGTTGCACTTTAAATCTTGAACCATAATAGTATTAAGCCATCAATCAAAAGGGGTATTGTATATATCATTTCCTCAGTTAGAAGATTTATACGTAGTTTCAAATCCCTGAACCACTTACTTAAAATGTTACTACCTCCGTTCCATGGATATTGCAACCTTTGACATTTCACACTATTCATACACTCCCCTTTGACCTTCTTTTGTGATTTATACTTAAAGATAAATATAGTCATGTAGGATTTTGTTAGATTCGTCTCGATATATGTTTAATTAATATCAACTTTTTACAATTTTTACTTAAGTAAAATTAGAGATATTAGCGTTTAAAGAAGTGCATTGGGAGGCGTAAAATTCCCTATATTTCAATACATATAGAACGGAGGTAGTTAAATCTAACCACCAAACTAGAACTCTCACTTGTAACAAATTTCGACATCAAATTGTATATTCTTTTGCCTTATAAAATTTTTTGAAAAAAAACTAGCAACAAGCCAACAATCAACAATATAACTTGATTGAACGTAATATCTTTATTATATAAGAGAGGAGCAGTAAGACTTGCGTGGACCTGGTCCACCTTACCTTTAGTGTGGACCGGCCACTTGCACTCGCCGGAAAACTTCATTAAAAGCGTCGGAAATCGAAATTGACATTCACCGGCGACGATGGCGTCTTCTCCGACGACGCTTAGGTACAAATCGAGTTCAAAATTGACGAAATCGAACACATTGTGAGCACCGAGGAAGGAGAAGACCGCAAAAGCAAAAGAAATTGAAAGAATGTATGTTAAAGAGAGAGAGTTAGGGTAAAATGAAGAGGAGAAGTCATTGAAAATGGGGTGAATGGTGTTGTGATGTTGTTGTTGTTGGAGGTGTTTCTAGGGATTAAGTGACATTGTTGCTCACTATGTGTTTGATATAGTGACTGTGAGAAATGAGTTGATTTGAGGAGGAAGATGGGGATAAATTGGGTTTGATTGTTGTGATGGTTGTTACCGATGTGGAGCTTACGAAGGAGATGCTTCATCTTCGACATGGTTGAAGTTGATGAAGCTTTACATCAATGGAGATTTAGGAGAGAGAGAGGGGGAAAAAATGGAGGAAAGTAAAGAAATTGTAAGGTTTCAACTTTTGGTTGAAATTTTCTCTCTCTCTTGTACTTCTGGTAAAATTATTCTTCTTTAAACTATTGTCTATCTCTGTATTCGGATTAGCTTAGCTTAATCTTAAATTCGAATTAGTTTTGGTCGAAAATCTTAACTTTTGTTAAAAACATCTTAACTTTTCATTCTTAAACACTTAACTTTTGATTGCTAAACCTTAACTTTTATTTATAAAATCTTAACTTTTGCTAAAAAAACCTTAACTTTTCATTCATAACACTAACTTTTGATTACAAAACCTTAACTTTTAATTACAAAATCTTAACTTTTGCTAAAAAAACCTAACTTTTCATTCATAACACGTAACTTTTGACTATCAAAACTTAACTTTTAATTAAAAAATCTTAACTTTTGGTAAAGAAACCTTAACTTTTGCTAAAAAAACCTTAACTTTTGAGACCTAGCCCTGGTCTACAATAAGTTTAGTGTAGACCGGGTCCATATTAGACTTAAGTAGAGAGGAGGGGATAAATGCCAAAAAGAAAAAAAATGCTGATAACTTTACTAATTTAAAAATTAATTATTTTATGAATTAAATTATTAACTACTTTCACTTTCACACGCATCTCGTTCATTTAAGGCTAGTATAAACATAATAAGCCCGGGTGTTCGAATCCCCGCAACACCCTTAGGAGAGGAATGGAACCTAACCACCCCGAACTTGGCCTCGATCTGGATGTAACCCGAAGGGTGAACCGGGTGCAAACTAAAAAAAAAGAAAAAAAAAAATTTCTAGTTTGTTCTCTTATTCCATCATATTCTGTTTGTATCTCGTTCTTCATCACTGTCTCTACTCTCTTGGCATCATCACTCATTCTCATTCATCACTGCCCTCTTCTCTTCCTTTTGCACTCCCCTGTGAAAAATGACTAACAATGGTATCACATCTTTTCATTTAATTGTATATTCCAAAGTTTTTTCCTTGGGTTTTATTTTGTTAAAAGTTGAAATCTTTATTCATTTCTTGGGTTGATAATGATAATTGCCACTCTCAGATTTCTTTGCAACTGCTGTTGATGCTGCCAAGAAAGCTGGCGAAGTCTCTATTCTCTTTCTTTTCATCTCTCAATTTGCAATTATGTTTTCTTTTTAATAACTGATTAATTACTTTGTTGTTTTGGCAGGTAATTCGTAAAGGATTTTATCAAACCAAGAATGTGGAGCACAAAGGCCAGGTTAATCTAAATCTATGATAGATTTAATTTCTTTGGTAGTTGTAATTTTTGTGAATGATTGATCAGTTCTTGAAATTTCAGTTTTTTAATGTATGTTAGATTCAGTAAAAATGTATTGCTTGTTGGCATGCCTTGAATCTGTCTGTCTTGTGCTAACACGTTGTTAGTGAACCACGTTAAATCCGGGTATCATACAAAGTGTTCTTAATTCTTTGGATGTTGGTTGCTTGTGTTTTAACATTGTTAAATTGTGGTTTGTAATCTGTGTGATGTTTGATGATTGTGTAAATATTTCTGATGGATTGGAGTGCATTGGGTTTTGGGTGGCATTAGGTCTTGTTCAACATAATGTAGAAATTGGGTTGTAAGATAATAAGTATGATTTTTAGTAGATTGACATTTAAAGGCATTTTATTGATGATTATTTTTTTTAGGAATGAAGTAGGATGTGAAACATGATGTATTTCCTTCTCAGTATAGGGTGAATCTCTGCTTTATTTCTCATGCTCATCACCATTAGATTCGCCATGTCGCTATAACTAACATTGCCCTTTAAACCTTTACTTTTGCATGGGTTTGCCATCAATTTAACTGTTATGATGGGTGAATTATGAAAATGAGCTTGTGTCATGTTTTGTGAATAATTGACAAAAAACGTTGAACAAGGAACAGAGAGAAAATGAAATGATAACTCATTATAAGTATATGAATTGAGAATTTTGTGGCATTCCTTCATTTAAGAGGAAATGTTTTCCACCCTTGGAACTAGTTTCAACCATATGGGAAATTATCTTTAGATCCTTACAAAGGAAACAAAGAAAAATGGAAAAACCACTTATCTCGAAATAACTGTTTCCCACCCAACTAAAACACTATCTTAATGGAAACTGCAGTAAAAGTTTAGAAAGAATTACTAAAGATCAAAGCTTTAATGCTTGACCACGGATCTCACTTCACCACTCTGAGGTTCATCTTAAGGCGCTTCATGTATGAACTCCCCTTTCCCCTTCGATACTAGTGAGCTATGCATGGAACAAGGAGAGGATAAGGTCCTTCTCCATTTGGTGCTGTGGAGGATTACATGCAAGACTTCTGGATACGGATTTTCCACTGTTTGAAGGTAGTGACATAGAGGGGATGAGGTTCTTTACTTGCAAACTTGCATCCACTCATTATTTGACGAACTATAATCTACACAGAGTTGGGGTGGCCTTCAGCTGGCAGTGATTCCTTGCATATTTATATATACAGCATTGTGGATGTACCTGTGTAACCCAGAATATTGTATTCTGTATTATTTTACTACTACCATGTATCAGTTAGTAAGCTGCTGATCATAGTTTGTTGGGGGCCGAGCAATTTAGCTAAGACTAAGATATGTAAATATGTGTGCTTGTGTCTAGTGTCTTCTGTTTGGGTTTGTGAGTCAATAATATTTCTCTATCTAATGTATGTGATAAAGGAAGAGTTATTCATGAAATTATTGCTCGTTGAGTAGTCAGTAATAAATGGTGCTTAGAGTTTATGAAGTTATGGGTAATATTATGAAGAAAGTTTATGCCAATGTTCATAACTAATGGATATATATGAAGAATAGCACATGTTTGGATGAAGTTTCATTACGATGGAGATTGTGATTTGTGATGGCACTTCCTTGACAAAATTACAGATAAATTTATTATGATCACCACTATTTATTATTGACTGCAAAACTGGTCGTTAGAGGAGCTGAGTTGGTTTGCTTATCTTAAAACTATAATTTTTATGGTCCAAGTTAGCATTTCACTATTTCATTGCGGAAAACTTTGTTTAAGCAGGTCGATTTGGTGACAGAAACTGACAAGGCTTGCGAAGAGCTTGTCTTTAATCATCTCAAGCAGTATTACCCTGATCATAAGGTCTTCCCCTTAATTATTTATCTTCCCCTTTTCTGAATGTCTTATGATGATAACAAGACCAGTTTTCCATGAGATTTTCTCCATTTATCATTTTAGTTCATTGGGGAAGAAACTACAGCTGCCTATGGCGCCACAGAGTTGACAGATGATCCTACATGGATTGTTGATCCACTTGATGGGACGACTAACTTTGTGCATGGGTAAATGGTTACAACCTTGCCTTTTGTCGTCAGAGTAATTAATTGAGGATTTTAAGTTGTATCATGCAAAAATAATATTTGCAGGTTCCCTTTCGTGTGTGTCTCTATTGGTCTCACCATCGGAAAAGTCCCAACTGTTGGTGTTGTGTATAATCCAATTATGGATGAGGTGAGAACCACCAATGCTTAACCTTTGTGGTTGAAAACTTGGAATGAACCAGTGCGAATCATTTGAATACTTTAAAATATTACAAGTGACTTTCACATGTCTTCTTGACCTGTCGGAACGTGGGAACTTGTAGTGTTTGGTTGGTTGAAAAGAGGAAATGATGTTTTCCCGGAAGCTGCTTCTGGCGGAATTCCATTTCTAAGAAAATGCAACCCCCCTCCCCTCAAGAACAAAAATGCAAAAATTTGTTTGATTGATCTTTAAATTTCCAATAGGAAATGCAACGTACTTAGGGGGACCTGGATAAGAAACTTCCTTTGTTTTAAGGGGAAATTTCGGCCAACCAAACAACTCCATGCTCTTCTACTTCCTTAAAACTTCAATTTCCTATTCTTTTTGTCAACCAAACACTTATTCAGGTGAAGTTAAAAACTTGTGACTAGTGTTGTCAAATGTGATTTGTCTCTTGGTTTGCTAGCTTTTCACCGGGGTCCGAGGGAAAGGAGCTTTTCTGAATGGAAAGCCTATAAAAGGTATGTGTCATTAATCCAGTTGCTAGCTTCTCGATTTCGTAAGCACTTTCTTAGTTGGTGGCACATGGTGCCCAATATGTTGCATTTTGTGCAGTGTCTTCGAAAGATCAGCTTGTCAATTGCCTCCTTGTAACAGAGGTATTTAGAAAGAGCTTTTACCATTTACTTTTACCTTCAATAATACAACCTTTGGTGATAGATGTTGTAACTACTTGTGATATTTATGGGTTATAATTGTTTTCTGTCAATTCTTCCTTTTATTTTCTGAGTTTGATACTCGTAACCTCTCATCAGGATTTTTTCTTTTAAAGAAATCATTTTACAAATTCCAACTTATGATTGTTTACTTCATTGTTCGAGCAGACCGGTACAAAACGTGATAAAGCCACTGTTGATGCCACAACAAACAGAATTAATTCAATGCTTTTCAAGGTATAAATCTCAACCTAATTATTGGAGATTGAGAAATTAGCATCGTAAGCTAAATGTATGTCTCCTGCAATCAATCAGGTGAGATCCGTACGAATGTCAGGCTCCTGCGCACTGAACTTATGCGGTATAGCTTCTGGAAGGATTGATCTTATGTATGAGATTGGATACGGGGGTCCATGGTATGAATCTCATCTTTCTTTGTCTACATATATTTGCGGTTTGATTGGAGAAGTACTTCTTGATTGGAAAGAGAGGGATTCATCTTCCCTAGTTTTGTTCACTCTTCGCTCCCTTTTCTTTCCTTAGCTTCCCTGCCCTGTCTTTCGTTCCATCGCTGCTATCGATACAAAGTGTTAAGAACCTGTCTTTGATCAAATGGGATTAGGGTTTAGGAGGGTTGAATTTATATGGAGAAAATGCACATGTTTACAGTTCTTGCCTTATGTCAGGGATGTGGCAGCTGGCATTGTAATTGTTGAAGAGGCTGGTGGGTGTATTTTTGATCCGTAAGATGCAAACTTAATTCTTGCATTTCTTATCGTATATTTTTTCATTCTATGGATTTCAACCTTTGCCTTTGAACTTTAATAGTAAAATAGCGTTGTTTCTGAACTTTAGGAGTGTGGTTTTGCTGCTGTTTTGTGATCAGGTCTGGTAAAGATTTCGATATTACAGTCACGAGAGTAGCTGCTTCAAACCCCCTTATTAAGAATTCATTTACCGAGGTATTTCGACAAGCTGAATGAAAGAACAAACTAGCAAATCATGAACAATATATTTATTTCATTTTACAAGCTGCTGTTGCACTCTTCTTTCTGTCAACACCAGCATTTGATATGTATTCTTTTTGCATATTAGTAAATTCTCAGCTCTTGCTGTTTATTTTTCGACTTCTAATTGGTGGTCCTAATGTATTGAAATCATTAAAAAGGCGAAATGAGAAATGTGTAAATCCTTGTATCATACACCAGGGAGCACGATTGTGCAATATGATCCTTGTTCATGTTCGTTTTTTTTTCCAATGAATGAAGATGAGATACTTTACTTATACTGTATGTGCTCTCAGGAGTATGATATAAGCGTGATATACACTGTTCCCTCGTGACAGAAGTATGGCATAGTTCTGCCGACTTTTCATCGACTTCCCATATGTACGTTCCTCTGTGTTACATATCGCCCCAAAACTGGGGGAATTTTATTGCAAAACAAAGAGAGCTCATAATAGAGTTAAATTTGTTCAGTTTATGTTATGGCCCTCATAATGCTAAATACTGCTAGAATCCTGGCCTGATTAGTTATTGCTGTCTCCAACCTGGGTCTCCTTTCTTTTGGAAGCAACGTATGGAGTAACATCCGCGACCAGAAATGCCAAGAGCACAATCAGGTACGCTAGTTGCCAAATAATTCCAGGTTTGAGGATACGGTAACCTTGTAATAGGTTGAACATGCCGAGAAAGATCGTCAAATGCCCAATTGTATGGTGGGTTTTGGTCCATGTAACTCTGCACGCGGTGCCTATCTTTGGCCTAAAAAAAAGTGCTAGCACGACCTGAAAGATTATCATAAACAAAAAATGAAAAATAAGTTCTCTCTCGTTGCTAATTAATAGGTAACTTCCTTAATTTTGAATTCTTCTACATAACCTTTAATGATGAAGTATCGTTAATGTAAAAAAGTTGTGTATTCAGAGGCGTCAAGCTTCCACCAAATTTCCAAAACGAAAACAACTCAATTTTATTGAAACGACCAAAGAAAGAATACGAAGTAGGGACGGCATGGGTAGGATTCACTGAACTTTGTATTGCATGCTTATTATTAGTGTGGGCAGGGCAAGTTAAGTCATTTATCTTTCTAGGAGTAAGGAGTAACATTGATGATGTTTTGGTTATCTTATAAGATGTCCTCTTATTTCTTAAGATGATGCTCGAGACTAACACATCTAGAGGTTAACAAGTTTTACTAAGCATGGATACTTCCAATTTAGTAGATGTACCCGCCACTTTAGTGTATGGGTACTCGGTACTTTGCTCTATCTTTTCATCTCGTTTTTTTTTGTGTTTTGTTGAAAAATTTGTAAAATCCATTCGGTACTATATTTAAAATGCGCCACTATTTTGACATACTACGATACTTACTTTACCAGACCTTGTCTCTAATTTTTTAAGAGACAAAGCGCCTATCATGTACTCATTTTTTGCCCGCACACTTGTTCTCATACCCAAGCCGTGCAACCTAGGTCACCACTACGCGAAATAACTTGTAGCACATTTGTTACACAAATGCTTGGTGGGTTTATATATATATGTAGAATACCTGAAGGGTGGCCATGCAAAAGATGATAATGCCCAACCATCTGTGGAATTGATGGTGCTCGTGCTTCCCACTGGTGAGTTTGAGACCGGTGGCCCAGCCAGTAACGCCGAGAACGTAGCCGGAGAGTTGACATCCAGCATGGAGGTAAAACCAAGCTGGGTCTGATCCTGGAAAAACAACCTTCATATGCCTTGCAATCAACGACCCCAACGGCAACAATATTCCCCAGCCTATCACATTTAATGCCGCATGCGCCTGAAATCAATTTTATACTTCTATTTGCGTAAAGAAAAGAGTGTGATCATATAACTTATGTTATAGCATCATGGCGATGCTACTAGTAACTGGTGGTACGACATGAGGTACTAATTAGGGCGTATACGGGTTAATAACAAATTAACAATGTGTAAGGTAATTAGGGCGTATACGGGTTAATAACAAATTAACAATGCGTAAGGTTAATGGAAAAGATTGCTAAAGTTGTAATGAGGTTATTGTCAATGCATGTATAAGGTTTATATCTATTTGCATGAAGTCATGTTTCCCGTTTCCATATATATTTGCATTTGCATGAGCCATGTTTCCCGTTTCTCATATATAGAGTTTTCCAACCTCAAGGATCGATTGAGTTGGCAAAATTATCCCTTTGTTTTCAAAATGATCTTGAATGACCAAAAATTAATTTTAGATCCTCTGTTTTCACATCTTTTGTACATAATAAAACAAACTATGTTTGTATTATCTAATCTATTGCTTGATCATTATCATAGTTTTTGCATTTCCATGTTTCTAAATTGTATGCAAATTATATGTCTGCGTTGCTATCGTTTGTTGCATTTTTCCCTTTTCATGCAATGTAGCACATCTTAATGTACTATGAGAAAACATAGGAAAGAAAATGTATAAAAGCTATATAGGACTTACGATTTTCAAAGAATAATCGCTGTTAATGGCGCCGGAACCGAGATTGAGGGAGGCCATCGAATGAAGGTTAGACCCCGTAAGCACATGTTTTTGAACAACCCCGTCCTTGGATAGTGGCCCTTCTTGCCAAACAAGGTTAACCACGTTTCCATTATGAGTTACGTTATTAATCGTTGCAAAAATTATAATCTCATTATTAATATTTTCTGCCTTTAATCTTGTTACGTTAAAACTCAATAGTCCCTTTTGAAGGTGGGTATCATAGGAGGTAATGGGAGAGGTGTATGCCACGAGGGACCCATCTTTCGGATTCCGGTGTGCCACCAAAGTTTGAGCTCCAATCATACCCTTCCCGGTGGGGTTAATCGCCCACGCCACCCATTTCGAGGTGGTGTCAGGGTGGCGGTAGGCTATTTCGAGGGTTCTGGTGGGAGGTTGGTAGGTGTAATGAAGGGCGGATTTGAAAACTGGTAGATTAACACATTTACTATAGCCACCATTTGCAAATTTGTAGCTAGTGCATGGAGTTGATTGAGCATGGGAAGGCACAGTTGTAATTAGTAGTATGATAATGAGAGGATACATTTTTAATGACTAGGGAATGATTTTAAGGTTTAATTTAGTTCTTGATTGTAATATGGGGAAATCTATTATGATCGAAAAAAATTGCGAAAACTTAGGAATTTAGAGATTGTAAAATGATTTGAAGTGAGAGGACAACAAAAGAGAGAGGGATTTTAGGATTATTTGTTTGATTCATTTTATGTTAATCTCCATTTTTGGCGTATATTGCCATATTGATAGTGTTTGGTCAACATATTGTAAAGTCGTAATTAATCATATGACAAGTTAAATGGAAGAAGAACTATTCTCTTATACCCAAGCTATCTTAGGTAATACAACACGTTTTATTTTTTGTAATATAAGATAGTAATGTTACTTTATTATAAATTGTATTTAAACTTTGAACAGGCATATTTTCGAAAAAAATAATGCACATTATGCTTTCTTTGTTACTAATTGCATATATACTAATAGCGTGTCAAAACTGGTTAGGACTATTACCAAAATCACAACTGCTCCGCGAATTGGAATGATTACGATCCGAATTTCGATTTGAGCTTGTCCAGCACACTTATGTACTATGTCTAATAACTCTGTTTTTTATTCTAATTGGTAATACAATTCTCACCATTAACTAATAATAAGACGCGACACACAATAATATATAATCGATTGCGGCTAAATATTGGCTCAACATCGTAGAAAGAACACATGTAGGCGATGTAGGTTATCTTAGTTATCAGACTTTAAATGAGGCTAAGCATTGCATGATTTTGATTAAGCTTATTGGGCCATACGAATAGCCTTGTGAGCCTAGCTGGGCTGTACCTTCGGGCTCCAATTCCAGACTGAAAAACTTATCAAAATTGCAATCGGGACTCAACAGCATGCTAGGAGTCAGGGGTTGTAAATCATGTCCGAGCTCGGTTCATTTAAACGAGTTTTTGTTCATAAACATATAAACAACCTTTCTTCATAAACATCTAGAGGAGCTTTTGTTCACAAGTCTAAACAAACTTTTGTTCATAAATGTCTAAACGAGCTTTCAGCTACACAAGCTTTGAAATGAAAGTAGACGAGCTTTTATTGAACATTAAATGAGCATGGTCATGAACATAAATAAACAACTTATCTAGTGAACTTTACGAGCTTGTTCATGAACATGTATAAACGAGTTGTTCAAGTTTGTATTTGTGTTGGTTTTTCCAACGAAGAGAGTGTATAAATAAACGAGTATAACATTATTAATTTAATGTTCATGCTCGTTTATTAATTACTCGAGCCTCATACTTTGTTCAAAATCTATTTGTTCATTTATTAAATGAACGAACAATAACAAGCTTTATTCGAGTTCGAGCCTCAAAGAGTCTCGGCTCGTTTACACCCTGCCCCAAATAGGAGTATATGTAAATTTGACTCGTGTTATGAGCTTGGAAGTTAGAACTAGTTATTAGCTTGGACGACATCTGAGCGGTTGCATGTAAGAAGATCGATATTAGAATTTTCGATATTAGAATTTTAATTAAGTTAAAATAATTTATATTTTTTTTTAGTTTCAAATTATATTTAGTTGCTTACAATTTGATACCTTTGATTTAAATTGGGGGGAGGGTGGAGATCAAACGATTAACAAAAAATTAAGTAACACTTATCTAATAGTATCTATATTTGTGTATGATGACATGACGTCTTGTCCTACATGAAGAGGATGAACGAGGTACAATAGCAATAGCATTAACTTCTTAGCCACATTTTTTTAGTAATTTTGTACCAAAATTTTCCTTAATTGTACGTGTTAGAGTTCAAAAATAGACTATAATACTTAGATGCTCCAGAAGATCCATCCTACATCTTAAAACACTCCAAGTATGCAATAACATCTTTCATCCTAATCTCTTTGCATGAAATGAGTTCATTTTAATATAAGCTTTAAGATGAGTAAAAAGAAGGAGAAAAGAAAGTTAAGAATATTGTTTTATCTTTATGAAAGTTTGTAATACAACGACAACATGACTTTGCTCTATAGTATCCATGTCCTTATCTTTATAGTAAAGTTTTTCCGCATTCATTTTTATTTTTATATTAAATATGTATCATATCTGTTTCCGTCAAACCGAAGTTGTTACAACCTAGTATAATTTGAACAAGTACCACTTGTATTGAAACTATCATGATCATGATCATAATAAAACAGCTAAGAGTTTAAACAGAAACAAATACACTTTTCTTTACAATTCTGATAGAGTAGTACTCAATTAAAAGCCGCAAGAAGCAAAGTGAGGGTGAGAGAGTAGATGTCATAGTGCAAGCAGGCAAAAGCTCAGGTACAAGGAATTGTGCACTGTCCGCCACTAAATTTTTGATGTTGATAGAAAATAAAATCATAACATTTGATAAGGTTGGTCCCATTTATATATCCTTAGCACCCAACTATTTATTTTGTTTGGAGTTTTCTGTATTTTCCCTCTTCAAAATATATGAACGGCTTATGAACGGCTTAAATGTTTGACCATTCATGGTCTTAATCAAGTTGGTGGTAGATTCATTGGTTAATCATTTTAGTGTAATATTATCATTGGTCAAAATTACAGAACTTTTAAGTAATTTATGTTACCAAGTAAGTGTTGGTCCAATGGTGATGGGGACTGGCTTTGGTAGGACGGACTCGTGTTCGAATCTCCGCAACACCGTTGGGAGAGGAATGAAACCTAACCATCCCGAACTTGGCCTCGATCCGGATGTAGCCCGAAGGGTGAACCGGGTGCAAACACAAAAAAAAAAGTAATTTATGTTGTATTTTGTTCGCCTGAAATTGAACTGAATATATATGTTTTTAGTTGGATATAACCACCTTCATTTCGCTTTGATTTCATATTTGCTTGACCATGATCAGTACTCGATAGAATTTAAACATATCATGGGCCTTGTTGATGGTTGAAGGCCCAAAATATAATTACAACTCTATCAGTACTATCAAACATGATCAACCTTACAGAGACTTGATGTATTGCATTTTATTGGAGCTAGGATTGTTTAATGGGTCGGGACAGGTTGAGCTAGGTACGTAAAGAAAACTCCTTTCCAATTGTTGGAGGAAGAAAGGCAAAAAGCCAATAAAAAAAGAAAATTATATTAATATAAAAGATTTAGCGCTTAATATTTGGTTTCAATAACTATGGTAATGAAATTGATGGAAAAGAAAAACAAAGAGGTGACAAGAAAAAGGATGGAAAAATTAATATTCATCAATGTATAATTCATGAATTTTTTTGAACCTTAACCTCCAATAATTGTGACATAATAATTGCTAAAGAGATGGAAATGGATAGTAGTAGACTACTAGTAACTACATGTAGGTAACAGCAAACATCAAAAAATTAATGAGAAAAGGGATGATTAGCCATTTTTCCAATATGTTATATCAATCCACATCATAATTTAAAGAGTTTCATAATCAATTTTCTCTATGCATAACATACTAGAAGTCAATGTTTAAGGTACACGTCAATTTTTCAAACAGGCATCTATTACTCTGTAGGATTTATCCTTTTATTTCAAATAATTAAATTTATAGATATATTTCAGAAATAAAGACTATGACCCCATTTTTTTCGACTTAATCTTTATCATAAAAAATAAGTTTAGATAAGTTCGGTTCAACAAAAATAAGCAAAAATAAGTAAAAATAATGTTTGACCTTCATACAAATAAGGTTTGAATAAGCTCCAATAAATTCGGACACTTTTAGACAAGTTCTGATAAGCAAAATTAAATTTAGCTAAGCAAAAATAAGTAGAAAAGAACAAACACAACGGGCATGTTCTCCCCAACTTATTTTCAGTTCAGTTCAGTTTAGTTCACTTCAGCTCCAATCAGTTCAGTTTAGTTCAGTTCAGCTCCATTCTTTTATAACCATTTTGATAAATATTATTATTATATTGGTCTAATTTATTTTACTACTAATTACTCTTATTATTATTATTACTACTATAATTATTATTATATCTATATATTATTTTGTTGTTATTATTATTATTATTATTATTATTATTATTATTATTATATCTATATATTATTTTGTTTATTATAGCTTTACTCAATTACTCATTATTATTACTATTATCATTAGGGAGGAACATGGTTTAGGTCAAAAGCATAAACCAATCAAATTACGTCAAAACGGTTTATGATGCAATTTTGCACGGTCCAACCCAATCATTATTTTATTACTAAATATTATTATATTATTAAATATAATTATTAAAATAGTAATATTAATTTACTTTTTAGATATTATTGTTATTATATAGTAATCATCATCAAGTATTAATATATTAATACAAAGACTATAAAATAATAATTATTAATTATCATTATAATCATTAATCATCATTATTATTATTATTATTATTAATTTATGAATATTAATATTATTTATTTATAATTGTCATTTAAAAATATCCAAAATACTATTATTATTATTATTATTATTCATTATTAATTAGTCATTATTATTACTTATCATTATAATTTTTATTTAATATTCATACTATTATTGTTTAAATATTATTTACATATTTATTAAATTCAATTCAATTTAATTCAATTCAGTCCATTTCAGTTCAATTGAATTATGTCGAAGAGAACAGACCCTACTTGACGAATTTGTTGGGTCAAGTCTAATATAGTATGTGAGCTCTCAAAAGCAATGAGTCTACAGAGAATGTCATACACCGCTAACCACCACTATTAATAATTATAGACCGTTGATCTCAAATATAACACTACAACCGTAAGATACCAATTTTATGTTCACATGCCAAATTACTATCACACCCCTTAATTTATTATCCATCTACCAAATTAAAACAAATTATAATTCCTAAACTGATAAACTCAATGCCTCCACTCTCTCTCCTCCATTAATCTTCTCCTGCCATTGAAACACCAGGTCTACCATTGCCGTTTTTTTGTTACCCCAATCCTTTCAAAGAAACCCACTTGAATAGAATTGATGATGAAAAGTATTTATGGAGACAAATCAACCATTTTTCTTTTCATTTTAGATCCAGGAAGGATTTATAATTTGTGGCCATTTAACTCGTCTACCCTTCCTTCACTTCAGTGCAATTTTGTATTTTTTCTTCTTCATCTATTCTTCCGAGTTGGTGACTTGGATTCAGCAAGGTTATATTTGGAGTTGGGAGAAGTTCTTCTCATCTTTAAGAGGGAGTAGTGACACAATTTGGGAGAAGTTCTTCTCATCTTTAAGAGGGAGTAGTGACACAATTTGGGAGAAGTTCTTCTCATCTTTAAGAGGGAGTAGTGACACAATTTTTCCCTTTTGTTTTTACTTTTTTTTTTAATTATTTAAACGCTACTCCATTGTCATTCTAACAACGATATCTGCAAATTTTAACCCAGCTCATATTATCGATTTAAAGAGACTTTCTTCGTTCTCATTTTCATCAACCAAACCTGAAAATTATAAGCTGATCTGAAAAGAAAAAAAGGGGTTCCGAAAGGCAAGAAATGGGCATGCTATCACATTAATTCACCTAGGTATTATTCTTTCTTTGCAATTACAGAGATTACATGTTTTTTGGTAGAGGAGAGAGAGAATGAGAGAGGGGAGGTGAGGGTGCTCCTTTCACTGGGAAGTTGAATGAATAAGAAATGCGACTACAACCATGGCGATCAATGGTGGACTGAAGTCCGTTGGTGATTTTGATGGTGGAGATGGGATTCATCGGAGATTTGATTAAATGACGAGTGTGGAGAGAGACTAAAGGGGAGGCTATTTTGTATTATTATTTTTAATTAGTTTGATGGTGAATGAGTAAGGGTATGATGGTAATTTGATATTAATCTTTTTTCTCAAATTTAAAATTGTATTATTAAAAAATTTAAAAAATTAATATTAGTGGTGGTTAGCGGTGTTTGACATTCACTGTAGAATTTTCGTCTCAAAAGGGGTTTGAGAAAGGCGTAAACAGGTCTTAACATTAGGGGATTGGATTACGATTATTGTTGGGCATTTAGACGTTATATATTACATGATTTTTGATAAATTTGACTGATTATTCTTAATTAAAATTGAATTTTAGATAAAACTAGTATAAAGCTATAATAACAAATTTGTTAACTGCTCATGTTTCTTATTAATTTAAAACTAGTTTTTACTAGATTTAGTCTCTAATAGTATTAAATGGACGCGATACGTGTGAAAGTATATAAATGGAAAGTATAAAGGAAAATTTCCATATTTGTTTAAGATGTATTTTTCAAAATGAAAAAGTAAGTTATACAGAGAGAATTGATTTTAAAGTACCAACAAGATTTAAAACAAACATTATCTGTCTAAAAATGATAAACTTTGTTTTTTTAGAGAAAGTCGGAAAGGTAAAGGAGAAAAGGAACATTAAGAAACTTTCAATGCGAAAGAAATTCTCAAAACATCATATATAGGGATAAAGACAGGAACAAAGTTATTTTAAATCATTAATAACGAATTGCATAGAGATGAGGATTTCAACGTGAGTTGGTGTATTGTACACCTTGGTGTACAAACCTCTACGTACACCCAAAACAGCTAGACCAAATGACTATGAGTTACTAAAATGAATATGAGTTAACCAAATGAGTATGAATTACCAATATGAGTACGAGTTATCGAAATAAGTATGAATTAGCCAATTAAGATGAACTATCTAAATGAGGATGAAATTGTTCTTATTGTTCACTATAATTACACAAAATGTTATTCGGAGTACGTAGTTCTATATACTCCAATTAGTACCTAATAAATTGCCTTCCAACGTTAGCAATCCACTCTACTGTTGCATGAGTAACTTCTCTAAATATGTGCATGATTTTCCAATATTTATAATTAGGGGAAATTTTTCTCTTTGTATGTATAATTTTTTTAGAAAACTTGTACAATAATTAACTTGTATATACACTTAGACGTATGCATTAAGTTTACTCTAGTGTGAAAAGCCTACTATATTTTAATTTCCTAACTTTATAAATAAAATTACTATGCTACATCTTGTTCTCCACTCATATCTCATTGGCTCAATTGTCCCACCAAAATAAGAAAAAAAATATCATTATGATTGTGAGGTAAGTGGTAATCATTTCAAGCAAGTGAAACTTTACCAGGTTTACTTGAAAAGTAGTGGTCAAGAAAGTGTTTCATCAAAAGACTTTTTTTGCATTGCCACCATGAAAAATTAAGAGTAAGAGTGCCTGTTTAGATTTACTGAAAACAGCTGAACTGAACTGAACTGAACTGAATTGATTGGAACTGAACTGAACTGAACTGATTGGAGTTGAACTGAACTGAACTGATTGGAGCTGAACTGAACTGAACTGAACTGAATTGAATTAAATTGAATTTAATAAATATATAAATAATATTTAAACAATAATAATATGAACATTAAATAATAATTATGATGATAGGTAATAATAATGAATAATTATTAATGAATAATTATTAATTAATAATAATAATTGTATTTTGGATATTTTTAAATGATAATTATAAATAAATAATATTAATAATCATCAATTAATAATAATAATGATTAATGATTATAATGATAATTAATAATTATTATTTTATAGTCTTTGTATTAATATATTAATACCTGATGATGATTATATAATAACAATAATATCTAAGAATTAAATTAATATTAATATTTTAATAATTAGATTTAATTATATTAATATTTAGTAATAAAATAATAATTGGGTCGAACCGTGCAAATTTACATCATAAATCTTTTTAACGTGATTTGATTGGATTATGGGCTGAAAACGTGGGTTTAATTGTGCCTTTAACCTAAACCACGTTCCTCCATAATGATAATAATAATAATGTTTAAAGCTATAATAAAAAAAATAATATACAGATAATAATAATAATACTTAATAATAATGATATAAAAATAAATAAATAATAATAATATAATAATGATAACAATAATAATAATAAGAGCAATTAGTAAAATAAATTAGACCAACATAATAATATTTAACAAAATGGTTATAAAAGAATGGAGCTGAACTGAACTGAACTGAATTGATTGGAACTGAACTGAACTGAACTGAACTGAACTGATATTAAGCTGAAATGAACAAGCCCTTTAGTACTCATGTTGTCAATGCCTACTTTAATCATAAAATTAAGAGTCTGACTTTAGTACTCTTGTTGTCAATGCCTAATTTAATCATAGTCTTAATCCCATCCCAGTCTTTAGGATAATCAAGTAACTACCTATTTTTCTTTTAAAGATCGGGGTTAATCTAGTAAGGCTATTTGGCTAAATTTTAGCTAACTGTCTCAAAGTCATATATAATGACATATCTACAATACTTCTTAAGATACTTATATTTGCTGGTTATGTCATTTTCGAAATACAAATACAGTTTTAAGGGTAGATGTGTTTGATATAGTATATGACATTCGATGGGCTAAATTTTGGGCAAATCGACTTTTTTAAAAAGTTCAAGTTGTATGAATACATTATCACTCGTTGTGAAAGAGTATTAGGGAATTGATTATGTATTTAGACTCTCTTATTGTATTTGTTAGTTATTACCTCTATGTATGTAATAGTTCTAGGAAACCTAAACAAGTTAGCTAGTTATTTCAATACTCGTACTTGGTATCAGAGCAACGGTCAGAGTTATTAGCATTGACCTTAAATGACGCGTCGCCGATGCAATGGTCCTTTGATCCGTCTCATTGATGCTATCTCAAATCAAATATGTTCTTGCTCTTCTTCGTAAATTTCATCTTCACACTATCAAACTCGTGCATAATCCTATTGTGTCTCATGTCACTTTGTCTCTCGCTCTCAGATGATGAACTACTTGTTGATCCCACTGATTGTCATAGTATGATTGGAGCTTTATAGTACTTAACTATGACTTGTCAAAATATTGCATATGCTATTAATTTGGTTTCTCAATTTATGCATGTTCCTCGTACTACTCACCTCCATGCTGTGAAAATTTTCAGGTATATGCAGTGAACTTATGTTTGGCTTATTTCTTCACAGTAGTGGCTCTCTAACTCTAGTTAATGCCTATTATGATGTTGACTCGCTGGTTGTCCTCATAGTCAACGCTCCACTACTGGTTATGTAGTATTTTTCTTGGGGAAAAGTTGATCTTTTGGCGTGCAACGAAACAAGCTACCGTGTCTAAGTCTTGTACTGAAGCAGAGTATCGAGTTGTTGCCTACACTGCGGTTGAAACTATTTGGCTCCGCCAATTTTTGGCTGATTTAGGATATTTTTATCGCCGGTCGGCAATGCTATCATGACAATGTTTCAACAATGTATCTTACTGCCAATCATGTTCATCATGACCGCCGTAAGCACATTCATATTGATATATATCATTTTTTTGTGAGATGGTTACTAAAAGTGGTTTTCAGGTTAAACTTGTTCCGACACAGCTACAGGTTGCCGATGGTTTTACTAAGAGTCTTCTTCTGAGTTGTTTTGTAAACTTCACTCTAATTTATTCGTCATCACACTCCATAAAGACTGAAGAGGTATTAGGTATTGATTATGTATATATTAGACTCTTTGATTGTATTTATTAGAGACTATGTCTCTCTATATATAATACTGCCTCCGTCTTAGAATAGTTTAAACACTTTCCTTTTTTGTTTGTCTCAAATTAGTTTGAACTTTTTCAGTTTTGGCATGGTCCCACCATTACTTTTATTTCTTTTACACTCCTTTGACCCCACAATTTACCTTTATCACCAAAAAGTTATACTACCTCTGTTCTTTATTAATCACTACATATAGAGATTTACGCCTCCTAATGCACAACTTTGAATGCTAATAATTCTAATTATACTCAAGTAAAAATTATAGAAATCTAATTTTAATTAAGTATGTATTGAGACGAATCTAATAAGATCCCACATGACTATATTTGTCCTTGTACATAAATCATTATAGTTGATTAAAGGGAGATGGATGAATAGTGTAAAAAGAGAAATCTAGTGATTAAAAAAGAACGGAGGAAGTATAACTTTTCTCTCTCTTCCAATTAAAAATACTCCACCAACTCCTATCACATCTATTTTTACCTTTATCACTAATAAAATAACATTTGATAACCACGAGAGATGATACACATACATTCACTGTATGTGGTCCCCACATACACTTTCAATAGGAAGTTGCCACATCATAGTTAGCCAAAAAAAAAAAAGGGAAAATTGGGGGGAAACTTTTCATTAATGGAGCCAATTGCCATGGTTTGGGAGGGAAAAATTGCACCATATTTTTTGGGCAGAGGAAGAATTTGATTTGGCGCCATTTACTCCTTCGTTTGCTTTTTCCCCTTCTTCCATGTTTTAATATTAATGGTTGAGCAGCCATTGTTAGAGCTCTAAGTCCAGAATTGTTTTTTTTTTCTTTTTTGTTCTGTTATCAAAGTGCACTAATTAGATTCAACATAAGTTTCTTTGAATGAATCAAATAAAAAGTTTATTTGAATGACCCATTATTATCCTGTCTTTGAGTTTTGGTAATGAGTTTCTTTTTCTTTTGTGGGAGAAAATTTATGAAACAAAATTTGTTAATTTTGTATTGATGGGGGAAAATTTATGAAACGGAATTTCTTTGCATTTGTATATGTTAATTTTGAAGAATGTAAAATTGTGGTTTGTATTTGGCAAGCTTTCCAGTTCTGGAATTCCATTATATGATAACCAGGTTTTGCTTCAATGATTATGGGACTTATAACTTCATTTTCAGGTGTTAGAATCTCAGAACTGAAGAGTCTGAGTTGGGTAGTTGCTCTTTGTGGTATTAACACTGTTTTAATCCGTGAAATTAGACCTCTAGATGCAGCAGACATGGTGCCAAAACCTCAATTAACAACGTGAAAAAGGGTCTAATTGAAGGGGTTAAGATGAAGACATTTTGATAGTGAAAGTTAGTGATTTGAGGATTGCAGAATCAAAAGAGAGAAACAGTTTATACTAAAGAAAGGTTTTAGGGTCTCTCGGGGTTTTGCCTGCGGCTGTGGAGCTCGAAAATGGAGTGGTTTTTTTAATTATTTTTTTCCTGAAAAAAGAGAGAAAATCTATGGGTGGCATAAATCGAACGGCCTATACGTCCGTCGTTTTAAGTTTTATATGCACGAGTGTCGTGCATAATTATGTTAAACTTTGCATAAAAATACAATATTTAGTTTATCTACGGTGTTTTGCATTTCTTTTTTCAAAATTTAAAAATGTGAAAACAGTGAGTTATGGAGAGAGTTATTCCATTTATTTAGGATTTTTAAAAACAAGATAAATGTTGATTTTTAGTGTCCCCTACTTTTCACTTATAGAATACTGATGGTCATTGAAAGTATAGAAATTATATGAAGAAGACAATGAAACAGTAAAAAAACGACTATAAGTTTTCAATGAATTTAGTAACAGGAAATATTTTAATGGTAATACAAACCTAAGTAAAGTACTACTACAAATTAATAAATAAAAAATAAATGCAAAAGGGTGGGGGGATGTGGAACTAATAGCAAGCAAGGATGGGATTCGAACTGGAGACCTGTGAACAAGTGGCGCGCTTTCGTGTATACAGAAGTAACCAAGATGGCGGTATATTCAACCGTGCTAACAAATAGATACATTAAATTGATAAAGTAAACACCAACTTTATTTACAAACTATAATATAAGTAAGGTTTACTAATTAAAAGGACCCTGTTACTAAACAAATCACAAACTTTCAAGCTTTTCAAATTGACATGTTATTAGAGTAATATAATTGACTTTTTATATTTATTTATTGATTAATCAATTTTACTTCCAATTGTGAAAGTGACTCGATTATTCTTAAATTATTTGATAAGTAAATAACTCGTTTATTGAGAGTATATAGGTCGACTACTCCCTCCGTTTTTTTAATATGCACCTAAGGCTTTGCACTAGAACCAAGGGAAAAGTGCAAAAGTAAGAGAGAAGGTTAGTAAAAGTAAGGAAAAAGTGAAAAAGGTAGAGAGAAGGAAAGAAAAAGTATGAGAGAAGTGTAATAATTAGGTGGGCCAACCTTCCATTTATAGCAAAAGGTAGAAAGGTACCAATTAAAAAAAACACCCCAAAATGGAGAAATGTGCATATTTAAAAAAAACGGAGGTAGTACTAATAATATGATTACCAATATAAATATTGAATTAGTATTTGTATTCATATTATTATTATCAATTTCATATGACTAATTAGTGTTATCCATATTGTTTATAGTATTAATATCATTGATAGTAAATATTATTCATATCACTAATACATTATTAATTACGATAATTATTAATGATAATACTAATAGTTTTGAACAAAATGTATAACCAACAAATATTGGATAGTTGATAAATATATAAGTTAGGAGAATAAAAATAAAAAATAAATAAAAACCAAATAACATATAAGTTAGCAAGATCAATCTATAAGATAGTTAAGAGCAATATGTTATATCGACCACGAATATACTAGATCGATCAACAAAGTAATCAATATCAATCATTAATATGTTAAATAAGTACAGATGTATACATATATTAGTACTTTATCATTATAACATATGAATTTGGAATGATTGTATAGGTTTGTTAGTTTTTTAGTAACAAGGTGACATTACATAGTAAAGAGTACCAATATCATAGTTTTCTCCTAATTAATATTTTATAATTTTTACTTTCAATAAACTTTAAATTTTAAAAGTCGTTACAAGTTATGAGTTATATTACTAAAATCAATTAATAAGAAACAAATACAATAGCTAATTTATGCGTGGAATTACTAATGTCTATGGCTTCTAAATGTTGTTCAAAATTATAACTACGTACATTTTAAACATGATAAGTAAATGAGTTCAAACTTATTGATATAAAACTACGATATTAATATTAGTATGATTCGAAAATGTACTTTAATTATAAGTTAGTTATGGCCGATGTATTTGATCAATGTAGATTAGGACAATTTAGTATTTCTAATAGGATAGCTCAGATCAATGTATTTGATCAATCAACAATATACTAGATTCGTGGATAAGATATTTAAAAGTATCAGTAGTTAAGGCATATGCACTAGAACAATCCTCAACATATTAGATCGATTTATACGATAATTAATATACTAGCGTGTTAAATCAAGCATTGGTAGATTAGATCAGTATTTAAGATCATTGTATTAGATCAATCTATAAGATAGTTAATAGCAATACTAAGCCTTATTCCCAAAGTGATTTGGGGTCGGCTAACATGAATCGTCAACTGAAACCGTTGCCAAAGGAGATGGTATCGGCGAGAGTGATAAAAAGTTTTTAAAAGGGTTTAAGTTTTAAGAATTTTTAAAATGTCTTTGAAAACAAGGTTTACACCAAAAAGTTTTAAAGGAGGTTTTCAACAAAAGGTTTTAATACCAACACAATTGAGAAAAACAAATAAATGCAGTAATCACACCCCTTCCTCCACATGGATTCTGCCCCTCCACCCACTTCTATCCAACGTCATGCTCTCCTCAATCCCAACTAGCCTCATATCACTTTCAATTACCTTCATCCAAGTCATCTTAGGTCTTCCCCTACCCCTTACAATTTGATTACTCCTCCACTCTTCAATTCTTCTCACTGATGCATCATCTGATCTCCTTTTCACATGATCAAACCATATTAACCGATTCTCCCTCATCTTTTCTTCAATGGATGCAACTCCAACTTTTCCCGAATCACTTCATTTCTTAATCGGTCCTTCCTTGTGTGGCCACACATCCACCGCAACATACGCATCTCCGCCATGTTCATCTTATGAATGTGTCATTGTTTCACCGCCCAACATTCGGTGCCATATAACAAAGCAGGCCTAATTCTGTAAAAGCTAATTACATTAATTGATTTATTGTAACTTCTATTTGCAATAAACTCAAAATTTGAAAACTCGAGATAAGTCATGAGTTATGTTACTAAAATCAATTAATAAGAAATATTGCAATAATAGTTAATTTACGTGTGTAATTACTAATTTGTATGGCTTCTAAATGTTGCGTAGAGCCATTTCACAATTATAACTACATTTTAAACATGGCAAGTCAATAAGTTCAAATTTATTGATATAAAACTACGATATTAATAATAACATAATACGAAAATAGAAAGTAAAACAAAATATATACATATATTAGTAATCTATTGAAGTTTTAACATATGAATTTGGAAACATTGTAGCTTTGTTAGTTTTTTAGTAACAAGATGGATTTAAATAGTAAACTGAACCTTATAACAGATAGTCATCTAATAATAGTATTATGGAGCATTAAGCTTCCGGTTGAAAACCAAACATCAAACTTTCTAATCGGAGAAACGTATGAAATCCATATATGCTAATTAAAATTGAAATTAAAACAGATTATATATAAAAAAAATATTCAATTATACTAGTAGTATAGAAGGTTCAAACGATTTAAAGTTTGTAAATTTTCTAGTAACAACGTATATTTTATTAGTAAGCAAAATATATATTACAGTATGCAAATAACGGTTATTACACTATAATTATTTAATGTATCCACTTGTTATCATAGTGAACTCCTGCCCACTTGGTTACAACAACAGCGATGAAAGCGTCTTTGTGACAACTAGGTCCCGAGTTCGAATCTCATGCTTGCCATTAGTGCCACATTTTTTCTCTTATTAAAAAGCTACTGACAAAAAAGGAGAGAGAATGAGGTGGTTGGGAAATTGGGAGCATTAATTGTGACTTGAAAATACAAATCAGATTTGAAATTTGAAATGAAATTTAAATTTGAATTTGAATGAAAATTCTGAAAATATCACATTTGGGACCCAAATTAAACACCTCTCATATAGTGCCACCTCACAGTGTATGAAGGGCCACATACACCAAGTGTATGTGTAGCCTTTCTCGATAACCACACTATAATTTATCACCTTAAATTACGTGTCCCAACAAGTGTTCTGATTATTGTGGAACGGAAAGAATAGTATCAGACAAGCTAAATGGGTTAGCCAATTATTTAGATACTCGTACAAAAGGTTTTATCTTCAATTCACTCTTCTCATTTTAAATCATGATTAGTTAGAGTCTACTAGGCTATGATAATGAGATAATCGATTTTCAACCAAAAAAATCTATAGTTTAAGGAGGAAAATTATGTGTCGGTGTGTAGATAAATTTCGATTTTTTGTGAAGTAATTATGGCAAACATACTTTTAGCTGTTTACACTTTGGTGGAGTCAAATTACTTTCTACTAGTTTTTGTGCATTTTGAGGAATTCTCCTATAAAGTTAGTGTTTACCCATGAAAACATCTTAGCTATCATAATCATCATTAATTTGTTGAAACATTATTAACCACAAATTAGAGGATACTAATTATTGCTTGGTTTGGACACTGAAATTTCTTTTCAATAATTAATTAACTCATATATATTTTGACATAAACGGTGATGTCAAGTACCATGCATGCTTTAGCTTGTGTGTCACTCTCAAATTGCTTTTCTTTTGATCTCCACTAATTTAATTACGTGTGCAATTATTCTCTATTCTTTAATTGTCAGTCAACTATGTCTTTCTTTTTTTTTTCTCATTACGAAGCATTACATTTCTATTTAACTATTTTTACACTTTCATTATGTGTGACATAAAATTATTGATCCTCAAAATTATGTACATTTGCACACGATCGTTAATTTTTTTGTGTTTCTAAAAGTTTTCAAAAAACAATTAACAAAATAAGAAAGCCAGAATTAGAAGTTTTTAGTTTTTTTATCCCAGATTTTCAAATAATTAAGTGTGATTACTGATTAATATCATACCAGTATGTCCAATATTAAGTTTATTAAATGGCTTCAAAATTGTGACAAAAACAATAAACTAATCATGATACCAAACCAGTCCTTAATTGCTGAGATAATATGAATCATAGTGGTCTTTTTTTTCTTATAAGAATATCACAATGTCATTAATATTGCATGTGTGAAAAATTGTAATAGCCACCAAAACAATTTGCAAAGTAAATGTGAGGAACTCACAACAATCACAAGGGTAATAATCACAAGGAATATATGCAATAACATGCTACTCTTTCTCTCAATGTCGTTTTATTTGTTACATATTAACTTTGAGGACTTTTATATGGATTAAACTTAAGAAAAGTGAATAGTAGTTAAAATTACTATATGTTGTCATGCACCAAAACTCTCCACTAAGTGAATAAGATATTTATGTTGGTTCTTACGTATGGGATCGAGATTGAGTTCCAATATTTTACAAGATAAATATATTACTTATTTGCACTTTATATAATATCCACATGAAACAAATAAACTATCTCTATCCAAATATAAATAAAAGTAAAAAGAGGGAACAGAAAAGAAGTTGAGTTCATTGGTCTCTAGTCTCTACCGGTTGAGCCATTAAGGTCGGGGTTGGGACAACCAAATCTTCCTAATCAAATGTTGACTATGTAATTAGGGGTGATAGACAACTCAGCATGTTTCTGTATTGTATTAATTGAAACCAATGCACCTTAAGCAATTAATTGGTAATCAATATCGCTCCCACCCTTTTGTAATATCTTTATATTGAGTACTTCCTCCGTCCCATATTATATGATATAGTTTGACTGACATAAAGTTTTAATAGTGTTATTTGACTTTTTATTTTATTGTGAGTGGTTGATTGTTACTTGTTAGTACTATATATAAAGTACATGGTGATGTAATGTAAAGGAGTCGGGGGGTGGGACCCACTCATAATAAAAAATTATATTTCTATTGTAGGGTTATGCCATTAATCGAAGTGTATGGGACAGACGTATATAGAAAGTGTATCATCTAATATGGGATGGAGAGAGTATTACTATCACCCTTCTCAACGCACAATTATAAACGTTGATATTTCTTATTATTATTTAAGTAAAAATTATATAAAGTTGATCTTGTTTTTATTCAAAAGGATTCTAAACGTAAAGGGAATGAGATCCCTTAAAGATAGTGGAATTTACTAATCAAGTATTATAATAAAATAGGAATACAATTAAAAATGTATAAAACAAAAGGTTGTAAAATTTATCTACTATTTTGAGTAAATTCTATAGGATAGAGTTTCTATTCGATTTTAAGAGATTTCATTTCCATTGCGTTAGTTAGTCAAAGAAAAGGGGATGAAATGCTTAAAAAACATAGGGATTATAAAAATATAGGGAAGATATATCTTTAGTTGAACTTGTATTTTTTAAATCTATTTTTTGCAATATTCTCGATTTATTAATATATTTTGAGGGGAAAATAATTTATTAATAGGTGTTGTTACCTGAAGACTGAGTGAAATCAAAGGCACGCATGTCTCCGTAATTTCAAAAAAAGAAATTCTGGTTATGATTTGTCGTTTTATTTTAAGGTGGTATATGCCTTTTTTTTATGTGGTCACCGATTTGTATTAGAAGTTCTTGTCAATTAACGTTACGAAAATGATTGTGCAATGTTTTGGGATAAGTGTCTCTTGTTCCCTGCTTTTCAAAAAAAAAATGTCTCTTATTCCCAAAACCAATATTTATAAATTAATTTCGCCACCCTTTTTTCTCTTTTGTATTTCCTTTTTAAAAAAAGGTTGGTATAAGTATAAATTAGTCATAGCACGAAATCTTTTATAATCCGAAAGATTTAAGTTCCTAAGCAATTAGGGGTTGAGGAAAATCACATGTGGATTGTTTTCAACTCCTCCTTGTAGGTTGTAGCGATAAATCCTTCATGGATGCACATGAGTTGGGTCACTGGCCCGCTGCATAAAAGGATTTCGAGAATAACATTGTTTGAAAAAATACGAAAATCAAGTATTTATATTACATATGATTTTGGGACAAAGAAACTTACTTACCATACATGGATCTTGATATTCATATAGGACACATTTATATGGATCGTAGACCAACCTACTTATAACCTATAAGCCCTAGCATTTTCAAAAAACTAACCTCGAACTAATAAGAGCAACAGCCCCTTAGGCTCAAGCCCCCAAAAAACAAATAAACGTGTCACAACCTGTGATATCACCAATTGATTGGTTTAAATTGACATCTATTTATCTTTAGTATCCTAATACATCTCTAACGTTTATAGGTAAGGAATAATGACCTCTATGATCTCTACTCTTTACTTACTTAAATATCCGAGAAGCTTTTGCCGATACAACTGATGGATTAGCCAACCTTTTTTTTTTGGAGGATCAGGACCTTGATATCATTATTATATCTTAATCAACCCTAAAGGCAAATGACAAGCTTTTGAAAGAGTTATCTTAATTATGCCAGCTTCTTTATTAGTAAGTTATAATGAGACTTTGTTATTGTTTCGGGTCACAAGAAACACAGTGAACTTATAATTCGGGGAAGTCCAATTTCCAGCTAGAGTAGTAACCAAATGAGTCAAAGGTCTTCGAATCCGAGCACCTGCAAAACCGAGCACCGTGAACTACCCCGGGGATGTTTCCGGGATCGGCTCTCCGATGCTTAAGTCAGATCTGATCTCAGAAGTTAGAGAGAATAGTACTAGTAAATGCTCTGCAATATATGGAAAAACCTACCTGAATGATCAGATGAGAGTACTATTTATAGGTAGTACTGAAGTGACGTCATCTGGTGAAGATGGTGATGTCATGAGAGCCTTTCAGTCAGTGGGCCTGACAGAAGGCCTGTACTTCCCAGCCTGTGGGATCCTTAGGGGTAAAATGGTAATTTTGCCCCCCAAGGGTATTTTGGTCATTTCACCGATTAGGTGGGCCATGACTGGAAGGGGCCCAAACATTAGCCCCACGCTCTATGTCGTAGTGTCAGATCATGAGGAGACTGCGATGTAGAGCAAAATAATCTGTCTCGGTTGTTGAAAAAATTCGACGTACCTCAAAGTGGGATTAATTTTGCCGAATTCGAACGCCCTCACCCTTGAAGGGTGAGGGAAATTTCGAAAGCCCTCACCTCTAAAAGGTGAGGGAAATTTCGAATGCCCTCACCTATAAAGGGTGAGGGAAATTCGAGAGCCCTCACCTTTTTAAAGGGTGAGGGAAATTCGAGAGCCCTCACTCTTTAAAGGGTGAGGGAAACTCGAAAGCCCTCACTCTTTAAAGGGTGAGGGAAATTCGAGAGCCCTCACTCTTTAAAGGGTGAGGGAAATTCGAGAGCCCTCACTCTTTAAAAGGTGAGGGAAATTCGAGAGCCCTCACTCATAAAGGGTGAGGGAAATTCGAGAACCCTCACTCTTATGGTTGAGCGGAAACTCGAGAGCCCTTACTCTTATGGGTGAGTGAGAACTCGAAAGCCCTCAACCCTAAAGGGTGAGGGAAATTCGAGAGCCCTCCTAGGAAAGTTAGCTCATTGAACTCGAGCGCCTTCCTAGGAGAGACTTTAGGAGGGACTTTAAAAAGACTTTAGCTATGCTTATTCAATTTCGAACGTCTTCCATACAAAGGTTCAATTGGAATTCGAAGGCCCTCTTAGGATAATGGCTCATTGGTTTCGAGCACCCTCCACACAAAGGTTCAATGGGGATTCGAACGCCCTCATAGGAGAGGTTAAGAAAGACTTGGGTGCACTAGTCAGTGACTTCAAAATTCGAACGTCCTCCATCTTGAGGTGCTCAGTGAATTTCGAACGCCCTCCCAGAAGGGGTTTAATACGAGAACTCGAACGCCCTCAATAGGGTGTTCGATATAAATTACAAGCATCCATCATTGATTGTTTTTACAATAAAATTCGAAAGCCATCCTTGAAGGAATTTTATGAAGGTGCCTGGTTAGGGCTGTTGGAGTCCAATACTCAATTTAATAATTTTGAGGTGGCCTGGTAAGGGCTAATTGAGTCCAACGCTCAATTACTCGAAAGGGTATGCCTTATGAAGGGCTTAGCATACTTAGAAAATTTTCTAAAGTATGGATTCAAAGAACATCCTTGAATCTACTCGAGGTAGCTCAGTCAAAGGGTTATTACCTTATGAAGAGTTCGATGTAGCCCCGGTAAGGGGAGAGTTGTACAGCCGAGTTTGTTCGAGGTATGCCCGGTGAGGGTCAACGTTTAAAAGTCCACTCATTGGGTAGTCAACTGTATTTGACCGTTTTTTATACGTTTGAACCGTATAAATACCGTATTGAAACAAACCTCCCTCTATTCTCTGGCACGAACTCCCATGTTGGGTTACTGTTCATATTAGAGAGGTTACTGTTCAGGGTAGGTGGGATATAAATATCTCACTTCTTTCCTCATTTACTCACTTTGCATTTTCTCTCTCTACTTTCTCTCTCTAATTTTCTCTCTCTTTTTAAGAAGCCTTTTGCTCCTTGTGTACTGCTCAGAGCGTGTCAAGAGAGCGCGGAGCCTTCTTCGTGTAATTCGACAGGTATGACATCTCATTTTTGATTCTTTTCCTTGCTTTTAATAAATTCGATAGGGGTTACTGTAATATAAATAATGAACCCTGTTTTCGAACTGAGTGCCCCATATGACTTGCCCCTTCCTTATATGCCTTGGGTAGAAACATGGGTAGATGGGGCTCCTGTTGTATCAATAGCTTATTGGGTCCCAAATTCTGATATTTTGCTCGACGCCATTCCTATTGAGGAAGAAGAGTGTGAGGAAGTTTTCGAGGGGCCTGAGGATTTTTTAGATCATCCTAATAAAGTAACGATAGCCTTCCCTCCCACTAAGAGGAGTTACTTAGATTCTTTCCTTTCTCTTGGTGTAGTGCAAATTGTGGAGATGACGGATGAGGGGACTTCGACTTCTGACTATATCGAGCCCTGCCCTTCCCCCAACATGAGATTGGGAATAAGTGGCCACTGGTCAACGGGGAAGTGGCGAAAGGATCTTCAAGAAGGGCTGTCGTTTTTGTCGACTATGTATCATATAAAGCTGCCCTATGTCATGTATCCCCCACAACTCATAGATTTGGTAGTGTCACCACCTCCCGGGTGCGTCGGTGTATATAAATCATATTTCGACCTGGGTTTGCGCTTTCCTTTGCACCCACATTTTAAGGAGATTTTAGAGGCCTACAACATAGCCTTGTGTCAACTTATGCCTAACTCAGTTGGGACGATAGTTGCATTTTTGTGTATCTGTCGCATCCTTGGTCGTGTGACCGTAGTCTTTATGGTATTCGCACCACAGCTTTTTGTCTCTGCGATAACTCAACGTTTTGATGGGGTTCCGGATACAAGACGTCTCTGAGCTTAGCCATGGGCCTGGTTGGTACTCTTTTCAGGCCAGGCATCTCATAATGATCAAAGATGGCCTTGGTGATAAGAAATCATATAAGGTTACAACTGAGATGTCAACCAACCACGCTCTTTTTCGAGGGGAGTTTCTCTTCATCTTCCGAGGGGATCAGCCGTGGGATATACCGGTGACTCTGTCCGATAGTCCTCCTAATTTTGGCATGAATCTTAATGTGCCTGAAATGGACGCCGAGGAGGCTATTGTGGCCATTCACTGTCAAGCCACGTCGTTTCATGTCGACGGGAAGCCTAAATACAAGACTGATCACTGGCTGCCTAATGATAAGGATTTAGCCAACGAGCACTTCCTGTCGGCTTTCGGCGTGTCCCCGGCATATGACCAATGTAGGGGTCTATTACTTATCTATTTCTTATGTTTATGATATCAACCTTGGTTTTGACTTTATTTCTCTACTTTTGTAGTGCTTGCTTACAATAATCTCGACGAGGAGATGAAGAAGAATACTGCTAAGAGTGGTATTGCGGCCATGGCTAGGCTGTCGTTGAACACGGGAGAACTCAAAGTTCCCAAACCCCCTGCTGTAAGTTCGAACACCCTCTCGTTGTATTTTGGTTTTACATGCTTTTTCTAACTTGTCTTTTCTTTGACAGAATCCAAAACATAAACCAAAGGCAAAATCGGTGACACCGAAGCCTTCACCCGCTCCTCCTGCTACTCTGCCTGACCCCCCTCCTCAAGTGATCGAGACTCCTGAGGGTTTGAAAAGGAAGGCCCGCACCTCTCCCTCTGTTGATCCGTTAATACAGGATCTTAGTTTTCACCTGGGTGCGGGTTCAAGTCCTCTGGCTGAGGAGGAGATTGAAGAGCCCCTGGTCAAGAAGACCAAAACTTCTTGGCTTGGCGACGTCGACGGTCAGTCCGGCGCCTTAAGCATCGAGAATGCCAGCCGAAAGGCTCTTCAAGCTCGTTACCAACGAGTTCGAGAGGCATTGTTGGTTCCAGGGGACAAGGAGGATATCTCTAAGCTGAGTGCAGCGAAAGAGATCGAGGCACTCAATGAGTGCTGGTTACAGGTGAGCCTTTTCGTCTTTTCTTTTTGTTATCCATTTCTGTAACTTTTACATAACCTTTTCTTGGCTTGTCGCAGATGTCTATCCGAATGGCCTGCCTTACTGAAAAGGAAGGTCGTGATTCGGGTAAGTTGGCCGAGGAGCTCGATAAGTGCAAACAGGAGCTATTGGAGGCTTCTCGAAAGGTCTGCTCTCTCGAGGCTGAACTTGACGTGGCCAAGAGGTTGAATGCCGACAACCTCGAGGCTTTTAATAGCGAGAGGACGAGTCTGATGACCAACAGAGACGAGCTGTTCAACCAGCTTAAATCTGCTGAGAAAAATCTCGATGCCTCACGCAGAGAGGTTGTGGACCTGGAGGGACAGCTTAAGGGCCACAAGGAGCTGCTTCAACGGGTTCAAGCTCAGCGGGATGTCTTGCAGCAGCAATATGATAAGTCCGTCAAGGACTTAAAGCAGAAGAGGGACAAGTACATCCGCCGCTGGAAGCGATCGCAAGAGGGTAAAAACTTCGCTGATGAGAAAATGGTCGAGGGCTTTCAATCTGCTCGAGGTGAAATTCAGGGTTTTTTCAAGAAGACTTTGAAAGATTTGGCTCTGGGACTTGATTTCCAACAAGTTTTGGCCAAATATACTGAGTATGAGAAGGAGGCCTTCGACGCCTATATGGAAAAGGAGTAGGCAAAGGGCAGTCGAGGAGCTGGTGAAGCTTCCTCCTCTGTCCCTGAGGAGGTCGCTGAGGCCGTTGAAGATGAAGCCACTGCCGACCTCTCTCCTACCAAGGAAAGCGAAGTTCAAACTACTGAGGCTGCTTCTGAAGCTGTCGAGGATGAGCCTGAGGTGGATGAAGCTGATGGTGCGAGCTCCTCATCCGAGTCCTCCTCTGAGGAGGAAGATATCGACATAGAGGCCCCTTGACTCTGTAACTTAACACTATGTATTTAAATTTTTGTAACTCAATTACTTAGCTCTTTGTAATCTTTATTTTGAATAGAATGAAAGTACGTTTTTGCTCATCTCATACTTTTCGCTTTTATTTCGACCTACTAGGTTTCCTGTTTCTTTTGTATGACAAAGTTCGAGCACCCTCAAAGAAGGGTTTACAATAATTCGAAGGCCCTCCTTAGAGGAGTTGCATAACGTAATGAAATTCGAGACTTGTTAGGTGCTAAGAATTTTGAACATGATGCATAACTTAAATAGATGACAAATTCGAAAGACCGGTAATGATGGAGGTCCATCTAGCTCCATTGATTCCAAGACCAAGAACATGGTTGCTTGTGTATTAAGGGATGTTCTGAATTCCCTTAAGAGTATTGAGTCCTTTAAGTCCCTTGAAAATGTCCTTAGCTTAGTTAATTGATTATGGACTAAGTTACTATCTTTATTGCTTTATTAGGAGTCTAGTTAATAAAATATACTCTTAGTTAATTTAATGATATATTAGATTAACTAGGAAAGTCTTAGTTGAGTTGTAATTTCCATTTTTAGAAAGTAAAAAGTCAACTAGGGTTACAAAGGAAGGCATGGACGGATGAAGCAAGGAAAATGAGGAAAATGGCGCCTAACATATCAGAAAATGGCGCCTAACATATCAGAAAATGGCGCCTAGGGTTTACTAAAGATAAGATAGAAATTCCCTTCTATCTTCTACACAAAATGGGCGCCCAAAGCCTATCTTTTACACAAAATGGGCGGCCAAGCTACAAGGATCAAGGAAAAGGAATCATTTTCCCTCCAAAGATTATCTTAGGCGCCTAACCTAATCAGATTAGGGTTTGGTGTCCTACTTTGAAGGGATAAGTGAGAATATCAAGGAAAATGGTCAAAGATGGCGTCACAAATGGAGGGGAGTGAAGTGGATCGATTTCAACCCTAGTTAGGATAGGTTTTATCTTAATTAGTTTAATTATTTCTTTTTATTTTCAGTAATTATCTTTTAGAGAGTCAAGGACATGTATTTAAAGGGCTTGAGTCATTAATAAACATTCATTAGACGTTATACACATTGAACTTTCGAGTTTCTTTTGCTTTGATTAATTCATCATTAATCCAAGCGCCTATGCTAGCTTGATTTTGAGCTTGAATCAAGTGGTGTTCTTAGGACCTTAATATTGACTTAGTGGTGATTTCTGTATCTAAGTTAAATTAAGTAAAGCTTAACTATCAATTAAATTCATAATCAAACCTATTCTGCCTAGAGCATAGCCAGAATATAACAGGTAAGGTCATATTTTATTCATAATCTTAACAAGTCTGTTTGGACCGGCAAGGTCTACAAGTTCAAGATCATTACAATTATTCCAATGCCTATCACAACAACTTAATCAAGACCGGTAAGGTCGAAGTAGTACAAGAACTATCTATCTTGCTGTCATATTAGCCCCTTAAGTTGTTTGTGGTTGGCTTCAAACGTAGAATTTCCTCAAGTTGTCGATATTCCAGGGACGAAACAAAGGATCACCATCCATGTTCTCGAGTCTGTATGTTCCAGGACGAACAACTTCTGTTACTCGATATGGTCCTTCCCAATTTGGACTTAGCTTGCCAAGGTCCATCTTCTTTCCTGTTGCTTCAATCTTTCGAAGGACCAGGTCTCCTACCTCGAACTTTCTTTCCTTGACCCCTCGATTGTACAACCTGGTCATTCTTGCCTTTTGAGCTATTGATTTGATTAGTGCATTTCCTCTTGTTTCCGGTAGGAGGTCGAGATTGAAGCTTTTTTCTTCTTCGTTTTGCCCATAGTCAAAGAATGTTATCCTGGGTGAGGGGATATCTACTTCGACTGGCAGCACGACTTCACTTCCATAAACCAAGTTAAAGGGTGTATGTCCAGTGGCCTCTTTTACCGTGGTTCGAGCTGACCATAATATTCCTGGTAGGTCTTCAACCCATGATCCTTTCGCTCCATCTAACATCTTCTTTAACCCTTTGAGGACGACTTTGTTGGCTGCCTCTGCCTGCCCGTTGGTTTGCGGTCGACTGACAGCAGATTATTTCGTTTGTATGTCAAATCGAGCGCAGTAAGCTTTGGTAGGACCACTGTTGAATTGTCGACCGTTGTCTGATATGAGTGCTCGGGGAATGCCAAAACGAGTGATGATGTTTTTCCACATGAAGTCTTGTACTTTGTTATATGTGATGGTGGCTAAGGTTTCAGCCTTGATCCACTTGGTGAAGTAGTCGACAGCTACCAATAAGAATTTTCTTCCCCCCCGAAGCAACTGGGAAGGGCCCGAGGATGTCCATCCCCCACTGGTCGAATGGAAGCACTGCTTGCATTGTAGTGAGAAGAGAAGCTGACTGTCGATGTACATGAGCATACACTTGACAGTTGTGGCATTTTTTGACCATGTCCTTGGCATCCTTCATGACTGTTGGCCAATAGTACCCTTCTCGAAGAGCTTTACCAGCTATAGTTCGAGCTCCCTGATGACTCCCACAGGTGCCTTCATGTATCTCTCGAAGTATCTGCTGGCCCTCTTCGAGCGTTACACATCTTAAAAGCGGATGTGTGAAGGATTTTTTGTATAGTAGGTTGTCGTGCAGCAAAAACCAGCTCGCACGACGTCGCACCCTTTATGCTTCTTTTTCATCTTCTGGTAGTTTTCCTTCTTCGAAGTACAGGCGGATACTTTGCATCCAATTGTTCGAGCGGTCTATGCTGCAGATGAGAAGTTGGCTGTTGATACTTGGTTTGTACAACACCTCCCAAGAAATGGTTCGAGGTTCCAACCCAGATGCTGAGCTGGCCATTCGAGACAAAGCATCTGCCTGCTGGTTTTCGGATCGTGGGATGTGTTGTAATGAGAACTTGGTGAATTTCTGTTGTCGTTCTTTTACCTTGCCTAGGTACATCCTCATACTGTCCTCCTTTGCCTCGAATTCTCCTGTGACATGACCCACGACCAACTGTGAATCTGTCTTAACCGTTATTTCCTTAGCCCCATTCGAGAGACATAGTTTTAATCCCAGTAAAAGGGCTTCGTATTCAGCTTCGTTATTTGAGGCAGCAAAGTCAAATTTTATTGCGTATTCCATTTTATTTTCGAGAGGGTCTATAATCAGAAGACCGGCTCCGCAATCTGCTTTGGACGAAGAGCCATCAACATAGAGTTGCCATGTCCCGGTTAGGGTGGCAGTCTCGACTTCCGTCAGGCACTCAGCGATGAAATCAGCTAAGGCTTGTGCTTTAATTGCTCTTCTTGGTTCGAACTCCAAACCATAATCTGACAATTTATTAGCCCATTCGATAACTCGACTAGAGCCATTTCTACTTTCAATGAGCTTCCTTAATGGCTGACTAGTGAGTACTTTGATTGGATGAGCTTGAAAATAAGGTTTTGAATTTTCGACTGGCCATCACCAGGGCATATATCATTTTTTCCGACGGGGGGTATCTACTCTCAGCCCCTCGAAAGGCATGACTGACGAAATATACTGAGTGTTCTTTCTCTTTCAGCAACGAGTACAGCACTTAGAGCGGTTTCAGATACCGCTAGATAAATGAATAATGTCTCTCCCGGCAAGGGTGAGACAAGCTTCGGTAATGAAGCTAAATGAGTCTTCAACTGTTTAAAGGCTTTTTCTGCTTCACAGTCCCATTCGAAGCACGGCTTATTCAATGTATTAAAGAAGTGTAAGCTCTTGTCAGCTGATCTCGACAGAAATCTTCCTAGGGCAGCCATACATTCTGTTAGCCTTTGGACCTCTTTCACAGTTCGAGGAGTCTTCATGTTGATGAGGGCTTCTATCTTGTCAGGGTTAGCTTCGATGCCCCTCTCATCTACTAAGAACCCTAGGCATTTCCCTCCTCGAAAGCCAAAGACGCACTTCTTAGGGTTCAATTTCATGTTGTAAGATCGTAAGGAAGACAAAGTTTCCCGCAGATCTTGGACATGGTTCTCGATTAGCTTGCCGTTGACTATCATGTCGTCAACATAGACCTTAACATTACGCCCCAATTGCTTTTCGAACATCTTAGTTACGAGCCTCTGATATGTAGCCCCTGCGTTCTTTAGTCCGAACGACATGACCACAAAACAATAGATCCCGAAACTCGTAATGAATGCGGTAACCAGCATTCGCGTCCATGAAGCTAAAAAGCGCATGTCCTGCTGTTGAGTCGACCAGCTTATCGATCTTTGGGAGGGGGAAGTCATCTTTAGGACACACCTTGTTAAGGTCGGTGAAATCGACGCACATGCGCCATGATCCATTGGGCTTTCGAACTATTACTACGTTCGACAGCCATTCTGTGTATTGACATTCTTTTATCATTCCGGCACTTAGCAACTTTTTCACCTCTTCAGCTGCGGCCTTGTTCCTTTCAGCACCCTAATGTCTTAACTTCTGCTTGACGGGTCTGAATTCTGACTTGATGTTCAGCTGGTGTTTGGTGACCGATGGGTCTATTCCTGGCATCTCATCAGCTGAAAATGCTAATACCTCTTGATATTCTTGGAGGAGATCCACTATTTCTTTTCGAACGACCTGGTTAAGGTCCTTGCCAACTCGAACTGTCCGGTTAGGATCAGGTCCGAGTTGTATTTCTTCATCTTCATCGACCGGCTAAGGTCGATTGTAATTGATTGGGTTCTCTTTATAGAACAAACCCAATAGTGGGGGTGATAATTTGTCAGTTTCTTTTTCTTCTCTTTTCCTCTTTACTGAGCTTGCTTCGACTGACTTGCCTCTTCTCAGGCTATTGACATAACATTCTCGGGCAGACTTTTGGTCCCCATGCAACCTTCCAACCGTCCCATCATCTGCTTCGAACTGTAGCAGGAGCTGGTAGGTCGAAATTGCAGCTTTTATTCTATTCAGTGTGGGCCTCCCTATGATGATGTTATAGGGGAGGTCGATGTCAACGACCAGAAAGTTGATTGGAAGGCATCGTCCTTTTCCCTTGTCACCAAACCGGCTAGGTAAGTTGATGACTCCGAGGGGGTGAACGGATTGCCCTCCGAATCCGACCAAAGGTTGGTCAATGGCCTTGATGTCCTTCTTTTCGTATTTGAGCTTTTGCAAACATTCCCAAGTAATGATGTCTGCCGAGCTCCCGCTGTCTATCAACACTCGACCTACCCTATGGTTGGCCACCTTTAGTTCGATGACCAGGGGGTCATCATGGGGGGTTTGTATCTACTTCGAACTTTCTCCGAATACCATGGTGGGAGTGTCCGGCCTTTTCATTCTTTCACCATCCTTTAGATGGTATAGGTGATTCTTCCTTTCGTTGCCGGTTAGGCCTCCCGAAGCGTAGCCCCCAGCTATGACACCTACATAGCCTTCGGTTTCATCGCTTCTAGCTTGTTTCTCTTTACCCTTATCTCTCCTTCGATCACCCTGAGGCTCCTTGAGATATCTATTCAACTTCCCTTCATCAGCCAACTTGTCGAGAGCTTTCTTCAGTTCCCTACAGTCCTTGGTCGTGTGACCACAGTCTTTATGGTATTCGCACCACAGCTTTTTGTCTCTGCGATAGCTCGACGTTTTGATTGGATTAGGTCGAGGTAACACAGATTTCTCTTTTATGTCCAAGTATATTTCCCGCCGGTTAACTTGAAACGAGGGTCATGACCTCCATCGGATGGTCGATGCCTCTTTAGTCTGTCTGCCAAGTCTTTCTGATTCGACGGCTCATTTCTCCTTTTGTTGCCCCCTTCTTCATGAACATTTTTACAGATGTCTGACGCTTGGATATACTTCTGTGCCTGTCTCATGGCATCAACCAAAGTGAGAGTCTCTCTCATGGCAAGCTCGAATTTGAAGCGTCCAGGATGAAGGCCGTTCATCAAGGCTGTAACAGCGACTCCATCCTGGAGGTCGGAGACCTTGAGGGATTCCTTGTTGAATCGCTTGATGTAGCAGCTAAGTCTTTCCCCTTTCTGCTGGGAAACGGACATCAGGTGAACACTAGTCTTTTTGTGACGTTTTGCTGCTATGAAGTACTGGGAGAAGAGAGCTTCAAGAGCTGAGAAGCTGGTTATGATGCCGTTCGGTAAGCTTGTGAACCAATTGAGGGCCAAGCCTTTGAGGGTGGTCGGGAAATACCTGCACCACGTCGCCTCACAGAACGTCTGCACGCTCATTTGAGCTTTGTATGCTGCCAGATGGTCAGCAGGATCCGTAATCCCTGAGTAGTGCTCTATCAAAGAAATCTTAACTTTGCCCGGGTTAGGGGTCTCCATGATATGTTGGCTGAATGGTGATTTGTGTGGCACTGTTGAACCCATTCGAAAGCCTGATTCAGCTACCTCCTCGGGCTCTTCGACTTGTTGTGGGTTCACTATCCTCAGAGTGTGACGGGTAGTCACGGGATGGGACTGCGCAGTGGTTCGTGTGGCCACTGTGTGCTTCGAATTCCCTCCCTGGGATTGTTCCCTTATCTTTTCGATGATCTCCCGGGCGTCGAAATTCTTACCCCTCTTCTGTTTCTGTTGTATGATATACCGAGCATCATCTTGGCTCGGTGACATTATAGATTTTCCTTTCGAAGAAGCTGGTATCTTTCTCGAAGGTCCACAAACAACATGCTCGGTTAGGGCACGTTTTGGCTGAACTGCCCTTCGATGAACCTGTGGTTGATCCAGGACTGTCCCTCGGTCAGGGGGAGTAGTCTGTTGAGTCTTCATTACTGAAACGAGTTGTTGCATGACAGTAGTCATATGTCTTTCCATTCGGAGCTCGAGTTTTCGAAGATCCGAGCACTGCTGGTGGTGGTGCTTCGAGAGCCATGTCAGCCTGTCTTCCGGTTTCTGGGACGTCGGTCTCGTCCTCCACGATAGCTCCTCCTTGGTTCAGCAGAGTAGTCTGAGCGTTCTCAGAAGCAGTCCTTCGAGCAGCAGTACCGCGATTACCTTGTCCTCGTGTCATGGTGTTCGAAAATGTAGTTGTTTTGTTAGATTCCCCACAGACAGCGCCAACTGTTTCGGCTCACAAGAAACACAGTGAATTTATAATTCGGGGAAGTCCAATTTCCAGCTAGGGTAGTAACCAAATGAGTCCAAGGTCTTCGAATCCGAGCACCTGCAAAACCGAGCACCGTGAACTACCCCGGGGATGTTCCCGGGATCGGCTCTCCGATGCTTAAGTCAGATCTGATCTCAGAAGTCAGAGAGAATAGTATTAGTAAATGCTCTGCAATATATGGAAAAACGTACCTGAATGATCAGATGAGAGTACTATTTATAGGTAGTACTGAAGTGACGTCATCTGGTGAAGATGGTGATGTCATGAGAGCCTTTCAGTCAGTGGGCCTGACAGAAGGCCTGTACTTCTCAGCCTGTGGGATCCTTAGGGGTAAAATGGTAATTTTGCCACCCAAGGATATTTTATTCATTTCACCGGTTAAGTGGGTCATGACTGGAAGGGGCCCAAACAGATATGTTTTATTTTGTAGATACAATTGTTGAACTCTTAGTTATTTTAAAAACTCACCTTAGGCGCTTTTTAAAGCTTTGTGTGCGAGTTGATATTCTTGATAAAGGTTAACGTTATGTAGGGTTAGTGGTTAAACTCTTATTTTCCAAATCAAAGATTAGGCTATCGATTCTGGTAGATATTTGAACTATCAGATTTCATTTATTATTATTTTGTTTCATAGTAATGTATTGTTATAAAATGACGCTTTTGAATAAAAGAAGGCACCAAGGCAGTATCACAATTTAATAAAAATGGATATTACCAGGAAGGTGGTATAAACTAGAATTCACCAAAGAAATAGATTGTGATTTGTGCCGATATAAATTTATAGGGTTGGCCCCGACAAAACAAACATAACGTACATATAAAAATGACCTTAGGAGGGGTCAAAGAGACATCACAATACTAAACAAATAGAAATGCTCCAATTAAACATTCGTTTAACACTAATTACTACATCAACACTGTATCAACTTTGTACTATTCCTGTCTACGTGCTCTGCTCTCTATAGACCCATCTACAATTTATTTATATAGTCGGAGAACTCAATATAATAATTAACTTTACTTACTTCATACTATCTGCCTTTTCTTTTTTAAACCACCGTTATATCATTTGCTTCTTTAACTATTAATGTGCTATTACTTATATATACTAGCTCACGGGCACGTGCGTTCCAGGTATATATAGAGAAAGTAAGGTATCTTTTCCCGAAAACTTAATGTGTTTTGTTGAATAACTAAAAGTTATCAGTCACTTTATTTGACCCTTCTTTTATATGAGTAAGATATAAAGTTAGTGGAGAAATGTAATAGACTATGAAAAAGTGGTTGATTGCTTTTGATGCCACAAAATTAAATAAATATCTGAATATGGGAGAGGAAACAAATTAGTCGACTCCTCACCCACGGAAAATAAATATGACAAGTAATAAGGCTCTGTTAAAAAATACCCTAACTTAGACATTTAAAAAAGGGGAAAAGGGGGAATAAAAAAAAATACAAAATATTTTAAATATACTTACCCCCTTCTTTTTTATATAGGGAAGAGTAGATATCAGATAAATGGTTGATTGCTTTTGATGCCATCAAAATTAAATAAATATTTGAAAGTGTGTAGAAGAAACAAATTAGTTCTAACATCAAAATTATCAGTATTTACGCAAAATGGGAATTATAGTCATTAATGCAAAGTCTTGCATTATCCCCTCCTTTTTTATATAGGAATAGATATATATAGAGAGAGCTCTTTGAATTTTTTTTTGGAAAAAAAAAATGACGAAAAAAAAAAAAAAATATTGGGATAATAGGGGGGGGGGGGTTGGGTCCTATGTACCCTCTTTACTTAGTTTTCACGGTGAAAACAGTTTTCACCTTATCCTATTCCTATATATATAAGTTTAGGATATGAACTTACCAAAAAAAAAGATACTTTTCTATAGAGAAAAAGTTAGGATTTCTATTCAACTTGTTAGCCATTATCTGAATTTATAATTAGAACCTTTTAATCAATCTAAACTCTTTTTTCTTTTTATAAAGACTCAAATTAAGTTAAGAGAACAAGACCTTACTATGAAATGATTTCCTCAAAGATGTATAAAGTATATACATTCTAGCTACAAAGTTTAACATTTACTAAAAAATGGCATCTCAGTTGAAGCTGTATGAATTTCAGTTAAAGCGGTATAAGTTTTAGTTGAAGTTGTCTGATTAATAGTAGAGAACGTATTGTGTCAGATGCTTCTGACTATAACATTTGATCAGACTACTTCAGTTTGTTTCAGTTTTTTTTCAGTTGGATTATTTTGATTTTAGTTGTTTAGTGGATCCTTCTATTCTTTCAGTTGCATTTGTTTTAAGTTCAGTTGAACCTTCTATTCATTCAGTTGGACCTTTTATTCATTCAGTAACTTTTGGTTTTTGTTTCAACAAGAACGAAGGAAGAACAGGGGAGGGAGATCAGAGCTTGGGGTGGTGGTGCCGTGGTGGCCTAGCCTGGTGGCCGACGATTTTTGGGTGACGGATCTGGCGTGGTTTCTGGGCATGGCTTCGCCGGAGGTTGCAGCGTAGCTGCGGCGGTGGTGTGGACAGCAATGCCGAGAGAAGAGAGGGGAAAGGAACATGGGAATAATTCCGGCGAGAGAGGGAAGAAAAGGAAAGGTTGTGGTTGTTGTTGCTTAGTGTTGCAATATTTTAATGGTGGTTGGGTGAGGCGACAGACATGGGAGAAGGAAGAGTGAAGAATGAAAGTCTAATGTGGGTGATGCTGTTACTTCATTGTTGTTGTTGTTTGCATAAAGAAGAAAATGAAGTATTGGGCTCTGCCCGTGTGACAGTAAGCATTGATCATAATTCAATACACTCTAACTCAATACACTCTCTTCATTTTTTAAGCTATTCTTTTTGCTTACTATTAGGCGTTATATTGTTATATTATGCCTTATTGCTTTCCTATCTTTAAGGAAAGTTGTTTATCTTGTGTATATTTAATATCTTTGTAAGTATATCTTTTAGGGGTTAATTATATCCTCTTTTTTTGATTGAATGAAAGCTAAGTCATTTACTCTAAACACTCCCCAATTCTTAACACTTACAAGATTAGGCTTTGTATTCTAACATGACATAAGATTAGTAGGGAGCTATGAAGTAATATCCTATCTTTATACATCTCTCACTTGATTAATCTTAGAACTCTCACTAATCATGTGTCCCAATACTAATTGCATGCTAATACTTCCCTAATTGCCAGCACGTGTGACTCTTTATAGTAAGGTAAAGATAACAAAAGAAGTAAGGATCTGAAATCTAGGGTTTTGTAGTACCGTCATAATATGATCACATATTTCGAGGCTATAAAATAGTTGACTGTCTACCAAGTTCAACTTAATCATGTACCTTTAAAAGATAATCAAACGGTGTATAGTTGAAACCGTGTACGACCATTATCATATGCTACGTTGGCCTATCTGTATACACGTGTCTTTGTGGCCAGATATTGTACGGTCGTCTTAACTGACTTTGGTCGTAGAGTAATTAATTTTTCAGGGTTTCCAACTAACCCCTTCCCACGTGTGAGTGGCTGTTCAGATGTACTTTTCTAACTGTATTAACACATTAATCTAGAAGTAATTTGTCAGTTGCTAATTTTAATTTGTGAGTGAAAAACAATGGTGGCCTCTTAAAAAACTTCACTGGCCTATACACACAAGCCTCCATTGGATGAGAGTCGGATTAATTCATATGAAGTTTTGTTTAAAACAAATTGGTGATAGATGAATTAGCCTATTAAACTTATATGTGTGTTTTTTTCTTCTTCATCGATGTGGGACTACAAGTGGGTATTTCTTCTTAACACCTTTGCCTCACTTGCGAGCCCATCTATTCAGTTTGCATTGGTCATAAACATTGTCGTTTCGGGCCTTTGATATGAGATTCAACATGAGGTTAAATAACCCCCTACTTGAGACAATTACAATATTGTTAGGCTATCTGCTCCAAACAATTCTTCAAATCCTCTCCAGTTGTATTCTTTAGCCAATTAGACCCTCCCTACTTGAAACACATGATGGACCAAGATCATCCACTCTGATATCGTGATAAAATGCATTGGGCCTGTACACTTAAGTCTGCATCGGAGTAGAGTCAGACCACATATAAGCCCAGATGGGTTCCATCATAAAACCAATTGTGATAGAGTGGAGTAACCCACCAGACTTATACGTGTGTCATCCTTCCTTTCCTTCACCGACGTGGGATTGCATGTTGGTCTTTCTCCTTAACACTCCTCCTAATGTGCGAGACCATCTTGAACTTTGCAAACTCGATTGGTCACATACATCGTCGATGGAGCTTCACTCTGGAGTTCCAACTTGAGGTCAAACAACCTCTACTTAGGCAATCGCAATGTTGTTGAGCTACCTGTTCCAAACAGTTTTTCAAATCCTCTTCATCTGCATTCTTTAAACAAGTGTTCCAAACAGAGATGCAAGAGAGATTTTTATGAGGAAAAACTTTCTAGACCGTATAGAATAGGTTCTGGATATGCTTGTAATTTCAAACTTTGTAGTTACCGATTAATGCAATTTTAAAGTTAAATCTCCTTAATTATGAAAGTTTATTAAGGGATGGAGATGTAAACATCAAAATAGCACCCCAAACCACTATACTTTCGAGGGTGACTATGTAAGAGCTATGCTAATTTTAGAGTTGTTGAGCTTCTTGCGTTCGTCTAAATTGTTTTAGAAAGTATTACGCCAAATGATACTTATTAAGTTGTAGTTTAACCATTAAAATAACGATTAACAAGTTAGTTAGTCATTATCAAAGCAAACTCGTCCTTGATCATCTCACTCGTATATTAACCAATGCTTCATATGTCAATTCGACCCGTGATCTGCCTATGATAAATGTATACACTTGCAATAATTCAAAACCGATAATTACTGATTTTTTAATAATCATCATTTTTGAATATGATTTCCTATTTAACAAAACGAACCATTGTTTACATTTTTTAAAAGTTATGATTACATCATAAATGTTTCATTCAAAGTTCACATCCTACAAATAAAAAAGTTTATCACATATGATTCCTACGTCAAATAACTAGAATAAAGTTGTCAAAAAAGCCACATACTTGTAACCTTCACTGCCTTTTGGCATAATATAATTTAATACATGATTTCATGACTAAATCAAATGTGGAACTGAGAAATTTTAGTAACGAGGGGAAATAATATTTATTAAATCTCACCAAACACGCATAATTTGTTTGTTAATTTGATTTTAAGCCAAGAAGGAAGCAACAAAAAGACCTTAATACATTATATACAAGTAAATTAATAAGTTTAAGTACTCTTTTAGCCAATTTGGATGAAGCTGTATCACCATCATCAAAATGTAAGTACGTAAAGTTGGTATTTCTATATTTCACGCCTTCTAATTTATTATAATGAAATTTGTCCTTTTGAAATGGTAGGAAAGCCAAAAAAATTTTCAACTTATCCATGTTAATCATTTATTTTCTTACTCCTATTTTATGAAACTAGTTTTGGATTCCGTGCAATATACAGATCTTTTTGAACATAATCCCTTGTCATTTGTTATTGTACTCATAATGTAGACGTAATTATTATGATATGTACGGTGTAGTAGGCCGCAAATAGTCAAATAATTATAATGTGTGGGTTTAAATTCCTTATCAATATTATGTACATGTACTCATTAGGGATACCAATTCACTAATTAGACTAGTGATTGATATATAATCCAGTCCGTGAAGATTTGAAAAAAATAAGAAAATAATTAAGGGATGACATAGGGTGTTAATAATTAAGAAATAAATTTCTTGAGCTGGCGACATAGCCGACTTGGACCATAAATCGGAACCCATTCAACCATCCTGACCGATTATAAACGACCTTACTTGTATGTGATCGAGCCACTCGAGCTTATTTGTTCAAGGCTCGTTTAGAGACTTGAGACTTGAACACCTTAATAAGTCGAGCAAACAGATTGTTTTGCTAATTATCTGTAGAGCTTCAAGCTCAAAGCTAGGCTTTATTTTAAAGCTCTTGAGCACGCTTGATTACTAGATCAAAATTAACAATATGTGAAGATTTTAATGTATTTGCAAAATGTCAAAATTAAAGTAGACAGTGCGACCTAAAAGTGTTATTTCTTAATTTGGGCTCATAAATCAGGCTCGAGCTGAGAATGAGGTGAGCCCAATCAACCATTTGGTATCTTGGTTTGAGTGCGAATATAGATGTTACATTGTTAATTAAGAGCTTACCAAGTTCGAAGTCTACACAAGTTCTATTCTTAACATAAGTATATAAAAGAAACTAATTGACTATACAATAAATCATATCCTCCGTATCTTCATAAATATTATCGAGTTAGGCATGAAATTCATTTAGTACAACAAAACAAATATTTCAAATAACTTATATTCATGATTTTGTCAAAAAAGGATGGATGTTGAGTTGGAAAAACAAACTTCATTTTATTTTTCTTTGACATGGCAATTCTTGTGTTTTTAAATGTGAAAAATATATCAATGTGTTAGGAGACTAGGGTATAGTAATATAAAAGTCATCAGAGTTTGTTTAAATGACAAAGAAACTCAGAATAACGACAAGCCTATAATGTTAGACCAATGAATAGTACGAGTATTTGGAAGGGGATTGAAGAAGTAGCTAATTGGATTTTCTTATTTTCAATTAGATGGATGCTCTGTGCTGCGCAGTTGCGCATACTGTCAAGAGATTGAGACTATAAAAAAAGACAGTGATGCAATTACCAGCCACCCAAACCAAGTTTCAAAACAAGAACATATCAGGCAAACCACTAATTTAATTAGCGGTTTTGCCATGTCTTCATTTTCTAAAACAAGGAAGTTTTCGATTAATCACGGTAAGTTTTGTTATACACTCAAGTAGATCATAAACATGGTATATTAAAGGTTATTTCTTTTACCCAATTCTCATTTGAACGTATGACTTTGTTCATTTAGAGACGTTCAAATGAACAATGAGCAAAAAAAGTAGCATGCTCATGATACACCCGAATATATGATGAATACTCTTTTAAATCACTAATGAATTAGAATTTTGGTCACCCCTAGATTACTTTCCATTTTATACGTGGACGCTATCCCCAAAATTATTTTGTAAAACATGGTAAAGTGGGAATGGTCTTATTGTTTCAACATCATCTAAGGAAAAAATTATAAGAACACGTGAAAGTATGAAATTTTCGTACATAGAGTTGATTGGTGCCCATATCCATTCTTTTTTCTTACTCTATTTTTTTTTGTAAAATCGAGTAACACTTTCAAATAGAAACAAAGAAAAGAAACGAAAATCCGAGAGGAGAACCTTCTTCTCTCACCACTTGGTGACTTCAAATCTATTACACGGCTTTGTTTTGGATAGTTGTACTCTTCAAGCATCATTATAAGTCGGATTGCAAACAAGTTTGTTCATGGCAGAGTCATAAAAAAAGGGTTGAAAATCTCTCAAATCAAACCTATTGAATAAATGACTTGTAAAAACTCAATCCTGAATCGACTTATTTATGAAATATATTACATGTATAATCCTTTTAGCTCATCTGTGGCCCACTAAGGAGCTTAATTCTTGTTTGAGCTGGTTCATTTACTTGACAAAAAAGTTTTGACTGATGAACTTATTTGTGAATAGTTTACAAATATATCAACTCATTTGCAGTCCCAATGATCTACCATTATAACATTACCAATTATTATGACATATTATGCTCGCCACAACAACTAGTGTCATCACTACCACCACGCATTGCTTGGTCTAGTGGAAAGGAAGGGATTCTTCCCACCTCAAAGTTGGTGGTTCAATCCCTCTTAAAGGTAGGAATTCCCTTATCCTTTCTCCATACTCCACGGTCTAGTATGCTTATACGGACCACCTAGATTCGTGCGAGATTCCAATCCGATAGAATAAATTCTTCTTATCATAGTAGTATAAAAAAGTATTGCCATCACCAACATCTCTCATCCTCTACTCCTCCCTTAAAAATGACCGGAATTGGCAAGACCATTCGACTTGACCCAAACTTTGCATGAAACTAGTGAATTTAATTCAAGGTTTTTAACTATATTAAGAAAATTAATTAAATTAGAGTTGAACTTTTAAGCATGACATAACATGACATGACAACCCTTTTACTTTATAAAATTTTCAATATCATTTGTAAATTGTAATAGCAAGTAGCCAAGTATCAAGTGGCCTAATTTCTCTTTTACACGGAAATAAAAAAAGCTTAATATTCTTTGAGGAAATAATTGTGAAAGGAAACGAGTCCAATTAAACTGAATTTTTATCGATTCGATCTAAAGGGCTTCTAGCCTGATCTCTATAATTTATTTTTAGTTTAGCGCTATACATTTACTTTTACATTTCACTATTTTATTCCACAATTCTGCTAGTTTAGAAATAAAGTAGAAGGACGAGGGTCCCTAGGTCAATTTTTATCAGTTCAGTTCATCGTATATAAGCCTAAAAAACAAACCCTTAACCTAGTAGGAGACTAGGTCCCTGTTCTTTCAACCGAATTAATGTAATGAATTCTTATTTGATTCTATTCAGTGCAGTTCAATTTAGTTCATCTCAATCCAGCCAATTTAGTTCAGTTCAATTTAGTTCATCTCAACTTAACTCCTGTTGAGTCAAGGTTCTTAGTTTATTTCAGTTTGTTTTAGTTGTTCTCTTCTGTTAGCTCAATTTACTTCACTTGGTCTAGTTTCGTTCAGTTGTATTCACTTCAGTTGACTCTAATTCTGTTCAATTCTGTTTAACCTAATTCTGTTCACTTTAATTTAACCTAATTCTATTCACTTCAGTTTAACTAAAGTCAGTCTAATTCAGTCCAACTCCATTAATCCTAAAAGACCAAGGCCTAAAAGCAACAAATTTGACAAATATGAAAAGATTGGGGTCCCCATAAACAAGGTTAGAACCCACCCTATATGAATATAATCCATCTTTTTATTAAACATTTGGCAAAAAAACCAACCTGTCACTCTATACTCTATCCCATCACTCACCTTCTTTCTCACTCCCCCCCCAATAGAATCCACAACCTCCTCAACCACAGCTAATACCCCTCTCTCTCTCTCTCTCTTCTTTCTCTTTCTCTCTTTTCAATCTTCCCACTACCCCTCAAAAATCTTCTCTTATCTTATCTTTTCTTCTCCAATGTCTTGAAGATTCCATTTTTATCCCATACCCATCTTTCCTAACCACCATCTTCACCCTCTATCACCATTAAAGCACCTCAAAAATGGTGTCGGTAGAAGAAACCCACTCAAATTACTCAAATTCAACAAGAATACACTCCATGTATGCTAGTTTTCACTCACCATCTTCATTATCTTCATCTTCTTCCACCAAAATATGGCGTGAAAGAGGCCGTTCTATGCGCACAATCCGTTCTAATCTCTTCTGTCCTTCTCCCTCCATTAGTGAACCTCCACCTTTACCATCATCATCACCCTCATCCAACAACTTTGTATCAGAAAACCTTACTGATTCTGTCATGGATATTCGCCTCGGCGAGCTCGCTTCTAGGACTGCTAAGTCCATCAAATCTTCTTTTACTGAGGACGATTTCAGATTCATTGATGGACTGTCTATGTCCTTCAGTGATTATTCTGTTTGTAGTAGTGATATATCTGGGGAATTGCAGCGGTTGGCTACAACCGCTGCAATTGATCCCAGCTCGGGTTCTGTATCGATCGAGATCATCGATACAGAACCCGAGCCATGTGAAGGGTTCTTACAGAGGGATAGCTTCTCGACTGAGATTATCGAGAGTATCTCCCCTGAAGATCTTCAACCTACTGTTAAGCTTTGTATTGACAGCTTGAATTCACCTTCAGCTGCGATCAAACGTTCCGCAGCTGCAAAGCTGAGGTTGTTAGCTAAAAACCGGGCTGATAACCGGGTTCTGATTGCGGAATCAGGTGCTGTACCGGGCCTGGTTCCGCTCCTGAAGTCCACTGATCCGTGGACGCAAGAACACGCTGTTACTGCACTGCTCAATTTGTCTTTACACCCTGATAACAAGAAACCGATTTCGGAATGTGGTGGAGCTATTAAATCACTTGTATATGTGTTGAAAACGGGTACTGAGACGTCGAAGCAGAATGCTGCTGCGGCGTTGATGAGTTTGGCTATGGTGGAGGAGGAGACTAGGCTTACTATAGGAGCTTCTGGTGCGATACCGCCATTGGTTGCGTTGCTTATAAATGGGAGTGCTAGAGGGAAGAAGGATGCGCTTACTACGTTGTATAAGCTGTGTTCGGTTAGGTTGAATAAGGAACGAGCTGTGAGTGCTGGTGCTGTTGGTCCTTTGGTGGGTTTGGCGGGTGATCAAGGGAGTGGGATGGCGGAGAAGGCGATGGTGGTGTTGAGCAGCTTGGCGGGGGTTGAAGTGGGGCGTGGGGCGATTGTGGAGGAAGGTGGGATTCCGGCTTTGGTGGAGGCGGTTGAGGAGAGCTCGGCGAAAGGGAAGGAGTTTGCTGTGGTTACATTGTTGCAGTTGTGTGGGGAGTGTGTTAGGAATAGAGGGTTGTTGGTTGCTGAAGGTGGGATTCCTCCTCTTGTTGCTTTGTCTCAGAGTGGGACTGCCCGTGCTAAGCATAAGGTGATTAGCTCGATTTTTCGATTGATTGTGCTAGTTTTGTTGTGAAATTGCTATTTGAAGTCTGTTTGTGTGTTGTTGATTTTGGTTTGGTTTATATGTTTGTCTTGATGATTGCTTGAGAATGTGAATTATGAGGTTCGAAATGATTGAGATTGTGAGTAAAATTGTGATATCATGTGTTGAGGAGGTGATTATTAGGCATTTGAGTGTACTCGATTCTTTGGAGTTCTTGTCACTCAATTAACATGATGTGGTTCATACTTTTCCCTTTGGATGTCCTCGAAAGTGTTTATGTGTTTGATGCAAGATTGAATCGAGTACCATTATCACATTCGGTTGTTTTAACTTTTATGCTTTTAGGAGTAGATCTTACTTGATCAATGTGTAAAGGTATTAACTTGGATAGTCATTGTTATGTGATTTTGAGCTTGACATGAGTGCTATATAACTTTGGCCGAGAGGGTTTGAGGAGGTGGTTCATGGTTGGATTTTGAAATGAAGTAGCTTTGTTGTTGTTGTTGTGCATAATCCTTGATTACTGTACAGGACTTCTTTCAGAGAACTTGATCAGGAGTTTTAACACCACCTTTCTTTGTCTTTTTTGATGCACGATGAGGAAAGAAACAATTGGCCATTCTTTATTGTGAAATGTTTGATCTATGAGAGATTGCGAAGTTGTGAAGATTGATAGTTTTTTAGCTCCTATGTCATATAATTTGCCTCTCACTAGATCATACTTGTTTCCTTTTGGAAGGAATAAGGTTCTTTTGGAAGCTAAGTTATTGATGGTTCTTTACTATCATGATCGTCTCAATTTTCCACTTACTTGAGTCAACGATGATTTGAAGTTGCATCTCTATTGACAAAATCTTTTTCTCGAGTGGGGAGGACTATGGACAGTAGTCTTCTTTCTTTTATCCTGACTTTATTGACCTCCCTCTAAAGCTAATTTTTGGTGAAAATGAACTTATGTGAACTAATATGAACTTAGTGACCCTTCTCCGAACTTCTATTCCTTAATCTTAAAGTGAAAGAACGAAGCGTGAATCAAACTATAAATAGTTACAACAAAGATACATCAAAGACTTTTTAACCATGGGTAGTTAAAATCTCTCTTAACAGTTAACACAAGATATAATAAGTTTTAAATCAGTCATTATAATGTTTGTCAACATATTTCCACTATAATTCTCTCACTGTTTGTTTAGGTAAGGTGGCTCTTTTTAGGTGAAAAGTAGCTGCTTACTAATTCCTATTCATGTTTTGTTAATTCTGGCAGGCTGAGACCCTTCTTGGATACTTAAGGGAGCCAAGGAAACAAGAGACAGCTTCATCGTCGAGTCCGTAACAACCAACCAAAGTGGTAAATTACATTAACTAATGGATTACTTCCATAATACTGTATATATATTAAGGAGAACAGAGTGAGTTTGTTGCCTTTGGTGGTGTTTAGTGGCTTGTACAGTGTGTTTTTTGGGTGAAAGACTTGAGAATCTTATTATTAAGAGCTGTATTGAGAACTTCCTCAAGCTAACTTAGATATTCATTAAGTAGTTTGCAAATAGGCTTCTCTGTTCATCTTCTTGATCCAACTCTCGTCTCTTGTCGTCGAATTTCTTCCTCTTCTCGTAGCCACATATTTGGAGATGGCTGAAGGTTTTTGCATATCCGTTTTCGCTTACATCGAGCTTGACGGGGTTCCAGTCCTTCAATTTTTGTTTTCGTGGTCCCAAAATGTGTATGAAGTTATTAGCTTTTTTTTCCGGGTACGATTTGTATGAAGTTAATAGTAGGTGATGGAGACAAGAGGATGCTTGTAATCCATATTAATTTAGCTAGCATTGTATTTTTTCGGAGGATTTGTCGAAGGCGTACATGTGTAATGTTTGTTTGGGTGTAAAATTATATCATCCAATGATATATGTTAGGTTGTTGGGTGTTGTGATTCAGAGTTATTGTCATCTCATCTTCAGGCAAGATTATTGATTGTTTTGTCCAGAAATTTTACTACTTTGCCTTGAAACAGTTCATCCAGAGAAGATAACAAACTCTTACTCGTATTATTATTAGGAAAAATTGCCTAGAATAATGCAACATTTTGCTCATTCGCAGATAATAATGCAACCTAAAGATTATCCTGGAATAATGCAACATTTATACCCCATTTATTTTAAATAGGACAAATTACCGGTTACCTGAACAATTGGTAATTTTTATTTAAAACTTTAATTTTTAATTAATATATTAACAAAAACTAAAAATAAAAAAAAAATTCCCCCCCCACCCCCTAAGCTGCTCTCAGCCCCAACCCCCCACCTAGGGGTGAGAATGAGCCTGTCCCGTTCGTGAACAGTTCGGGATCGGCTCGGTCAAAGCTCGGTTCGTGGAAGCTCGACTCGAACTCGGGCTCGGCTCGGAAGCTTAACGAGCCGAACGAGCCGAGCTGAGTTATGGTAGGCTCGGCTCGAAAGCTCGTGAACAGGCTCGATTAATTTTTTTTTTCCTAAAAAAAGTACTTTTTAAAAAAAGAACTATTTCCTATAAAATTAATTTTTTTAAAATTTAAATAGTAGCCTATAAATATACTTTACATAACATAATATAACTATATTACTAAATTAGTAACTTTAGTCACTTACTAACTTTAGTTAAACTTTAAAAAAAAAGAGTAAAGGTGTGAAAGAAAAGGCAGTGTCTGTGAAACAGGAGAAAGAGAAAGACAAATTGAAACCCTAAGTCTAAATCCCAAACTTCAATTCTAACGAGAAAGAGTGAGGCCAGCGGCGCGGCTCCCCTTCTGTTCACTTCCAACCAGCAGCGGCTCCCCTTCCGACGGCACCCTTTCACTTCCAACCTGCAGGCGGCGGCAACCATGCGCAACAGCAACCGAACGGCAAGCGGCAACCGTCAAGCTTCAGGTATGTTTTTTTTTTGAACAGATTATGAAAAAATAATATTTAACCTCCAAATTTATATAATCATAGTTGATTGATTGATAATGGTGATCTCCTCTCCAAAGGTTTTAACGTACAAACCTTTTGACTCTTTATTCTTTAATTTTTCTAGCTTTTTTGTTGAATATTAAGCCAAAAACGTGATGAACATCAATGACAGAAATACTCTTAATTACTAACTCTCTCTCTCCCTCATTCTGCTACTTTTTGTACTTTAACTCGAGCCTGCAAACTGAGTCGAACCGAGCTCACGAGCCGAGCTCGAGCCTCGAATAATTTCACGAGCTCGAGCCGAACTCTGATCTTCCAGGCTCGACGAGCTAACGAGCCGAGCCGAGCTCACTCACAACCTAAACGAGCCGAACCGAGCCGAACCGAGCCCAGGGGTATTCGGTCTCGGTTCGTGCGATAATCACCCCTACCCCCACCCCCTGCTGCTCTCAGCCCCCCACCCCACCCCCTGCTCTCAGCCCCAACCCCCACCCCTGCTGCTCTCAGCCCCCCCCCAACTCAACCCCCTGCTGCTCTTAGCCCCCAAACCCCCCACCCCTGCCGCTCTCACCCCCACCCCAGCCAACGCCTCCCTCGCCGAAAATTACCCAGAGCCACTCCACCCCAGCCCCCTCACCATTTGCGCTGGTGGGCGAAGGTCGCCGGCGAGCAATGAAGGGAGTCGAAGACGGGATAGGTTTGTGGGCCTTGTATTCGGCGGCGTCCGGGTGTTTTAAAGTGGTGGTGGAGACGGTGGTGGTGGTTTCTTGGCTGGGGGAATGGAGGAGGGGGTGGGGTGCACGGCTGGGGGAGGGGGAGGGGGCTTTGGGTTTTATTTATTTTTTTTTTTAATCTTTTTGTTTATAATTTTTTTTTAAAAAAATATTTAGGATAACCAATAACAATACGACACGTGTCTCATTTAACCTTTTCTTTAGGTTAAAATCGGTTTTACCCCATTTAAAATAAATGGGGTATAAAGGTTGCATTATTCCAGAATAATCTTTAGGTTGCATTATTATTTACGAATCGCCCAAAGGTTGCATTATTCTAGGCAATTTTTTCTTATTATTATTATGTCTTTTGGTTGGATGCTTTGCACGTTGAGATTTTGACGCTAAATTATTGAGGCCAAGACTTGTTAAATCTGGCCGGCAAATTTAGTAAGATCTAATTTTGATCTTGCTTGAAGATTCTGATTAAAAACATAAAATCTTGTGTGAGTTGGGGAGAAGATGATTATTTTGATATTATAAGTCTAGAATACAGGGTATACAGGGTATACATCGATTTATCAAGGGTAATTTTAATGGAGAAAACATCGTAGCAATCGGCTAAACTACCCACCACTAATAGAGAGAATGATCGTGGAATCTAATTCGGCATATTTAATAATTTTATAATACTTCTATAAGTAGTGGGTTATTTACCTAGTGAATAGATGTAACAATGTCCTATTTACTGGAAACTTTTTTAATGTATCTTTTTCGTTTCATATTAGTTCGAACATTATCTTTTTTCTCGTTTCAGATTAGTTTGAACCTTATCTTTTTTCTCCTAAATATCATTTTTTAAATCCATCCCAAAACAAAATTGGACACTTATATTTTGTATTGTTTTTAATATTATCTCCTATCCTATATTAGTCTACTAGGCACAATGCTCTTTTAATTTCAAAAACTATCCTCAACTTCATCTCTTCTTTAACAAAAATTAATTCATTAATCCATATCATTACTAACTTTCGAATAAATTAACAAATCTGAAAGACTAAAAATGTGACATGATAGTTGTTATCCAACTAGTTAGGTTTAGGGGGGCAATACGTTAGTATTGTCTCTTGATGTCTTATACTAAAAGGAAGCTTAGCTAAGGCTCTCTTGTAAAAAGTCCCAACTTAGTACTCTCTTAATCCCACATTAATCACTGGGTTTGTGTAGAGTTTTGGCGAAGTTAGTTCGTAAGCTACTTGTTGGGTTATCTTATATTAATAATATTATGAAAGATGATAATAAGATTATTATATGTTTTATTGAAGGATAAGTTATGTAGGTCATCTATATTGTACTTTATTGGAGAGTGGATGGAAAGGGAGATGCAGGACCATCAAAAGGAAGAGAAATAATAAATTATAGCGAGTTCTCATTTAAATAAGTGTTTGGTTTGTTGTTGAAAATTTATTTTTACTTATGTGATTATATTTGAACTTGTCTAAATTTATTTGAATTTATTTTTGCATTTAATCTTAAATAAACTTGTTAGAATTATTGAACTTATTCGTAAGAGAATTAAACTTTATTTTTGCTTATCTAGACTTATTGATACTTATTAGACTTAGGGCCTGTTTAGATTTACTGAACTGAACTGATTGGTGCTGAACTGAAATGAACTGAACTGAACTGAACTGAATTGAACTGAATTGAATTGAATTGAATTGAATTGAATTTAATAAATATATAAATAATATTTAAACAATAATAATATGAATATTAAATAATAATTATAATGATAAGTAATAATAATGAATAATTATTAATGAATAATAATAATTATATTTTGGATATTTTTAAATGATAATTATAAATAAATAATATTAATAATCATAAATTAATAATAATAATGATTAATAATTATAATGATAATTAATAAAAATTATTTTATAGTCTTTGTATTAATATATTAATACCTAATGATGATTATATAATAACAATAATATCTAAGAATTAAATTAATATTACTATTTTAATAATTAGATTTAATTATATATTTATATCTAGTAATAAATTATTGGGTCGGACCGTGCAAAATTACGTCATAAACCGTTTTGACGTGATTTGATTGGATTATGGGCTGAAAACGCGGGTTTATTTTGCTTTTAACCTAAACTATGTTCCTCCCTAATAATAATAGTAATAATAATGAATAAAGCTATAATAAACAAAATAATATACAGATAATAATAATAATACTCAATAATAATGATATAAAAATAAATAATAATAACAATAATAATATAACAATAATAATAATAATAATAATAAGAGCAATTAGTAAATAAATTAGACCAATATAATAATATTTAACAAAATGGTTATAGAAGAACTGAACTGAACTGAACTGAATTGAACTGAACTGATTGGAGCTGAACTGAACTAAACTGAACTGAACTGAACTGAAATTAAGCTGAAATGAACAGGCCCTTAGGGCCTGTTTAGATTTTCTGAAAACAACTGATTTGAGTGGAGCTGAATTGAACTGAAATGAACTGAACTGAATTGAACTGAACTGAACTAAACTGAATTGAATTGAATTAAATTGAATTTAATAAATATATAAATAATATTTAAACAATAATAATATAAGTATTAGATAATAATTATAATGATAAGTAATAATAATGAATAATTATTAATGAATAATAATTATTGTATTTTGAATATTTTTAAATGATAATTATAAATAAATAATATTAATAATCATATATTAATAATAATAATGATTAATAATTATAATGATAATTAATAACAATTATCTTATAGTCTTTTTATTAATATATTAATACCTGATGATGTTTATATAATAACAATAGTATCTAAGAATTAAATTAATATTACTATTTTAATAATTAGATTTAATTATATATTAATATTTAGTAATAAAATAATGATTGGGTCGGACCGTGCAAAATTACATCATAAACCGTTTTGACGTAATTTGATTGGAATATGGGCTGAAAACGCGTGTTTATTTGTGCTTTTAACATAAACTATGTTCCTCCCTAATGATAATAGTAATAATAATGAATAAAGCTATAATAAACAAAATAATATACAAATAATAATAATAATACTTAATAATAATAATATAAAAATAAATAATAATAATAATAAGCGCAATTAGTAAAATAAATTAGACCAACTAATAATATTTAACAAAATGGTTATAAAAGAATGAGTTGAACTGAACTGAACGAAACTGATTAGAGCTGAACTGATCTGAACTGAACTGATTTGAACTGAACTGAAATTAAGCTGAAATGAACAGGCCCTTATCAACCCTTTTTCTGAAGGATTGAAAATAAGTTAAAAAGAACGGGGTCTTATATTGTGGTGGTATAGATGAAGAAGAAAGAAGTAATAGAATAGATGGTTTTCGTTTAGGAAAGTGTTACAATTGCTATAGGATGGATGGATAATAGCAATATTGCAATTACTTTGGGACGATATGCATAAATTTATCTCTTTTTTTTAATAGATTTATCATATTGGCCTTTTGTACTATTCATATTTCATACATCAACTTTGACTATATTTAATTACTACTATATTATGTATATATAAGACATGATTTTAATTGACAATGATGTAAGCTCAATGTTTATTTTGTACATATAATTTTTATAACATGTAATAAGAGATAGTGATGGCTAAAGTTGTACATTGACAAATGTGCTAAGTCAATTTGATGCATCTATTAAGAGAAGGAGGAGGTATATGGCTTAATCCAGGTCAGCCCAACCCATACACATACAAGGCCGTATGGGAGTTAAACTATTCATCTTCAAGCTCAAAGGGCATTCGAAAAAACTTAGTAGCCAAGTCCGACCTTCCCACTATTGAAGATGATTGTGAACCGTCACCACATTGTTTGGCAACCTTTCCATTTTAATGATTCTCGTATGCTTTTGGTGGCTAATAGTCCATGTATTTGTATTGATAGGCCAATGTTTATGCATTAGCTTTTTTATGTGCTACTACACATAGGAAAAAATCGTAAGTAGTGGATCCATTTTGGACCCAGAACCTATCCTATACCGACGGGACCCTATGGGTATGGGTATTAAAAATTTAAGCCCTAAGGATATTAGTAGACTTGAAAAAAGTAGGGTAAGAGCTTAGGTAGATCTTATCTGGACCCTACTACTGTCATCTCTAGGTGTAAGATGAACATCCTATATCCGTGAGCGAGAAACGATTTAACTAGGCTTCGTTTACTTGAGGGGGGGGATTCCGGGTATATTTTGCTCATTTGCTCATTTATATTAGAGTTTCTCAAATGAATAATAAGCAAAAAATAGTCATGGGTGTAGGATACTCATCCTACCCCCGAGTTTAGAATAAAAGTTGTACAATTTGTAGAGCTTTACTATGATTCTGAACACACAACCTAAACCTTTTATATCTTCATTTATCTATAAGTAAAAGTTATACAAAATTAATATTTAAAAAGGATATAGCGAGATGAATCTAACAAGTTATCACATAATCATGTTTGTCCATACATAAGTAGAAGATTACAAGAGAACGGTATAAATTACCTAAAAGTTCAAATGTTGAAATAAATTGGAAGGGACGAAGTAATTCACTTTGGTGTAACTTTTCTGATTAAAAAGATTGCCTAACATAGTAAAAACTTCATTGCCGACACGAAGCAACTCATCTATCAAAATTGCTATAATTGGGAGGTAAAGCTTTGATATGAAAATCATGTGTATAATTGCAGACGACATAACAAGGACGATTTGTGACCCATTTGCAATTAATTTCCTTTGTATTTTGTAATTTTGTACCAGGGCCTGAAATTGACAAGGCAGATCTCTTTGTCAGATGCACAAATTGACGACACTAAAATAATTCTAAGCCCCTTGCATCTTCACCCATCAGAAAATCCCACTGCTACAAATTTTTGTGTTTGTTCTCATGGAATATGCAAGAGCCAATCAGCCAAGTAAGCTTTTGGCATGGATATTGCAATCCTATGTCGAATTCCATTTACGCTAGGGCGGAGGAGTTTGAGACGTTAAAAAACCCAATAATTTTAAGTTGCTCTATTACTCGGACGAAATATAAAATATCATATGAATAGTTGCTCCGTAATGTTGAAAAACATTCAAGTGATGTTAAAAACACCAACGATTTTGATCTAATAATGGTTTCGGATTATGAAAAATTGTATGAATAATTGTTGGGCAATATTGATATAGTATTCATTTATAGTATTCATGCAAATTGAGACATCATACATTGTGGTCGAGGATTAGTTGTGATAAACTTTTCCGAGCAAAACTAGTCATCCGCAAGTTCTATACTCGGTGGATATCAAGCTTTCAACGAGGTTAGATGTCATATTATTTACACACTCGTCATCTAAGGCACTAAATTCTTTTTCACCGTACTAATAATGTAATGACAACTAAATAATCTTTTGAATAAGGTTGCATGTACTTGAGTCTTTTTGGATCTAAGAGAATATATAAGTCGAGGTTTAGTTGTCAATTTGTTACATTAATATGTAACTTGAGCTAGTAATGAGACAATATCTCGGGCAAGGAGAATGATTAAAGAAAAAAACAAAGTTACCATTCCTAATGAAAAGTGACCTAAGAAGTAAAGAGAAAAAGGAATGAATTAAGACCACCTTGCTTGAATTGATGCAACGACGTAAAGGTACCAAAAGTGAGAAGTCACAGAGATGAGAATTGAGATATCGAGCAACATGCTAGAAGTATAATGAATTAGTGTTATAAAGTATAAACTCATAAAAAAAGGATCTTCTCATGAAAAAAATGAAAGGAAAAGATAAAGTTCAAAAGGGAAAAAAGAATAAATGAGTATTTCCCCCAAAAAGTTACTTGTTAATTAGGCCTGTTTTGTTATATGGCATCGAAGGGTGGGCGGTGAAACATGTCACGTTCATAAGATTAATGTGGCGGAGATGCGTACATTGTGGTGGATGTGTGGCCACACAAGGAAGGACCGATTAAGAAATGAAGTGATTCGGGAAAAAGTTGGAGTTGCATGCTTGCATCTATTGAAGAAAAGAAGAGAGAGAATCGCTTAAGGTGATTCGGTCATGTGAAAAGGAGACCAGGTGATGCGCCGGTGAGAAGAATTGAAGAGTGGAGGAGTAATCAAATTGTAAGGGGCAGGGGAAGACCTAAGATGACTTGGACGAATGTAATTGAAAGTGATATGAGGTTACTTGGGATTGAGGAGAGCATGACGTTGGATAGAAGTGGGTGGAGGGGCAATATCCACGCGGAGGAAGGGGTGTGATCACTTCATTTATTTGTTTTTCTCAATTGTGTTGGTCTTTGTGTTGAAACTTTTTGTTGAAAAACTCTTTCATAACTTTTTTGGTGTAAAAAAACTTATTTATAAACTTTTATAAACTTGTTATCACACTTGTCGTTACCATCTCCTTTGGCGACGGTTTCAGTTGACGATTCATGTTAGCCGACCCAAATCATTTTGGGAATAAGGCTTAGTTGTTGTTGTTTAGAGTATCGAGTTTCTAAGAACATCATCTTCATCCCCGTCCATCACCCATTTTTGGGAAGAATCTCATTCCTATCCCGTCTCACTGGTTAGCAATCGAAACCACTCTTGCCCATCACTGTATGGGTTGGTTTCATACCAATACCAAACTCAAGCCTATTATGCTTGCCTCATCCCCTGTCTTGCACGTCGAACCCAACAATGGAAAAGACACAAAAAATCCAAACTCGAAAAGAAGAAGCGTCGGTAGTGGGACTTCGAGAAAGTCGAGATGGTGGGAATTCGGAAAATTCTTGCCGCCTTTTTTATTTACTATTCCCGGGGTAGGCCCACTATAATATTATAGGTAGCCAAGGACTCTGTCCTTGACGAGGATTCTAAAAGTGGAGGACCATTGAATTCGCTGCTTGATTTTCTTACTCAATATGGATTCTTTTATAAAATACTATCTAACATAAAGGAGAAGTGGGAGAGGGCGAGGATGCATGGGGCCGATAGGTATAACCTAATATCCAAATCTCCCCTATCACCCATACTCAGAATATTTTTTTATCCAATCAGTTCAGTTCAGTAAAGCTCCATTTAGTTTATTTCAGCTCCAATCTTTATTTCAATATTTGATCATTTTTGTTGATGTTATTATTATTATAATTAGGAAAAATTGCCTAGAATAATGCAACCTTTTGGCGATTCGCAAATAATAATGCAACCTTTTGATTATTCTGGAATAATGCAACCTTAATACCCCATTTATTTTAAACAGGACAAATGACCGGTAACCTGAACAATGGGTAATTTTTATTTAAAACTTTAAATTCTAATTAATATATTAATATAAAAAAATAAAATAAAACAAAACCCTCCTATATAACCCCCACCTCCACCCCTGCCGCACCTCCCCCACCCCCAGCCCCCACCTCCCCCACCCCAACCTGCCACCCCCTCCATTCCCTTGCTTCACTGCTTCTACTCTCTCATACACCTCCCCAAATCTCATTATCGCTTCCGCTAATTGCTCACATCCATTGTTAAACTTGAACCCTCCATCTTCATCTTTATCTCTCTTCCCTTATCATCATCGACCTCGGCGCTACCGAAAAATTCACCAGCGCCGTCTCAGTCGAAGGAGACTCCGCCGATAATTTTCGTGAAAAAAAAGAATTATCACCGCCACTGCCAGCGATGAGAAACGCGAGGCGGGAGAAAAACGGCCAGGGACTCACATACTTGCCGGAGGAATCAACGGTCTTAGATTTCTCGATTTTGTACTTCTTCTTCAAAGTGTCAATGCGGTTCTTACATTGAATATAGTTCGCCAGCGCCGGTCACCAGAGGAGTTAACGCGGCGACTTGGAGCCAGTGTTGTTGACGGAGGTTTCCGCGGTTGAGAGCGAGGTGGTGGGACCCCCATGCTTCGATGGGCGAGTGGATGCTTCTTCCGACCATTGATAATGGCGAGTGAATCTGGTGGTTCGTGGTTGGGAAAGGGAGGAGTGGGGAGGAGAGAGAGGGTTGACGACTTGACGTAGGGTGGGGGGAGGGGGTAGTTTGATTTTTTTTTAAAATTTTGTTTTTGTTTTTTTGGTTTTATTTTACTTTTTTAAATTGTTTATGAGAGCCAATTATTATGCGACAAGTGTCACATTTTACCTATTCTTCAAGTGATAACCGATTTTGTCCTGTTTAAAATAAATGGGGTATTAAGGTTGCATTATTCCAGAATAATCGAAAGGTTGCATTATTATCTGCAAATCACCAAAAGGTTGCATTATTCTAGGCAATTTTTCCTTATAATTATTATTTTTATTTTATTATTGTTGTTATTATTACTCCATCCGTCCCATATTAGTTGCAACACTTTCCATATATGGTTGTCCCATATTAGTTGCAACACTTCTATTTTGGGCATGGACCCACCAATATCTTATTATATATCACCCAACTAATATACCTCACTCATTCATTGATTTATGTGAAAAACATTAAAATATTACTCCCCTACTCTATTAACTTGCTAAAAGTACCACATCACTTTCTATCAAATCAACTTTTACAATAAATTAATATAACATACACCATACTCTATTAACTTCCTAGAACTATGTGCACAAGCTATTGTTGCAACTATATGGGACGGAGGTAGTATTATTATTATTATTATTAATGCTATGATTATTATTCAAACAAATTCAAAATATTTACAAAAAATAAGTGAAAAGCCAAGATATTATCTGGGGATCCATTCCTTTAGTTATAGAAAAACTGATCCTAATGAAGATGTGAGCAGCAGCTCACGCCCAATATCTTGTGGCATAGAGAACTTTTGCCGTTTAAGCAATGCCATAGCATCAATCTCTAGTTTCCAAATGAAAGAGAAGGATAAAGTTAGGAACCATAACCAATTGTCGCACACTTAGCCTAATACTTGACAGGTTTGCGGTGTACTGCATCAATCACCATACGTTCGGGTACGAAATCAGACACCCCAGATTGTGTCAATGAAGATGACCCAACCAGGTTAACACACACATCGAGCCCTCCATTATAATACGCTCCAAGGAAGACCGAAGTGTCATGTCAAATGAACGATGAGCCAACTCAAAGACACATTGGGACGTGCGCATAGCAAAGTAGAGTTTTGAAATCTTAGTACAAGCACGTAGAAGAAACAACTCATATTGAGGATCATTAATCTTAGCAAGCGCAACCATAAGAACAATGGTTTTGGCCACTCTCTTCATCACAAGCACACTGCTAAAATCGAAATCTAAACTGACGGGCCCTCTTAGTAATTTAACACCATGCAAGGGCCGTGAAATATTAGGTGGAAAACACCTGTAAGGCCTGCTTCCAGGATCTTTCTTAGGCTAAAAAACTTCAGTTTTATAAACATTGACATGTAGGTCGAAACGAGGTTCATCCTCCAATCCATAATCAACTCTAAAACCTTCTCCACAAGGACCACAGCTAAGGTATCACCAACAATAGTGCCATCATCCAAATACCAGGCTTTGTGACGCAAGTCAAAAGTCTCTCTTATTTCACACACCAAAGGATGTAGTACTAAAGCAAAAGGCAGAGGGACAAGGGGATCACCCTCTTACACCACTGGCACGACCATAAGGTTTGCTCCCAATAATACAACCTAGCATGATTAGAGTAGCAGAATTCAACCCATCGCGAGATAGCAGGATAACGAAGACGATTTTCTCGTAATATGACCACTCGATCCACCTAGTTGAAAGCAATTTTGAAATCCACTAACAAAATAGAAAGACCAAAAACATCACCACGATCATCAATTAAACGATTCATGGCATGAAGAGTTGCCTCACCTCCTCCAGATACCACAACACCAAATTGGCGATCATCTAAATAACCACCCAAAGAATGACCAATCATAACAACACTAAACTTTGAAACCAGGCGCCCCCAAAATGTATCCATAGCTATAGAACGAATACCACTACCAGGCTTGACAAGCAGTGTAAGAGGAGCACTAGCAATGTAGTCACCCAACATCTTGTGACATTTTCCATCAAGAAAGAGATTAACCACCTGAGTGAAAGAGGTGACTAACTCATTAGAAATAGAAACAAAAGCTCCACTTAAGCAATCCATTAGGTGTTGAGCATACAAACCATCCCTTCCATATGACATGCCACATGGAAATATCTTTATCTTGCCAAAACAAGGGTTGCGGAAACGATGTGGTGATGTTGATCAATAGCTATATATGTCAATGAGGGAGATGGCATGAAGGAGTGTTTAGCCTTTGAGTCCTAGAAAGTGGCATCATTATAAGTAGCAATGCCGGAAGAGGAGAGAACTTAAACTGCGGCGTTATCATGGCCATCATGAATCTTCCTCTTACACTGCTTGATATTGCGCTCTCCCAAATCAAGGCCTTCTTCATCAACATCTGACAAAGGAGGAGAAAATTCTGCCATGGTTTCCCTCACATGATGTAGATTACCTCCAGACGTACTCCAAGATTGAATATCATTGACAACTCTCTTCCTATAATTGAGGTTTGGTAGCAGATTTACACTCAAGATTACTCCACGGGAAAAGGGTTTTTAGGATTCAAAGAGGCAACACTAGCAAATTAACCCAGCGAGAGATGTCATCAGGCTTGAAATTTACCTTGTGAAGATCTTCGTTCAAGACTCGAGAAAACTCATGGCAACACTTGGGGGGGAGAGATTTCACAGTGTGTAACGCCTTAGTATGCAAACAATCAAGGAGAAGGACAAGTTGCACTGAAACCGCCATGTTGGTCTTGCATCAAACCATCAACATGACCAAGCTGCTCATGAGAAGAAGGAACTTGAGGCTTGATGAAATCATAGAACAAAAACCTAACAACACTATCACCACCATCAGGGGCGGATCAAAAACAGAACCCCCTTCCATGACGACACTTAGAACGAAGAGTATGTGTTCTGAAACAAACCCCACTTAGCCAAATATCCTTGCATTAAAAGGTAAGCTCAGCCTCAGAGAAAACAACCAAATTAGTATAAAGAGAGTGTCTTGTGATAACTTGTTCATCATCATTGTAGTGACCGTCTCATAGGTGTCTGATTAAAGACCTCTTAGTAGGCCATTTTAGCCACCATCATGACACCCACTAAAACCAACAAAAAAGACAATGAAAACTTACAACAGCAGCGGTCATTAAGAACACCCTTAAAAGGAGGAAATAAGTTATCGTGAAAAAAAGCTACCAACAGTCGGAACCTTAAACAACCAAAAACAAACCCTTAGAAGAAAACCACAATATCAATACAACCAAAATACTATTAATATTAATTATTAATATTATTATTATTATTATTATAAATCTAATTTATTTTACTACTAATGATATTAATTGTTATTATTAGTATTGCTAATTACTCCCTACGATTTATAATGTTCTATTCACCTTCCGTTTAAGTCTGCTTTCTAAAGCTCTACCCACTTTTACTTTATTCCTAAAATGACAAAGGTTTATTCCATTTTCACACTACTTTATTTACTACTGGTTGGGCCCACATAATTCTAACTCTCTTACAACCATATTATCTCTCCTATTTAGATAAACAAAAGGGACTCACTTTCACACCACCTCTCCTCTTTCCCTTGGTTTTTGTAGTCATAGTAATTGCGTAAAAAATTATAAAGAGGAGTAAATATTATTTTGCTAATTATATCTTTACTCATTATTATTATCATTATTATTATTATGATTATTATTATTATTATTATTATTATTATTATTATTATTATTATTATTATTATTATTATTATAAACAAGTTCAAAATTATTTACAAAAAGTTAGTGGAAAGCCGAGCTACTATCTGGGCCCCCACTCCTTTAGCAATAGCAAAAATGATCCTAGTGAAGATGTAGGCAGCAACCCGTGCCCCAATATTATTATTAGTATTATTATTATTATTATTTCTATTTTGTATTTTGTATTTTAATATTATTATTAGTTTTTCCTCCGTTCCTAAATGTTGTTCCCACTTGCTTTTTTACGTTTCTCAATGCACATTTTATATCGTGTATAACTACATGTTAATAAAAAATATAAAAGTTTGATATTCTTAATGTACTTATCGAGACGAATCAAACAAGACCTCACATGACTATGTTTTTTTTCTTATATATTGGAAACCACTTAAAAGATTCTCTCTACTTTTAAATAGTGTAATATTCCATATGGGAACAACAAAGGGAACGGAGGAGTAGTAAGTATTATTGTTATTATTCTTATAACTACCATTAAAAATTAATAAATTATTATTATAATCAATTATTATTGTTAGTTAGTATTATCATTATTAGTAAAAAGGTTTACTCCCATTTCACACTACTTTATTAAAGAACGAAGCAAGATTACATTATTATTATTATATTGTTATTATTTGTTATCATCAATATTATATTATTATTTTTAATATTATTCTTATTAATAATATAATAATATTATAATTATCAATATATTATTAATATATGTTTATTACTCGCTCCCTTTTGTTAATAGAGACATTTTGCCATTTAGGGGCATTTTATTAATAGTGACATTAAACATTTTTTTTCTTATATGGTATGTTAGGCTACCTCATTAATGCACATCAGTCTTACTTTACCATTCTTTTGTCTACCTTTTGTACTTTTTCCTTACTTTTTCTCTTCCTCTTCCTTTCTTTTGTACATTTTTTTGTCCAAATGCAAATCTAAGTCTCTCTAATACAAAAAAAAGATGGAGTACTAAAATATTTACGGTACTTAACACCGACTGATATCTTGTTCAAAAAATAATCTATGGTTACCTTATATTATGATATAAGACGGTCGCATTAGTGCACAACTGTTGGAAAAACCATGCTATCTACACCGTCGATGGTAGTAATAACCTGATCATAAGGTACTGCCAATTTCAGTAAACTATCGTACATAAGCTCAAATGGATCTACAACCTCTTTGGATGCTTCATTGTACGTCACAACATTCAACGAATCCCACACATGTATAACGGCAAGTCGATACAACTCGTCCACCACTACGACACCAGATGATCACTCCTCACACTCCAACATATGATACTCGACAAACATAAGAATACCGCCGGAAGGATCTCTTTCATATATATGGCCAAAAAAAATGAACAAAAAATTTAGTTAAAAATTTCGATTTCAGGATTCTAGTTCAACTTTGGACTATTTGGATTAAAACAAATCAATCATTCGATTTTTTGTTTTTACATTACATCAAGTCATATTGAGTATAATGAAGTCATTTTATAAACATATATGATTGAGATATAACCTATGAAAATTAAATTTGAGTTTAATTTCAATTTGGCATAATTTAGTTTTCGGGTAAAAAATCGGTTTGGGTTAGTTTCATTCAAGTTATTTTGGTTAATGGATCAATTTTGAATCGAGTTATTTTTAGGTTGAGAACGATTTATTTTTGGGTTTAGATTTTTCAATCGATTCATTTAGTTAATTGAATCAGATTAATTTTATCAGGTCTGCATATACTATTTGAAGTATATATGTAAATGATATACTCTAATTTGAGCCCCTAAAAAAGCAATTTCAAATTCTTCCACTGTCAATACTCGTAGGAGGCCGATACCACGAGCCATTAGCCCGTGAACACGACAATGAGCTAGACCCATTGGAGTTCGGTAAAGTCATCCGGCATAGGACGACTCAAAAAGGGGTTGACCCTTGACCAATACGGGAGGTTTAAATATGCCCAGCCGTATCCTAAGATTACAACCTCCCAATATGCATCCTCCTTATTACTCAAAACATGTGCAATAATAGGCTTCTACTCGTCTTGGAAATGGATGCGCACAAAAACGCGAAAACATTCCCGGGATGATCGAAAAAACTCTCGATGTTGTGTCCGCATGTAACATTCAATGTCGATGTTAAGTTATTGAAAATAACATTACCAGAACCTGTGTGCGCATCAACAACTATATCATCTTGATACTTGATCATGACGACAATCAGAACAACCGTACTATCAAATTGATCAAAATCAAACGAGGAGGTAGGCGTTAAGGTGGCCTAAACGACAACAAAAAAATTATTTTTCATATTAAACTCAATATTTAGTCTCTCCGACCAACAATAATGTAATGAAAAAAATCAATCTTAATTTCTTTTAACTAAGGCCCTATTCTTTTGGACTATATCAATGGATATTAATTTTCGGTCATTTTTCTTCAGTTTGGTTATGTTCAGCTCTAAGTACTTCACTTAGCTCCCATTCAGCTTCAACTTCAACTTATTTTGAATTTACTATCATCATAATTAATATTCTAATTAATTATTATTATCGTTATATTTATTATTTTATTAATATTTAAATTCAATTTATATTTATAATTGTATATAACATTTAGTTCTTTATTATCGACTTTTTCATCATTGTCGTTTTACTTACTTATTAGAGATTACCATACTCATTATTATTATTATTATTATTATTGAGAAGCCGAGATACTATCCGAGTATCTGGCCCCCAATCTTTCAGCAATAGCAAAACTATAGTATATATATGAGCTGTAGCTCGTGTACTAATAACCTAAGCCATGGAGAACCTTTATATCTGTTTAAGCAAGGACATAACATTCTTCTATAATTCCCCCAATGAAGAGAATGAGAAAGGGAGAATCCAATTGTCGCACCCTTAGCCTCATATTTGACAAACTTGGTTTGTACCGCATCAATTACCGCACGACTGGGAACAAAGTCAGACATCCTAGATTGTGTCAAGGGGGATGACCTTGTCAGATTATTATTATTATTATTATTATTATTATTATTATTATTATTATTATTATTATTATTATTATACCAATTTAATAAAATTTATTTATTAATAACCTTCAAGTATTAATTATAAGATAGAAATAATGAATTGTGTATATATTGATATCATTAGAAAAAAACATAGATATATTATTATAAGATAAAAAAAGAAGAATCAAGTACAGATATTTTATATACATTGATGTCATTCATAAGTCATAACTATATTATTAATATTCATATTACTTTTATTATTATCATTAATATTATTATTTGTTTAATATTTGTATTATTATTATTATCATCATCATTAATATAAACACTTAGTATTATCAATATTATTAATATTGTTGATAACATTAATACTATTCATATCATTAATAATTATTCTTATTGTTAATATTATAATAAAATTTAATATTATTATTATCATTGTCAATATCAATAAGATATTATTAAATATTATAATTATCAATGGTAATACTAATATTATTGCATAATAAGTACTCCTAATATTACTATAAATGGAGCATTATTATAAAATCTATTATTATTATAATTATTAATGTTAATACTAATATTAATGCAGTATTTTATTGATGAAGTGTAACGATAATATTAACAATTATTATATTTATATTGTATAATCCTTATATCATTTATATGGTTCAATTCATAAAAAATACGTTAGGTTCGATTCCGTTTAGTTTATTTGATTCAGTTAAATTAAATTTAGTTTAATTCGATTCATTCCGTTCTAAAAGATAGGCTTTAAATTCTGTTCAATTTAGTCCAAAAGCACATAGCCTAATTGACATAAATTGAAATGGGTAAATATATCACTTATCACTTGCATGTGCTAATCCAATAAAGTTCAGAAAAAGCCCACCAACTGGATATCTAGAAGAAGAAAAAACCTGAGCCAAAGCCCAAGTGAATGGGCTAATAACTCATTGTTCAACCATTTTCATCAAACGTGATAAGTTATATTAAAGGGGAATTTCCAAACGCATGATATAATGATAAGTTGATAACTCAGCTCACAATTCCGGGAAGAGAAGGTATTGGGTCAGATGCGTCCGACCATAACATTTGGTCGGACGACTTTCAGTTGGTTTCATTTTTTTTCAGTTGGTTTCATTTTTGTTTCAGTTGGTTTCAATTTTTGTTCAATTGGTTTCAATTTTTGTTCAGTTGGTTTCAAATTTTTTCAGTTGATCTTTTTTATTTCACTTGGATGTCTTTTAAGTTCAGTTACTTATCTTATTGTTTCATTTACGTGTTTTAGTCTTAGTGAAAACAAAACTTAAGTAAATGAAATAAAATAAGTTCTAAATGAAGCAAATTAGAAGCAAATAAAAAAGGAGAACTACATACCTTCATCCTTTTAACTGAAACACTAACTCATTGTCATCCTTCTCATCCTTTTAACTTTCTCACTCTCTCTCTCTTGATCGCACATCCCCACTACAGATTACGGAAGCAGAGATTCGAAAACGGAGAAAGATGGTGACCAAATTGGACGAAGCAGAGTTGATGAGATTGGAATCTCAAGTTGAGCATGGTGGTGGAGGTGCTTGGGAGTGACTGGCTGCGGCGGCGGCGGAGGAAGAAGATGAAGAAGAAGTAGCGGTGGCGCGGCGGCGGCGGAGGAAGAAGATGAAGAAAAAGGAGCAGCGGCGCGACGGCGGCAGAGGTAGAAGATGAACAGAGAAATAGCGAGAAGCAGGTCCGTCTGATAGTAAGTATTGGTCAGACGGTCTGACCTAATACTTTCACTTTCGGGAAATGGTTAGTTCCTACTATCTGATAGATGTGAACAGTACATCTATCACATAGGAATATACTACAATTTCTAATGATATATACTACATTTTCTATAAATATACTTGTATTAAATTCTAAATTTACTCAGAAAATATACTACCTTAAACTTTATATAAATATACTACATTATTCATGAAATATACTACCTCCGTTTTTTTTTAATATGCATGTTTGCTTTTGCTCGCGGACCAAGGAAAAAGTGTAAAAGTAAGAGAGAATGTTAGTAAAAGTAAGGAAAAGGTGAAAAAGGTAGAGAGAAGGAAAGAAAAAGTAGGAAAGAAGTGTAATAATTAGGTGAGTCAACCTTCTATTTATGGGAAAAGGTAGAAATGTGCATATTAAAAAAAACATCCCAAAATGGTAAAACATGCATATTAAAAAAAAACGGAGGGAATACTACCTAAATCTATAAATATGCTACATACAAATTGATATATGTCCATCTCCCTATCTATCAGATGCCGTTCCTGACATTTTGGGGGCCCTAGGCGAAAAACCAAAAATGGGCCCCAAAAATATAGATTTTTTTCTTCATATATTTGAAATTAGATATTAATTTTTGAAGTTGTGTCTCAAAACCATACAAAAACAAATAGGGCATTTGTCTTTTAGAAATATAGTACTATTAATACGCTTTAGTTCATTTCTTCAATAACTTCTTTTTCTCAAAAGAATTGGCATAAGTATTGAGCTCCACCATCGTTGCCGATAATCTAAAAGTCCTTCCCATGTTAAGGTCATCATTTATCACCAAAAAGAGAAAACTATGTATATCCATGAAAAATACCCAAACACCCATATGAAAAATAAGAATTTGGAAAGGAAAAAAATTGTTCAAAAAAATAAAAAAATTGGGAAAAAAATTATAGAATGTGTAAAGATATTACGAAACAACGACATCTAAAAATAAAATCAAGAAGCAATCAAATATCAAAATTAATGCAGAGACTTATGTTTGACGGTGAGTACATGGATAGACAGTATGATGTTTAAGTTAAAATGGTAAGGTTGAGTTCAAAGTTTTTAAAATTTTAACACTTATGCTTTTAAGTAAAAACCTCAATGATTATATGAGCTAAAACCTTGTTACTTTAAATTAAAACCTTTTGATCTTAATGGTCTATCCCAAGACTTACTCAGTATAGATAATAGTTTTTCAATTGATTTTCAAAGCTCCTTGATCAGAATATTTTTTTTAGTAAAATTGTTTTAGATGATTGAAACTAATGTGAATTGGAGTGTGGTATTGTACAAATTATAGATGATAAAATTCTTTATCGCTATTCAATGGGAATATTGGACAAAAATTTGCTATTAATTGTTGAACCTTTTGGGGAAAATTATGTTTTCCATTTGAATTAAAGGTGGGATTATTGGGAATATACGAAGAAGTTCATGAGATTGGAAAAATATTAGAATTAGGAACTGAAAGTTTAGGAAAAAGAAAGTAATAAAGGTCCCTAAATATTCTCTTTCTTCTTTTCTTCTTCGGTATTCTCGGAGTATCCCCCATTGAAGCAAATTTTTTACTATATATATGACATTTTGTAATTTGGGCCCCTTGAAGAGTTGGGCCCTAGGAGGTCACACTCGAGGCCTACCCTCAGAACCGGCCCTGCTGGGCAACCCTTATTCCGCTAATCGACTAAAACTCGTATCTATCAAAATGTCCAAATGTGTCATATCAATGGTGAATCTATTTATTCAACCATTTTCACCTATTTGTCAACGTAAATATGTTAAACTGACTGAATCATGATAAAACCATGTTTTTTTAACTTATTTTAATCTTTATCAGGACAGATAAGTACAGACAAGTATTTATAAAGACTAAGTGGTCGTTTGATTTACGAGGGAAGTCAAGATTACCACGAAATTGCAATTCATGGGAAATAAATTCCTTAATTAAATTCATGTTAAATCGGTCAAATTGTTTGGTTGACAATGGGGGAATTAAATTCCCATGAGAATTTCTACATTTACCTACGGAGACCTTGGTAAGTAACTTCCTCCATCTTGTGGGAACTCAAAATTCCTATGAATTTCTAATTCATCCATTTTGCTATTTTATTGTCAACTAAGTAACTCACCGAATTTCCAATTCCTTGGAATTTGTAGTTCTTATATTTTCTTATGTCAACTAAAGAACCACTAATAAGTTCAGTTAAGTTCAGATACGTTTAAATAAATACTAATAAGTTCTAATAAGTTCAGTCCAATACTAATAAGGTATAATGAGTACTAATAAGGTTTAATAAGTAAGGTCTAAGGAATCATATTATTAATATCATTATATTAATTATTATATAATAATGAAAAAATTGCCTAGAATAATACAACATTTTGGCGATTCGCAAATAATAATGCAACCTAAAGATTATTCTGGAATAATGCAACCTTTATACCCCATTTATTTTAAACGAGACAAATGACCGATAACCTGAACTATTGGTAATTTTTTATTTAAAACTTTACATTTAATTAATATATTAATATAAATAAAATAAAATAAAATAAAATACCTCCCAAACCCCCCACCCCAGCCCCAACCCTCCCCACCCCCCGCCCCACCCTCTCCACCCCCACCGTAGCCCACCCCCTCCCCAGCCCCCCACCACAGCCCCAACCCCACCCCCTCCCCACCCCAAACCCACGAAACCCCCTCCCCTCTTTGTGTTCAGTTCGCATCTCCCCCACCCACCTCTCCCGCCCCAGCCCCACCCCCCTCTCCGAAACGCCACGTCGGACGAACCCTCCTCTTCTAAAACACCACGCCCACTCTGGTATAACAATCACCACCAGACGACCCCCCGCCTTCTCTTTCTTTCCTCTTCGCTTCCTCGGACCAAACCCCCTCCCCCTCTTTGTGTTCAGATCAGTTGCCGGAAAAAATGGGGTGGAGTGAGGTGAGATTGGCGGCGGGTTTGGGGCTGGGGTGGGGGCTGGGGTGGGGGAAGGGGGATGGGGGTGGGGAGGAGAGAGAGAGAGCTGACGGTGGGGGAAGGGGGTGGGATTTGATTTGATTTTCTTTTTTGTTATTTTGTTTTTATTTTCCTTTTTAAAATTGTATATGAGAGCCAATTATTATGCGACAAGTGTCCATTTTACCTATTCTTAAAGTCATAACCGGTTTTGTCCTGTTTAAAATAAATGGGGTATAAAGGTTGCATTATTCCAGAATAATCTTTAGGTTGCATTATTATTTGCGAATCGCCAAAAGGTTGCATTATTCTAGGCAATTTTCCTATAATAATTATTGTTATTTAGTAATAAGATAATACTAGTAAGTAATGATCATTATAATTATTAATTATAATGATTAGAGTAGCATAATTCAACGCATCGCGAGATAGCAGGATAACGAAGAAGATTTTCTCGTAATATGGCCTCTCGGTCCACCGAGTTGAAAGTATTTTTTAAATCCACAAACAACATAAAAAGACCAACGACATCACCATGATCCTCAATTAACCGATTTATGGCATGAAAAATTGACTCACCTCCTCTAGATACCCCAACACCAAATTGAAGATCGTCTAAACAACCACCAAAAGAATAAGTAATTATAACAACACTAACCTTTGAAACCAAAGGCCTCCAAACAGTACCCATAGCTATAGGACGAATACCACCACTGGGCTTGACAAGCGGTGTGAGAGCACTAGCAATATACTCACCCGACACCTTGGGGCATTTTCCATCAAGAAAGAAATTAACCACCTGAGTGGTAGAGGTGACTAACTCATCAGAAATAGAAACAACAACTCCACTCAAGTAATCCACAAGGTGTTGAACACGAAAATCGTCTCTTCCACATGACATGCCACTTGGAAAACTCTTAATCTTTTCCAAACAAAAAGTTGGGGAAGCGATGTGGTGATGGTGATCAATAGGTATATATATCATTAGGGAGATGGCATGAAGAAGTGTTTAGCCTTTGAGTCCTTAAGAGTGACATCATTATAAGGGGCAATGTCGAAAGAGGAAAGAACTTAAAAACTGTGGCGGTATAATTGCCATCACAAATCTTCCTCTTACACTGCTTGATATTACGCTCTTTTAAATCAAGGCCTTCTTCATCAACATTTAACAAAGGAGGACATTCTGCCAAGGTTTCCCTCACAAGCTGTAGATTACCACCAAGCGTGCTTCAAGATTGAATAGCATTCATAATACTCCCTTCGTGTTGTTGATGTTTGGTAGCAGATTTACACTCAAGATTACTCCAAGAGAAAAAGGTTTTAAGGATTCATAGAGGCAACACTAGCAAATTAACCCAACGAGAGATGTCATCATGCTTGAAACTCACCTTGTCAAGATCTCCTTTTAAGACTCGAAAACTCCAGGCGACACTTGAGAGGGATGGATTCCACAGTGCGTAACCTCTAAGAAAGAAAACAATCAAGGAGAAGAACAAGCTGCAATGAAACCGCCATGATGGTCTTGCATCAAAACATCAGCATGACCAAGCTCCTCATGAAAAAAGGCACTTGAGGCTTGATAAAATCATAGAGCAAAATCTAACAACACTATCACCACCATCAGGGGCGACACAAAACCAGAAACCCGTGCCATGACGACCCTTAGAACGAAGAGTACATGTTTTGAAACAAACCCCGAATAGCCAATTCTCCATGCATTTAAAAAAGTAAGCTCAGCCTCAGTGAAAACCGCCAAATTAGTAGAAAGAGAGTGTCTTGTGATACCCTGTTCATCATCGTTGTAGTAACGATCTCATAGGTGTCTGATCAAAGAACTCTTGTAAGTCCATTTTTGCCACCATCTTAACACCCACAAAAACCCACAAAAGGACAATGAAACGTTACAACGACAACGGTCAATAGAAGGCAAGAGGACACCCTTAAAAGAAGGAAATAAGTTGTCGTGAAAAAAACCCTCAAAATGGAAGAAGCAAGCCACCAAGAGCCAGAACCATAAACCCAAAAATACTCTAGAAGAAAACCAAAATATTAATACAACCAAAATACTAATAATACTAATTATTATTATTAATATTAATCTAATTTATTTTACTACTAATAACATTACTTATTATTATTATTGCTAATTACCCCCTTCGTTTTATAATGTTCTACCCACCTTCCGTATAAGTCGGTTTTCTAAAGTTCTACACTTTTATTTTATTCCTAAAATGACAAAGGTTTATTGCATTTTCAAACTAATTTACTTACTACTTGGGCCCACATAATTTTAACTATCTTACAACTACATCATCTCTCCTATTTAAATAAACAAAAGCGACCCATTTTTACACCACCTCTCCTCTTTGCCTTAATTTTTGTAGTAATAGTAATGGGGTAGGAAAATATATAACTGAGAAAATATTATTTTGCTAATTATATCTTGACTCATTATTATAACAATAATAATCATTATTATTATTATAATTATTATTTCACATTTTATTATTATCATTATTTATTAAGTATTATAGTTATTCTTAGAACTATCATTAAATACTAATATATTATTTAATTAATTATTATTAGTTACTATTATCATTATCATTATAGTTGTTTATAATATTATACTATAGTAGTATATTATAGTAATTTGATGGTATTATTACTATTATTTATTATTATTATATTTTTAATTTTCTTATTATTATATTATTATTATAAATAAATATTATTTTATTATTAAATATAATTTTTATTATTTTAATTATCATTCAATAATGAATAATAATAATTATTAATTACTATCCCCTTCTTTCATAATGATCTAACCACTTTCCTTTTGTAAGTTTTACTCGACCCTATTTTATTCTTAAAAATCATTTCACACTACTTTAATAGAAAACAAAGGAAGAATTACATCAATATTATAATAATAACATTATCAATTATTATCAATATTATATTGTAATTTTTAATATTAATCTTATTAATAATATAATAATATTCTTATTATCAATATATGGTTATTACTCCCTCCTTTCTTTTAATAGGAACATTTTCTATTAAAGGGTTTTTTGTATAGGGACATTAGATTTCCCTTATATGGTATGTTAGCCCACCTCATATTGCACCTCTTTACTTTTACCCTTCTTCTCTCTACTATTTATACTTTTTTCTTGATTTTTTTTCTTTGTCTTTCTTTCTTTTGTACTTTTTTCTTGGTCCAAGTGTTAACCCAAGTATTTCTATTAAAAACAGAGAGTGTGTATTAAAATATTTGTTGTATTTGCCATTGACTGATATTTTTCGGAAAATAATCTAAGTGATTGACAAACACCACAAGCTGTCTCTGTTGGTGCTCTTCAGCCATGTGGTGAGCATACATGTTAACAGTCATACTATTTGTGCCATAGCGCTCGGCGCAGTGTAGACATCCTCGCATTCACGAGTTTACGGAGCTCTTTCCTGAACTTTTTGCATGTGTTGCGTCCTCTCACTTCATTAGTAACTGCAATAAAGAGTTGATAAAAACTGGTTACCTTATATTCTGATATAAGACAATCGCATTGGTGCACAATTGCTGGAGAAACCATGCTCCCTAAGGCTGACATCGTCGATAGTAGTAATAACCTAATCATATGGTGCTGCCAATTTCAACAAACCCTCGTACATAAGCTCAAATGGATCTACAACCTCTTTGGACGCTTCATTGTACTGCACCGCATTCAACAAACCCCGCACATGTATGTCGACAAGTCGATACAACTCGTCTACCACTAGAGCACTAAACGATCCCTCCTTACACCCAATATATGATACTCGACAAACATGAGATTACCATCGGGAGGATCTCTCTCATATGGGGGCCAAAAGAAAAAACGACAAAATAAAATAAGTTAAAATTTCGATTTTCTGGATTGCAGTTGAAATTCGACCGTTTTGGATTCAAACGAATCACCCTTCAAATCATTCGATTTTTTGTTTTTATATTCTATCGGGTCATATTGAGTATAATGAAGTCATTTTATATAGATGTATAATTGAGATATGATCTATGACGATTAAATTTTGGGATTAATTTCGATTTGGCATAATTTAATGTTTGGTTAAAAATCGGTTTGGCTTAGTTTCATTCAAATTATTTTGGATATTGGATCAATTTTGAATCGAGTTATTTTTGGGTTGAGTATGATTTATTTTGGGCTTAAAGTTTTGGATCGATTCATTTACTTAATTGGATCGTATTAATTTTATCAGGTCTATATATACTATTTGAAATATATGACATACTTTAAAAAATTCATGCCCCTAAATAAGCCATTTCAAGATCCGCCACTGTCAATACTAGGGGAATATTATTACAAGCCTTTCAATACTCCTTCTCTTTGCAAATATACCCATTATCTTCCTAATATTCCACCATTCCACTTAATTACTCTTTTATGAGTTACTCCTAGGGAGTTTATTGGTGAGAATATTATTTTCTTGTACTCTAATGAATTGGGCTTTCCCATGTTAAATTCTTGTGTCCAATTTTCACTACTCTTTCCAACTCGAGTTATTCTTCTCAATCTACGCATTATCGCGCTCACAATCTAACACTAAGAAACAAGATGAGAAAACATTCTTTAAATAATATCATAAAATACTTCCATTAACCTAATTAAGAGCTACGAAAGTGTGTAGAAAAAACACAAAAACTTAAAACAACCTTGAAACCATCCCGATTAAGCAGTCCATTGACTCTCTAGTTCGATTACAAACCCTAAAATTCCAATCATCCTGAAAAACCTAATAAATCTTTCAGCCGTAATCACCATAAACACCACCATTATAGTAATTTCGAGAAGAAATACAACTGAATAAGGATTTCGAATGGTTAACTAGGGTTAAATACAGACAAAACATCCCTAACAATAATAATTGGAAAAATTAATCATAACAACGAAAATGATGTTGCAAATACCTACTTCAAAACAGTGGTAGTGAAAATCCAAAAATGACGGCAATGTTCTTGAATGGTGTATGGATTGTGCGCCTTTCCTTCAAACCCAAATGCAATGCTTCAATGCGGAAACGAGGGTTGAAACGAAAGAGAATCTGAAACGAGGGTAAACGAATCTTTGCGTCCTCCAAGATTTATGGGTTATGGAAGAAGGGAAGTATTACTTGAGTTAGTGGGTGCATGACATTATGAAGGTAAGTGACATATCTACTACTAATTTTCTTTCATGCATATTCATGTTGGTCTAGTCTCTAATGTGGGATAGTTCGGTTGGTTAGAGTATTTCGCCTAATTTTACAAAATTATGGGGATCGATTTTCATAATAATAGTTCGCTATAAGAATAAATATGATATAATAATTTTTAAGCATTAATTTAGCATATACATTTGTCTTATAGTTTTATGGATTTTTTGTCAAATTATAATTTTTTTATCAGATTCTACCTTTTAAAGTTGCTGAGTTGTGAAATCTATATTCTTTCAAGATTCAAGGAGTAATTATTAAATCACAAAAAAAAACACTGGAATATTGCTGCAGTAGTGTCTTAGTGCCGTTTTCTTAGTTGTATGCTAGAACAACAGGTTCAGATGCGGTAGTTACCTTTTATAATTTTTGTTTACTTAGTTGCATAATACTACCTTTTTGGTTGTTTTGGGAGAGGCATTTGACCGGGCACAAATTTTGAGAACGCCTACTAAACGAGTACCAACAAGCTAGATTTTTGACACGTATTTAGAGGGAGCTTTTTCGGACTGAAAACGACGATTTTTCGAAAAACAGACACCGCTGTACATCGTTTATGGGCCCAAATTTCGGGAATGCCTATGAAACAGTACCAACAAGACGAATTTTCGGGCACGTACTTAGAGGGGACTCCGACGTTTTTTCGGAAAACGAACATCGCCGAACGCCCTCAATAGGCACGAACTGCGAGAATGCCTACGAAATGAGTACCAACAAGCCGGATTTTCGGCCACATACTTCGAAGCGGCTTTTTTGGACCGAAGACGGCGTTTTTTCGGAAAAACAAACACCACAAGGCACCCTTCATAGGCATAAATTTCGAGAATTCCTACACAACGGGTCTTATAAGCCGAGTTTTCAGGCACGTACTTCGAAACGGTTTTTTCTTACTGAAAACGATGTTTTTTCAGAAAACGGACACCGTTGTACGCCCTTTAAAGCATTAATTTAGCATATACACTTGTCTTATAATGTTATAAACGACCTTCCTTCAATATTGTCAAACTAATCTTGTATGCACGCGATGTGCATTATAAAAACAAATAAGGAAAAAGGGGCTAAAAGAAAATAATAATCTTGGATTTTAATTTTATATGTCAAAATAAGGATGTATGTTAACTTGTTTAGTATTCTAGAATTAAAAGTATTGTAGCATAAGTATGTGAGGTAAAAAGAATGAGTTACTTAAGACAAGCAATAAAAGCTTATCCAAATAAAAAAGAATATTCGAAAGTCAATTAGCTAAGATCATGATGGCTATGCAATGGGTTGGGTCCACTTAGTCCCCCAAATCCGTTAATTCTTTTACAGACTCAAACCTATGGACTCTACTGGATTTATAATGGCGTTTTTTAATCTAATTGATTGTTTTGTCCTATATATTATGGGTTTGATGCTGAGTATATTTAAACATTGTCTTGACAAAATTTTAAAGATGTAAGTCCTCACAAGCTTCATCATTACAAGTACTAATGAAAGAAAGACAAATTGATGCGTACTGCACTGTACACTTAGTTTAGAGTACGAAGTATTAGGAAGTTAGAAGTTTAATAATATAAATACTGCTTTAATTTACAGTGTTAGGAAGTTAGAAATTAACAAATATAAGTATTACGTGATTGTTTATAATAACATATTACTTGCAACATTTTTCAAATATGACTGTAACATATTACTTACAATAATTCTCCTTTTTTCCATATTTGGCTAATTTTTTTCCTTAAAATTACACAAATGTCATTACTTATTAAAATTTACCATAAATTATACATTTATAATATTTCGTTATTCCAAATTAATTACTCATGTACTCCCTCCATTTCTTTTTGTTTGTCATACTTTCCGTTTTTGTCCGCTTCTTTTTGTTTGTCCTACTTTTTCATATTTATATGACCCATCTACCCCTACTCTATCACTTTTTGGTCTCACATGTACCTTAAAAGTTTCTCTCACCTACTTTAATCACCACATTTATTATAAAATAAGTGAACTACTTACTTGTTGTTCCCACCCACATGCATATGACATCATCTTTTTTGACATTTGGAGCTACAGGAACAAATAAAAAGAAATGGAGGGAGTATAACATTATCACCACCATTTTATAACCACTGGCCACTCAACCAGCTACCAACGATTGCAACCACTTCACCGTGGCCAAGATAGCCACAACCTCCACCTTCGAAACCACCACCATATCCTCCACAACATCCCACAAACACCACTCGGACCACAATCGAACACCCATCTCCACCAATTGAAACAACCATCTCCACCAATTGAAACAACCATCAGTCAATCCACCACCTCCACCATCAATCGATCCACCGCCACCACCATTCAAATCACCATCACAACCATAATTCGAACCACCATCGCTGCATCAAGACCTCTTCCACGTTCGCTCGGCATCTTCTGAGTTCATGGCTACGATTTTGGGTTATAGTGTTCCGATTTTGGGGTGGATTGAACTTAGGGTGAAGGTTTTGCCCTTGATTTGGCTCGGATTGTGGTCGATTTGGCCTGGGTTGGTGTTGATTTGGGTTTTTTTGATTTGGGGTGGGTCGATTTAAGGGTGGCAGGAATTGGGTCGTTCGGATTAGGGTCAGTGGTGCGATTTGGGAAGTAGTGAAGGTGGAAGTGATGCGATTTATGGTGGGCGGTGGTTGTGAGTGGTGGTGGTGCGATTTCAGAAGTGTTGTGGTTGGGCTCATGGCTGTAACTGGCGACGGTGGTAGTGGAAGTGGTCGTGACTCGCTGTTGGTGGTGGTTGGGTGTCAGAATTTGACATAAAATGATAAGCCCAAAGAGATATGAGTGAATAGAGAGAGGAGAGAAAGCTTTTGTTATTGTATGTATACTAGTTTTTTTAGACCCGTGCAAAAATGTACGGGAAAAGATTTTTGTAAATAGATTTTGAGTTACTATTTAAGAGATCATAAGACTACAAACTAGGTTGAAGATGAACTAAGTAAATTGATCTATTAAGAAAAATAATCAAGTCAAGAATATAAATAGACACAAACAATAATTGGTCCATTATATATAATCTTTTCACAATATATAAGATAAGGTCGAGTAAGGATTAATTAAATTCAATCGGTTTTTAAAATTATCTTCAATACAGTGTTAGTAAATTATAATAATACCTCTTCTTGCAGATTCAAAAACTCTTCGGGAGTTTTATTAACTAACTCACGAACTACCTTGTCATACAAAATAAAACACTCATTCTTTGTTCCGTGAGATACAATAATATTTAACCTAGATCTTTTGTGATAAAAAAATTATCTAAAGTTATAAGTAGTATTTTGTACATTAAAAATTTCAAAAAATTAATGCAAATAGATAGTTACTAAAATTGGGTCTCTTAACAATGTATCTATCTTTTAGACAAAAAAAAGTTTTCACCCTCTTTAATAACTTTAGGAGCACATCTTATGCAAGCTTGATACCACCACCCAAAATCAAAAATAATGTCCACTATAGTTGCCAAACAAATAATTTTCCCAATTGATTTTCTTTTTTTTTTAATGTTAAAATCATAAATTTAACTAATATCTTTGAATTTCATGTATTTCGCTAAAGCAACTAATTTCGGGATCATCTCGTCTACAAAATTTTGAATGCCAACTGGACGGGGTATAAAATCATTTCTTACCTATTAGCTATAAAACACCCTCGTTTCACTAACAATAAACAAGCGCGCGACAAATCTCATATTTCTCACGTATATATCACCAATCAAAGCAAAGGATAACTATTATTGTTTTTAAACAAAACGATAGTATATTCAAATAGAATATTATACACATTAGATGGACAATATCATTTTATGGCAAAAGGATAGGTTATTTGAGTGTACGTTTTGTTAACTCGTCATCAATACTTCCCACTTCACTCTGAGTGAGATAGTCATTCATTTCCCATACACGTATTATTTGAACCCTTATGGTGTAAAATTTCTTCCCTTTGCTTATTTCACTTATACTGATTAGTTGACATAGATGATCCATTGTAGTTTTATTTTGAAAGAACTTAAATTTGATTCTTGTAAAGTTGGGAAAATGTACAACAAAATTGTTAAAACTACTATCATATTTATACTTAATATTAAGTAGATAGTGACTTAATTAAAGGAAAAAACATTAAATAAGGAAATCCAAAAAATTTGAAAAATTTGTAAAAGTAAAATAACAAAAAGGTTAGCATGTTCATATAATATTTCAAAAAATAATATGGATATTATGTTCTTCTAGAAAAGTCAGATTACCTTAATTGCATTTAGTAATCTTAATCTATCAGACACTCCTAAAATTTTCCTTAATTAATGAAAAAACCTTTAAATAAGGGAATCCTAAAAGGTGACATGTGATATTGATAAATATGGTGATTTTTATGGTGTTTTTTTGTAGGAGAATCGTCAAATATGGATATTAAGTAGTGAAAAGTCAGAGTATCTTAATTGTATTTAATAGTCCTAATCTATTGGATACTCCTAAAATTTTCAATAAGTAAAGGAAAAAACTTCAAATAAGGAAATTCTAAAAACGTATAATTGTAAATTGACAGATATGGTGTTTTTGAGTGATTTTTTGTATGTGAATTTTTATTTATGTTTTTAGAATCATTATTTATGGTGTTTTTAAATTAAAAATCTTATTACTACATAATTTATGAGAATCTTTATTTATGGTGATTTTTTTATTAAAATCGTAACTTATTTATAGTTAAAACTATAATCTGAATTGCATTTTTTTTACTAAAACCTTATCTTCATGGTGCAATATTGTTAAAAAACTTGGAGATACGATATTTCATATCTTATTTATGCTGATTTTATAATTTTGTTCTATAATCTAGCCCGTTTTTACAGCATTTATACTATTTTACAAATATTCAAGCAATACTCACGTTCTGATCTTATAATGTGAATGTTATATTATGAAATTAACATTAAAATGGCAAGATCCATAAATTGATTGTGATTGAGAATATTTTCATAAGAATGTTAAGAACCTTCTAAATTTATATACATTATTGCTAAGAACCTTGCAAATTAAAATTATCAATATCATAATAAATTAATAATGTTATATGAGATCTTAGCAGATAAATTAATCCAATTTTTTTTGTTTTCATATGAAAAGTGATTTGCATTCACTTGATTTTAGTATATGATTTTTGTCTTAAAGTATATGATTTTTATTGATTTTAGTACCAATGATGGTTTATTAGCGCCTTGTTAAAAAATATACCTAGATTTAATGGGATTATTGAATAATTATGCAAATTTAGAGCATAAAATAGTTACCTGAAAAACCCTTAATTATAATAATCCAATTCTTTTCAATTGCTTGACTTTTTATTAGAAAATCATTTTAAAAAATTATGTTTAATATTATTCTTATAAATGTAATGTAAAAGGTAGGTTTTACAAATAAATAAATTTACTTAATTTAGTTATCATTTCTTGCACATGTTAAACGCATTAAATATATTTTTAAAAAATATATAACCCCTAAATTAGCTCTATATGCTCTATATGGCATACTCCCTCCGTTTCAAAATGTTATACGCATTTTCCGTTTTAGGCCGTTTCAAAAAGATATACCCATATAGAATCTATTCTATTTATATACATTTTATCTCCCCATTTTACCCTTCAATATCTAAACATTTACCTATCTTTTACTCATTTGTACTCTAATGGTCCCCACATTGGAATCTCTCTCTCTTACTTTTCCTAATAAGGACAAAAAAAAAGTACATGAAAATTATTAAAATAAACATAAGTTTCTCCTATGATTCTATTTGTCTTGGTTTTCCCCCATATTCCAAATGGGTATAACATTTTGGAACGGAGGGAGTATATCCCAAGTGATTTTGGCCCTTGATTTTAGGTGAATTTCTATTAGGTTATTTATTTTGTGTCTATTATTGCATGGTAATGTTTATGCTAGTAATTTAGGAAAATACTTAATGAGTATCATACAATTGCTTTAATTTTTTCTTTCAGTGTAAAAATATTTTTTATTCTTTGGTAATAACATTTGAAACAACACTTGATAAGAACATTTTTTTTTATTCTTTATGTATCAAATGTTGTTATCAAAGATAAAAAATCAATGTTAACCTAAATAAAATTATAACGTCCATAATTAACTAAATAAAATCAAGATACTCGAGAAATTTTTTTAAGTACATAGATTATGGTTAATTGACCTAATAAAAAGATTATGGGCTTGAATATCAAAAGGTAACGGGTACATATTATTATTAATAAGTTACGACTTCATATTTGATTATACTATTATATATTATATGGTTGTATTGCATGATATAATTTGAAATAATATAATGAGATATGATTACTATATATAGTAAAAAAAATTACATACTAAATAGGTGATTAGGAAACTTATTAATCTTATGGTAATCAATCACGTTTTTAATGACAACTTTATACATACTACCTCTGTTTTTTCATAGGGACGTTTGCTTTTTCACGCAGATCAAGGAATAAGTGCAAAAGTAAGATAGAAGAATGGTAAAAGTAAGGAAAAAGTGAAAAAGGTAGAGAGAATGAGAAAAATGTAATATTTAAGTGAACCAACCTACCATTTATGGTAAAAGGTAGAAATGTGTCAATTGAATAAAAACTCCTCTAAATGAAAAATGTCCCTATTAAAAAAACGAAGGTAGTATTATATAATCAATCGATATAGACCAGATAGTTGCTAATCAATCTATATATATAAGTGGATAGATTATGGTTAATTGGCCTTATAAAAAGAGTGTGGGCTTGAATATCAAAATAGGAATATTAGTTGTTTAATGGATTGCTAATTACCATCTATAAAAATATATTATTTCCTTTAAATTAAAGTATAAGAACGTGATTGATATAAAATTGGAAGTTTAGTTTGATTGGTTATTACCGTTTAAAAAGTTGATGATTTCATTTAAATTAAACTCTAAGGATCGTCTATAAATGGTACAGATAAGTATAATATATGATTAATAGATGGCAAATTATAAGAACTTAAGTTTAGGCTTGAATATAAAATTTGAATTTACAATTTTTCCTCAAGTATCTTGATTTTATTTACTTTAATTATGGATGTTGTAATTTCATTTAAATTAAACTCTAAAGATCGTTTATAAATGACAAAGATAAGTATAACATATGAGATAACCATGGAAAATTGTAAGTGCTTATGTTTAGGCTTGAATATAAAATTTGAACTTAAGTGGATAAAAACTAACTTTAACACTATATAAGTAGATAGATTATGGCTAATTGACCTAATAAAAAGATTATGGGCATGAATATCACAAGATAACGACTAAAAATTATATATCTAAATTATATTATTATTAATAAGTTACGATTTTATAATTGGTTATACTATAATATATTATATGATTATATTATATGATCTGATTTAAATCAATATGATGAGATATCATTACTATATTTACTTAAAAAAATATACATAATAAATAAGTGATTAGTCAACTTATTAATCCATTGGCAGTCAATCACGCTCTTAATGGCAACTTTATACATGTTTTAAAAAACAAATTTAAATAGTTGGTAGGTTATTTATTGCTATTATAATTACAATATTTAAAATGTTATAATCGTTCTTTATAATAGGAGTAGGATTACAATTGTTGATTGATTGATTATGTGATAATTTGATTGATTATGGAATGTTTAGTTGATTTAATTGATTAGTTGATTTATTTGATTAGTTGATTCATCTTAATCAATCAATATCCTATCAAATTGAAACTGTGATTGATTTCTTAATAGGAAGAAGTTTAGTTGTTTATTTGAATGATAATTACCATTTATAATACTTGATTGATTGATTCCGTGATTGATCTAATTTGATAGGATATTGATTGATTGGGATAAGCTAAATGATTGATCGATATCATATTTTAAAAGTGATTGATATAAAAAGAGGCAGTTTAGTGTTTTAGGTTCTCAAAAATTACCATTTATTTATAATTTCATTTATATTAAAATATTAAAACATGATTTGATATCAGAATAGGAAGTTTAGTTGTTTAGTTGATTAATAATTACCATTTATAAAACTCAATTAATTTCCTATAAATTAAATTATAAAGATAGTTTATAAATGGTAAAGATAAGTATAATATTGTTTGTAAACGGCAAAGATTGTTCATTTAAATTTATGGGTTAGTCAAATTTGAATACATGAAATCAGTTTAGGAAAATATTATCTAATTAACTTGGGAAATATTTGTTAATATATTTTGCTATAAAACGGAAAATTACAAAGTTAGTCAAATTTGAATAAATGTAATCAGTTAAGGAAATTATATCTAATTAATTTATGAGATTTCTGACAAAAATTGGCGTTATTGAATGGTTTACCAAAGAAAACACAATATACAAAGATTTGTCGTAATTTTTTTGTTAGAGATTTTAATCTACTTTACATAATCGAATTTCAAAAGATCTTAAATACAAAAACGGAAAAGTTACAAATTCTGAGAAGAAAGATTTTAGTCAAATTTGACTAATTTTACAATAAAAAAAAGGAATTTATGGGTTAGTCAAATTTGAATACATGAAATAAGTTAAGGAAAATAATATATAGTTAACTTGGGAAATATTTGTTAAGATATTTTGCTATAAAAACGGAAAATTACAAAGTTAGTCAAATTTGAATAAATGTAATCAGTTAAGGAAAATGGTATCTAATTAATTTAGGAGATTTTTGACAAAATAGGCGTCATTGAATGGTTTACCAAAAAAAAATCCCAGAAAGATATTCGTAATCTTTTGTTAGAAATTTTAATCTACTGATTTATTTATATGACCAAATTTAAAAATATTTTAAACACAAAACGGAAAAAATACAAATTTGGAGAAGAAAAGATATTAGTCAAATTTAATTACTTTTACCATAAAAATAAAGGAAATTTATGGGTTAGTCAAATTTGAATACATAAAATAAGTTAAGGAAAATATTATCTAATTAACTTGGGAAATATTTGTTAAGACATTTGGTAAAGAATTTATTCTACTGATTTCAATGTATAACCGCATTTAGAAAGATTTGAAAAATCGAAAAAGATAAAAAATGGGAGTAAAAAAAGTGTCAATGGATAAATGAATTTATTAAACAGAAAATGATTATAATTTTTGAATGCATATTCAAATTACAAATGCGCAATCAATTAAAATGAAAAATAAAATATAAATTATGAAAAGTACTGTGAAGCTTTTCATAAAATTTTAAGTTATTACTTGGTTTAATGTAAACTGCAAAGTAATATATAATAATAATTTAATAAATCGGTTGGCTACATCAAGATATTGTATTTAACAAATGCAAAGAAAAATAAAAATTACTACAACAAAACACTACAATTTACTAATACTCAAAAAATAATTAGGTAAAAATCTAGAATAACTTTAAGATTGCATAAAGAACAATAAAATGTATATTCGAATAATCGAATTTGAATATAAATATGACAAAAGAATAAAAAGAAATGATTTTATTATTATTCAATAGAGATAAGGATTACATTTGATGAATTAACAAACAATAAAATACATAAAGAAATGACAACACAAAAAAAACGATTAGATTGATGATACTTTCATCAAAATATTCAAAACCTCCATTGTGATGTTGTAATGATGATTATGAAACTTTCAACAATCGCATTTGGAGAATTCATCCAATATTCTTCGAATTAGGAGAAATAAAAGAATGTAACAATCTTCCTTCAATCGAAATTTGTAAAGCCATTCCAATATTCTTGAATGATTTTAATGAATGGAGTCATGTTTTCATTTTGAGAGAGAAACATTCAGAATGAGAGAGGCTTGATTTGATTTTAGGGTTAGATGTGAATGAAAGGAGATAGGGAGATGATTTATTTATAGTTGTAGTTAATGTCTGGCTTGATATCATTAATAATATCAATCAATTAAAATCAATGTTAAAAAAATTAAAAACGTCAAAAATTGAATTCGCATATATCTTGTTCCTTAATTTAAGATTGCTTTTGTGTAAATTTTAGTAAGAATATAATTTGTTCCATACGTGGCTTGCAACAAATTAGGAAGAAGATTTGCCAATTAACAATTGAAAAGGTTTGTTTCCTAAAGTCAAGGAATATTTTCGGCTATCTTTTCAATATGGCAATTATTTTGATATGAGAAATAATAATCCCAATCTATATGCTATTTTATACCGAAAATTAAAAATTTATTCCCCATAATTTAGGCATATGGAATATAATTAAAAGGAGACTTTATTTGATTTGATATAATCCTTAATTAAATATATTCTTTAATCTTATTTTAGGCATATGCAAGTTATTAAAGCAAATCTATTCCATAATTAAAGCAATTAGCCCATACATATTTTTGGTAAGTCCACTAATTTAGGAATAGATTAAGGATTTGATTCTTATTTTTTTGAAGAGCTTTTAATTAAAGCAATCAACCGAATTAAATGGGTCATTCTTACTGAAAATAAGCCACACTTAATTAGCTAATATTTAGGAAGATAATAAGAGTCAAACGCTAATTTAGGAATAGATAAAGGGCATTATTTTCGGAATATTGTATTCCTTTAATTAAGGGAAATCAAAGGCTAATTACACGGAATTACAATAAAAAAAAATGCAAAATAACACCAATTTGACACGTATATTTTTTAATTGGTATAATGCATTTTAAAAAAAAGCAAAAAATTCTGTGGCTGACACGTGGCTTCTGTAAACGCTAGGATGCTTGAGAGATCAAGGTTTGCTTTGGATTATTCTAGTGACGACACGTGGCGAAAACCATTTTGCTTTAATGTTATATATAGATTCTTTGTGATACAAACTACTTCTATATATACAAGAGAGAAGAGGTAAAATGGAGGGAAAGAGTCAAACAAACTTTTAACAGAATTTCAAATTAGAAATAACTAACTAACTCTAACTAACTAGAGTTAGATAACAAACTAAAGTTGAAGCTATGTACCAACACCCCCTCAAACTTGGGATGGGTGAAGCTGAAACCATGCCAAGTTTGGAAGATAAATGCTGATGTTGAGAGCTAGGAAGAGCCTTTGTAAACAAGTCAGCTAGTTGTTGTTGTGTAGGAAGATAGTTAAGTTGAAGTAAGCCTTCCATAATAACCTTGTCTCTTGTGAAATGGTAATCTACTTCTATATGTTTGGTCCTTTCATGAAAAATAGGATTGTGTGCAATATGGATGGCAGACTGGTTATCACAATAGAGAGTTACAGGTTGCAAGTTTGACATGCCAAATTCTTCGAAAAGTCTAACAACCCATGTAACTTCACTAGCTGCATGAGCCATAGCTCTATATTCTGCCTCAGAGGAACTTCTGGAGATGGTACTTTGTTTCTTAGACTTCCAAATAATAGGAGAGGAGCCAAGAAATAGAAGGTATCCAATAACAGACCTTCTAGTGATAGGACAAGCTGCCCAATCTGAATCACTGTATGCTTTCAAAGTAAGAGTAGTAGCATCTTGTAAAAGAATCCCTTGTCCAGCTGTACTTTTATCATATCTGAGAGTATGAGAGAGAGCTTCCACACGAGATAATCTAGGATAATGCATGAATTGGCTAAGAGACTAAACTACAAATGCCAAATCAGGTCTGGTATGAGTTAAAAAATTCAGTTTGCCAGCCAGACACCTATATAACTCTGGATCAGAATATAAAGGTGAATCTTCAGTTGAAAATTTAAGATTGAGAGGAAATGGAAAGAGAGCAGGCTTAGAGAGATCAAGAGAACAACCAGTGAGCATCTCATGAGTGAATTTCTTCTGAGTAAGAATGTAACCAGAAGTAGATTTGCTGATCTCAATACCAAGAAAATAATGAAGCAACCCCAGATCCTTGATGCTGAATGTCTTATGCAAATAGTTTTTGAGAGAGGAAATAATAGTTGTATTTGAACCAGTGATGATAATATCATCAACATAGAAAGAAGAGCATCATCAAGCCTAGCAAACCATTGTCTAAATGCTTGCTTGAGGCCATAGAGTGATTTTTTAAGTTTACAAACCATACCAGGAGGAGTATCAGCACCTTCAGGGGGGCTTCATATAGACATCCTCATGTAAATAGCCATGTAAGAAGGCATTATTTACATGTAGTTGGAATAAATCCCAGTTTTTCGGAAACTTAAGATCTAAAACCTTAATATCAGTTATATATTATATGATTTTTTGATTTATAAAAATCAGATTATATATGGTTAATACACTACTAATCAAATCATCAAATTGAAATTTTATTAGGTCTATATATACTATTTGAAATATATAAATGACATATTTAAAAAATTCATGCCCCTAATAAATAAGCAATTTCAAGATCCGTCACTATCAATACTAGGGGAGCCTAATACAACAAGTCATCAACCCGTGAACACGACAATGAGCTAGACCCATTGGAGATCTGGTAAAGCCCTTGGGCATAGGACGACGCAAAAAGAGGTCGGCCCTTGACAACTACAGGACGTATCATCTGCATTAATTCTTGTGTATTTCGAGGTTGATCTTTCAATTTCTTTTCCAAAACTTTGATTTGTTCTTCCACAACTATTAGATAAAAAATTTACAAGCGAGAGAATTGACACATAGAGAAATTAGTATAGATTATTAAAAAAGAGAAGTTAGGAATATTATATTCCAACATCTGTTCTGCCACCAAATTCGAACACTTTTAAAATTTGTTATACTTAATTTTTTTCATATTTAATGTTATAATTTTTGTATCATTTTTGGCAATATTTTCCACAATTCTATAACATTATTATTCTCAAAAAAATTAAGTACATTTTATTTTATCAATGATGATTAAGACTTAATAAAAATAAATTATCTTAATGAGTACGTTGAATAATAAATTTTAATATGCATATATTCTTAAAGCAATTAACAGAGTAATGCTAACATAGAAGGATCGCTCGAATGAGTTTACATATTTGGAAAATTTCAACACTCATTCAAACACTTTTACAGTCTATATATTTTTATCCAATTTATTTTCTGATTTAGACAATTTTCACTTGCATTTAAACACTTTACACATCTTTTTAATACAATTCATACTCAATTTGACATTTCATACTCTTTTGTACAAGTTCGATACTCATTTAAATATTTTTCACACATTTGAATATTTTCATATAATTAATACTCATTTGAGAACCATACTCATTTAAGGATATGTTACACTTACACAATTCATTTAAAGCATCTGGACATCTTTTTTTTATATATGGATAGACCCGGCCAACTTCCAATATCATTTAAATACTTTCACCAATCTAAATATTTTATACTAATCATACTCATTTGGACAATTTTAATCCTCATTTGGACAATTAAGTAAACTATGTATGGATAAATAAATAAAAAAGATAACAAAAACAAAAAAACATATTAATGATAATTCGATAAAAGCATTCGATATTGGAAAGTGGAATTAGCAAAGCAATATTAAACTATCAACGTTTTCATACAATTCATATTCATTTGGCTAGTTTTCATACTCATTTGAACAACATAGGGAAAAAGATCAAGTACAAAAAGTTGAAAAGAAAAAAACAAAAATGAATTCTTCCTACCAGTTTCGAACATGTGACCTCCATCCTGCACAGAATCTATACTAATATATAAAACAAGAAAAAAAAGCATATGTGGCATTCATTCACGCATTTGGCGACGTGTCAAATTCACGTTAAATATGCCGATGTGTCAAGCTCACAAATTTTTTACTTTTAAAATAATCTCGAAAATTAATTGATACCATATCATAATATATGCTAGAAAATCGCAAATAAATTTTCTTGAAAAGATTTTGTTGCTATACTGTTAAATAATTGCATATTGTAATCTAGATTTATGGTTACAAAATTGTTGGTAAAGATTTTGTTACCGCAAATATGTTATTCAGTTAAGAAGATCCATCAAATGTGATGTATTTATTTTTAAAAATAATCATCAAATATTAATCACCTATAATGATTCATCAACCTCAATAATTCTCAGAGTTTAATTGCCATACAAAAGTGTTTTTGCTTTCCTTTGAATAAGTTCTCAAATTCATTCCTCTTTGGTTTTAGTCAACTTTGTATGAAATATTTTTTTATTCTTTTAATATCCTTTTTGTTTCATTACAATTTGCAATTGAAGAAAACGCCAGGCAATAGAACTTAATATTTGTTGGAGAAATGAAACCAAATTAAACCATTGAAGCCATATACAATGAAGACAATTACTATTAAATTCTTCAATCAAATGAGGGTAAGAGATATAGAAAATCAAGCTTTATTATACCAAATACTCCCTCCGTCCCTCAAAGGATTTCTCATTTCCTTTGGGCACAAAGTCTAAGAGAAAGGAGGCTGGTGTGGGGCTTAAAGTTTTAGTTTATAATTGAAAAATAAGATAATGGGTATCTTTTACAATTGTTTATTTAAGAGACAGAGTGTGGGGTCAAGTGTTTTTTGTAAGGAAAATGATATTATATTGGGTGAATCATATCCAAATAAAGAAATGCAAAATATAAATGGGACAAACAAAAATGAAAAAAAGGGAAATCCTTTGGTGGTCGGAGGGAGTATGTGTTCAACTACATATATAAGGAGATAAAGAGAGACAACAATGACCAACTAGGTAGTTCAATTAAGTTTTTTTTTGAAATGGTACAAGAAAAGTTTAGGGGACCCTTTTCTCAAGGGTGAACCCATAAACTATCTAATAAAGAAAAATGCTGAAGAGCAAGATTGTGAGGATATAAAACTCTTGACTTTTTGTAAGAATCTTATATCCTTGCTTGGAGAGGAAGTCACCTACCGATTTTGCTTCTCGGAAAATATGTGTGTAGTACATAATTAAAAGAGTGGATTGAAGAACATTCTATTTACTACGTATAATATCCAATCATTCATGGATATTGATTTTATATGAACCATTTATATTTGTTTTTGATTTTAAATATTGAGATTTATGATTTGTTATTGTGAGATTAAATCCGATTTAGTTGTTGGATAATCTGAGTCGCAAGAATTTGTTTTAATAAAAATTGAAAGATAATCAGTACATAATTACTTTTATCAAAAAATTGAACAACGTTAATTTAATAATTTTTCTATAACATAATCTTGAGCGAACTCAAGGCTTTTTATTAAGAATTGTTTTTTGAAAAGATACAAAGAAAAGCCTTATGGCATCCTTCTCTCAAGGGTGTACCCACGACTATCTAAAGAAATAAGTTTCAACAGATTGGGCTCCGTATGGACATCAATGAAAACGCTTTTTATTAATATTAATTTAAGTAAGCTAATACTTTAAAAAAAACAATATGTTAAGGAAAAATGTTATATTTTAATAGGGCAATCAAGCATATTTTTTGACAATTGAAACATGTCAATCATACCATAACTATGATAATAAAAAGATCAAATTTATTTATTAATACTATACTTTTAAAATGAAATTTATAATATCATCATATCATATTTCAAAAAAAAATAGAGTGGTAGAAAAAGATTGGTAATATCTAACATGGATTCCACATGAATTTTTACTATAAATCAATCTATCCATACTAATATACTTCCTCCGTTTCTAAATAAGTGGAACATAGAGAAAGTAGGGGATAACCAAGGAGGTTAGAGAGAGAAAGTTGGGGACCACAATTAAAAAGAGAAAGGGTAGTTTAACTAAATAAACAATTGGATATATATTGCTTGAGTAAGGGTAATCATGTAACTTTATCATCTAAAATGTCCTATTTTGAGCTTGGTGTCACTTATTGTGACATTTCCATATTAGGGAAGTGTGTCACTTATTTAGAAACGGAGGAAGTATAAAACAAGAAAAAAGCGATGTGGCAGTCATAAAATGATTTTAGTAACGTGTCAAGTGCAGGTTAATTAAGGTGTCATGTCAATCTCACAAAGATTTGGCTAATTGAAATGATTTTGGAAAAATAATGATATCGTAAGATCATGTTTTATAGAAAGATATAAAAAAGCGCCACTTTTTGGCTAATTGGGTATACTAACAGCAAAAAAGATTTATTTTAAATTTTATTTTTCTCAATATAGGTTAGATTGGGGATCATATGCCATATAAGAGCATTTCCCAAATTGTAATATGATTTTTTAAATTACAAAAACGTTGAAAAGATATTAAAAAATGATCTCTTTGCAAAGTATTCTCACGGGTTAATAGCACACAATATTAACGAATATTATGACAGTACACCCCTTATATTGTAGACATTCCTTTAACTTAATACTAACATTCTCAAATAATTATAATTTGTTTTAGTTTTGATTAAGTTTCATTGGGTTGAATTTTTATTAATAAAATTCAATAACTTATATGTTAAACTTTTTAGATAGAACATTTGGTATCCCGTGCATTTTTGCACGGGTATAAATCTAGTATAACTAATAAGACGCTATCACTGGGCCAAACTTTGCTTTATGAAACAACTTTCCGCGAAATACTATTAATAAAGATTTCGGATGTACCTATTACTTGCTGGTAGTGTTTACCTCTTCAAATCCCTGAATCACAAGGGTGTCACTTATATTTGTTGGATATTATATTGTTTGCTAACGCTAATTGGTATATATATATATATATGCACGTCTAATAATTCAATTCTTAATTAATATAAGAGAATTAATAAACTATAGACTAAATATTTCAAACTTGCTATTCGATATTATATTGACGTTTATTATGAAAATGCCACTAGATATACCTTTTTTTTGGCATATAAGGATATTAATGGGGGCACCTCTTGTGGTACATATCAGTTTATACTAAAGCTTTCCATTCTTGTCCGTGTGGACTGAAGTTGTGCCTTAAGACATTGGAAAAATCATTCAATGAAGATGTTAGTACTCAGATTTGGAGCTACGTGTAGCCTAACATGTAATCTACCTTTTAAATTACATATTTTTTTGGCGGGGTATTGTTGACTATCTATTGTGCTTCATCGTCCAACAAATGTTAAGGTTTCTTTATTTCTATCTATTTCGAATTTGCAGTGTTTGTGGTTTGAGCTGTTTAGTTTTTATGATTTTATAGCTTCTATGGGAAATCATATCTTACGTGGATTTTTCTGATACAACTCTTGGACGATACGATAGAGTTTATTTTAAACACGTAAAGCTTTTTAAGGAACTACACAATGATCGGTACAAATTATGAATTATTGACGACTCCACTTCACTTGTAATATACTTATTTCTTGTTAGATCCATGTAAATTTACGTATTATGACCCTTTTTATTTGTAACATCGTTATAGTGAGTAATTTAAGATACTATATCAAATTGATATATAATGATCTTTTTATTTGTAACATCGTTATTATGAGTAATATAAGACATTATGATGCCTATAGGCTATAGATAAAAGTGTACAGAAAAAATTAGGGCCTATAACGACATCATTCTGCATCAGGTGTCAAATTATAGCTACTACGGTGAAATGGAAAGAGTCCGCTCTGCAACTCAATGCCTCCCTAAAGGCTGAAAGTAAACCCAATTACATGCAAGCCAAGTTGAGAATATCAGCCTCAAACAAACAAACAAACAGACAAATTGTGAGGTAGCTTAAACAAGATTGACACAAGTACCAGAGGCCTAACCATTTGAAAATTGCATGAGCAAATAAAAGATGTTTATAACACAATAGCCAATGGGCCATATTTATGATAGCAGTAACTAGTAACTAGTAAGTACTAGCCAGTAGCCAATGGGCCATATTTACATGCCCAAGGCAGCTGAAAGTTTCAGTACACATCTCTGAAGACTACCAAAGGAGAAAAGAATAATAAAGTTATCTAAAATGTAGAAATCTGGAGAAAATACCACATATAATTATCGAAAAACGATATAGTTTATGCACATACAGGAGTAATATTGACATTGTTAAGCATCCAGATACATGGTGCTGAAGGAGTCCGGAAATGGGAGAAGCGGCAGCAGTAACAGACTAACGGGTGCAGTTGGTAGCAAAATTGTTCATACTATCTACTGAGAGGCGCAAAGCATGTACACTCTCGTACCAGCCTTACTACTTTTACGCTCTCTATGTATGCTAACTGCTAAGGGTGTAAAGTAAGTACTAGAGTAATGGAAATAAACAAATCAGATCTTTGGCTCACCTTTGGTGATATTTTCTTACTACCCAAAATGCCTTGGCGGCATCATAGGGCATCAGAATGACATTGAGCTGCTAAAGCGGCCACTTTGACATTTGACACGATGCTTTCTTTACTTCCATGTATACCTGGAACATGTAAAATGTACTACATTCGTTTCTTTTTATTTGGAACATAGAGAAAAACGCACAAACCAAGGAATGTAGAGAGAGAAAGAGGGGACCACTTGTTATTGAAGAAAAAGCACACATACCAAGGGCAAAGTTGTAAATAAATGGAAAAAAACTATCCATTTGAAGTAATGTTCCAATTAATATGACATTTCCTTAAAAGTAATATGTTGCAAATAAAAGAAACGGAGGTAGTATAAATCTTTTTATGCGTCCTCAATTTGAGCTGGTAAACGAATACACCCTTCTTTTGATGAGACATCATCCTCATTATGGATGATTCCCCCAACAAAAATCTTCATATCTAAGTCTTTCCCATCTTCATTAGAGTCATTGTCTCCAATTCCATCCTAATCCCGTCTGTGTCACCTTCAACCTGTTATGGCTTGGTTCCTGAAATCCCACAAACAGCAGCAACAAACAAGAGTAACAGTAGGCAAACACAGTAATAAAGTTTGTAACTTTAAATGAGAAGTAAGAATAGGTGACGGCTATAAAGGAATATGAGGAAGGCAGGAGATTTTCATTGAATGATTGTAAAAGCACTTAGTACAACCTAGGGATTGCCACTAATACTAAAATACAATACAAGGAAAACAAATCTCAACTTTTTTCTGGATACCCCACAAACACCACCTCTCATTCTATTTATAGCACTAGTACCCTTATTTCCTCCCCTTTGTTTGGACCAGCTGTCCTTTAATTACCAATGACTGAAATGCCCCTTTTCTTACGACGGAAATACGTCTTAAGTAATGGAGCCTTAGGCGGGTTCATGACATTACCCCCTTCCCAAACAACCATCTTGTCCTCAAGATAGAAGTGCGGAAAACGGTGTGCGATCATCTCAGCATCTTCCCACGTTGCCTCAAATTCAGCCAAGTGCTCCCATTTAATCAACACTTCCTTCACGTCTCCTTGAGGGTGTTGGATGGTTCGCACATTAAGCACTGCCTCTGGTTGCACAATCATTTCCAACTCAGCACTGAGATTGGGTGGTAAGGTCTGGGTGGTAGGAACATTTCCTACTGCCGGTTTGAGCTGTGAAACGTGAAATACAGGATGTAATTTGCTGTGTTCAGGAAGGTTGAGTTTGTAAGCCAGTTCACCAATTCGCTGCAGCACTTCAAAAGGCCCATAGTACCGCGGGGCTAGCTTCTCGTACTGCCTCTTGGCAAGGGAGCGTTGCCGATAAGGTTGAAGCTTGAGATACACCAATGCACCCACCTCAATTTGTAGCTCGCGGCGGCCTTCATCTGCATTCTTTTTCATCCGTTGCTGGGTACGTAGCAATTGGACCCGAAGGTCGTCAAGTATGGCATCCCGCTCTTGCAAAAGAGCCTCAAGTGTACCTACATTGGTACCACCATGACCAACGCGAACCAGTGGAGGGGGGTCACACCCATAGAGCGCCTTGAAGGGTGTCATGTTGGTGGAGGAGTGGAGGGAAGTGTTGTACCAAAACTCCGCCCAAGAGAGCCATTTCGACCATTGTTTTGGCTGGCCACTAGAGAAACAACGGAGGTAAGTCTCCAAGGCCTTGTTGATGATTTCCGACTGTCCGTCCGTTTGGGGATGATATGCGGTGCTCCTCTTTAGAGTGGTGCCGTGGAGACGGAATAACTCCTTCCAAAAAGAACTCATGAAGACCTTGTCTCGATCGGATACTATGGATGCCGGAAATCCATGTAGCCTCACTACTTCGTGAATGAAGTGGGCAGCAACTGTCACTGCCGTGAACGGGTGCTTTAACCCGATGAAGTGGCCATATTTTGTGAGACGGTCAACCACCACGTGTATGGTGTCCATTCCCCCAGATTTAGGTAAGGCCTCGATGAAATCCATAGTTATATCATCCCAAACTTGGGTGGGAATAGGTAGAGGTTGGAGTAACCCGGCGGGGCTTTGTGATGAGGTCTTGTTTTCTTGACATACTTTGCAAGCCTTGACGTAGTTGGTGATAGCCTTGCGCATGCCCAACCAATACCACTCTTGGGCTACCCTTAAATATGTTTTCAATTCGCCGGAATGGCCCCCAATTGGTCCATCATGATAAGCCGCGAGGATGTCTTGAATGAGAGGCGACGTGGGTGGCAGCACCACGCGTCCCTTGTACAGTAGCTTGCCATTTTCAACTGTGAACCCGCTTGCCTCTTTGCCCCCTCATTGCATTCCTGGATCAACTCCATAATGTATGGGTCATTAGCAAGTTGGGTTTGAATATGAGCCCAGTCAATTCCCCCATGAGTGAGTAAGCTCTGTAACGTCACTGCTGCCCCCTCACTTGGTAAAGTCACTGCTGCCCCTTCTCGACGGGATAGTGCATCGGCCACTCTATTGGCAACTCCGGGTTTATATTGAATGGTGAAGTCGTACCCCATAAGCTTGGATACCCACTTCTGGTACTCGGCACCCACTTCTCGCTGGTCAAATAAGTATTTAAGGCTCCGTTGATCGGTCCTTACTACAAACCGCCTCCCCAAGAGGTAGTGCCGCCACTTGAGCACGGCTAACACTATGGCCATGAGCTCCTTCTCATAAATTGACTTAAGCCTCCCCCGTGGTCCCAAAGTGTGACTATAGTAAGCAATGGGTCGATTCCTTTGCATGAGAACCGCCCCTAGGCCAAAACCCGAGGCGTCAGTTTCCACCACAAACTCCCTGGTGAAGTCCGGCATTGCTAGCACGGGCACCTTAGTCATTGCTTCCTTTAGAGTATGAAATGCTGTTTCTGCTGCCGCATTCCATTTAAATTTATCCTTGCGGAGTTGCTCGGTAAGGGGCGCGGCAATCCGTCCATACCCTTTAACAAACTTGCGGTAGTATCCGGTCAAGCCCGAAAATCCCCTGATTTCTTTGACAGTTTTCGGCAGGGGCCAATTTAACATGGCTTGAATCTTCTCTTGGTCCACAGCCACCCCTTCACCCGATATAACGTGGCCCAAGTAAGCAATTTCACTCTTGCCAAATTCACATTTTTTAAAGTTTGCATACAAACAGTGCCTTTTCAAGGTATCGAGTACAGTAGCAAGGTGTTCAGCATGAGTTTCTGCATTCCGACTATATATTAAAATATCATCAAAGAAAACAAGGACAAACTTACGTAGGTATGGCCGGAAAATCTCGTTCATCAACGATTGAAATGTTGCCGGGGCGTTGGTGAGGCCGAAAGGCATCACAAGGAACTCGTAGTGCCCTTCGTGAGTCCGAAATGCTGTTTTAGGAACATCCTCTGATCTGACTCGGATTTGGTGATACCCCGACTTGAGGTCTAACTTGGAGTATAGCATAGACCTATGGAGCTCGTCGAGTAACTCGTCAATGATTGGAATCGGGTATTTGTCAGGGACCGTTTCTTTGTTGGGGGCTCGGTAGTCAACACAAAATCGCCAAGACCCATCTTTTTTCTTCACCAACAAAACCGGACTTGAAAATGGGCTTGTGGATGTCTGGATGATTCCGGCAGCCATCATTTCCTTCACCAACTTCTCAATCTCATCTTTCTGTATTTGTGGATACCGGTATGGTCTCACGCTCACTGGGTGACTCCCTTCCTTGAGGAGAATTGCGTGCTCTTTCTCTCTTTGTGGAGGCAGCCCTGCCGGCATATCAAACACCCCTGAGAATTTTTCTATCACCTCCTGTAAGTTTTTTGGGATGTGAGGGGAAAGGGAATGATCCCCCGTCGCCTGTAGTTGGCGCACCTCCACCAAAATCCCCCCACCTTCTTTTTGCAAAGTCCGAATCATGGCCTTTAGTGACACCTGCGTTTTGCCCAGTGCCGGATTTCCTACCAACTCGACCCACCTTCCTTCACATCGGTATTTCATTCGTAGTGATTTCCAGTTTGTTGTCACCTCTCCAAGCTTCTCTAACCACTGAATGGAAAAAGCACACATACCAAGGGCAAAGTTGTAAATAAATGGAAAAAAAACTATCCATTTGAAGTAATGTTCCAATTAATATGACATTTCCTTAAAAGTAATATGTTGCAAATAAAAGAAACGGAGGTAGTATAAATCTTTTTATGCGTCCTCAATTTGAGCTGGTAATCGAATACACCCTTCTTTTGATGAGACATCATCCTCATTATGGATGATTCCCCCAACAAAAATCTTCATATCTAAGTCTTTCCCATCTTCATTAGAGTCATTGTCTCCAATTCCATCCTAATCCCGTCTGTGTCACCTTCAACCTGTTATGGCTTGGTTCCTGAAATCCCACAAACAGCAGCAACAAACAAGAGTAACAGTAGGCAAACACAGTAATAAAGTTTGTAACTTTAAATGAGAAGTAAGAATAGGTGACGGCTATAAAGGAATATGAGGAAGGCAGGAGATTTTCATTGAATGATTGTAAAAGCACTTAGTACAACCTAGGGATTGCCACTAATACTAAAATACAATACAAGGAAAACAAATCTCAACTTTTTTCTGGATACCCCACAAACCCCACCTCTCATTCTATTTATAGCACTAGTACCCTTATTTCCTCCCCTTTGTTTGGACCAGCTGTCCTTTAATTACCAACGACTGAAATGCCCCTTTTCTTACGACGGAAATACGTCTTAAGTAATGGAGCCTTAGGCGGGTTCATGACACAACCTCATCCATGTCCTCATCTTCCTTGCAATCTTCCGGTGTCAGTTGCGTCATAGCATCTTTGTCCTCCACCACTTGGTCTGCCAGACTAAAGTTCGTGACCTTAACTTTCAATCCTGGAATTTTATCTTTAAGAAAATTAATTACACTCTTTAATTCTTTATCCCCTCCTCAGTAGCCCTTCAATGTTCAAGACTTCCTCTTCTTGTTTCTCCGCTTTATCTTTGTTAGTCTCTACACCCACGCCAGTCGAATTTTCAAAACCATTACTCGGTGATTCACTTGTTGGTTTTGGTTGCAGAGTAGCAGAGGTTGTTGTAAGACCTCTGAGAATCTGCAAGTATGAGGCCTGCCACAACAACATATCTTCAAGGGCTAAGTAACATGACATCTTTGCAAATTAGTACTTATTGCTTCATTTAGTTACTCATGCTAATACCGTGATTTTGTAAACCTCCCTCCACCCCTGAAAAAGACGGAAAGTGAAGAGAAAAAGGAAATGTGGTAGAATGACTAAGGTGTCATGCACCTTGCAACCTGGGATTAATAAACCAGCTAGCCTTATAACTCTATATGCACGCGATGCATGAGAAAGAGTACTACGTAAGGATTTTGGAGAAAATACATTGTAATTTATATTTTTTTTTCTTGTTTCTTTAAAAATAATCGTTAAATTTTTAGTTATTTTGTTTATTTAGATGGTGTAATTGTAAACTCAAATGAATTTAAAGAGTCGAATAATTTAAAAATAATAAAATATGAGTATTAAATATTAGAGAATAAATTAAGAACACTAATTTGAAAACAAAACGTCAAAAAAGACAAATAATCTCACCAAAAAATTAATGGAAGATAGCAAAAAAGAGAGAGGGAGTAGGAGACAAAAAATAAACAATTATAACAGGGACGTTTGGTACTTCACCACCTAAAAGAAATCAGTTTGAATTACGTGGCGAAGATTGGAAATAAAGAAGATGAAAAAAAGCTTTAGTTCCTCAATTATAGGAACTTTAACTTCCTTGGTTTATTTTACTTTTTTTCATTTGTCATTTTTGGTGTCCATCCCCTCTTTCCTTTTGGTATAGAAATGCAATCAAAATAAACAAATTTAAACTACCTTTGGAGTTGTGGGAGAAAACTTTTTTGTCATCCGTTTCTTTTCCATAATGGCTAGGACAGCCTTCCATTCAGCTTGTTTCACCAAATTTACGTTTTGTTTTCTCTTCAAAACTTCTGCAAAAAAGCCACAACAGTTAGTACTAGGGATCTTTAGATAACACGGATCAAATCTTCATGTATAACGATGAGGATTTGCCGCTCTTTGACTATTCTTACTCCGTAATGTTGTAACAAATTACATAGCCCCGTTCCATAGTTAAACTAAAACCTAGAAATGGAAGTATAATGCATACACTCAGCATACAGCAAAGTCATACAGGACACTCAGTTGCAAAGAACATTATGAGTAGCAAAACACCAATATGTTGTGGATATATATCACACTAAAATACTCATATATTCAAAGTTTTTGAAATAAAATGCACCATATACGTAGTCGTTATGATACCCCACAAAGAATGCGCTCATATCATATCCTCCCCGTATGTGCCTAATCTTCCAATAACACTTGGCCTTCAGACTAAGAGCTGATTAGTTTGGACCGTAGAGCAAAAATTTGGAATCAAATAAGGAGATAGTGACAATAATTAATCAATAATCACATACAACCTCCGTTTCGCAATACTCGCAACGTTTCTTGTTTGCACACTATTCAATACAATACTTTGAACCTTAATATCTCTAATTATTGATAAGTAAAAATTATAGGAAGTTGATATTATGATAGCAGACATTAAGACGAATCAAATAAAACCCCACTTGTGGTTACTATGCTAATGTTGCGAGTATTGCGAAACGGAGGAAGTATTTAGTAAAATTGTTTCTTCCCTTCCATCTAACACTAACAATTGAACTAAGCATATGATCGATCATTCCTTGATCTAATTGTAATCGAAACAATTATATAAATTAAAAAAAAGATCATATAGCAGATGTTTATCATGTAATCAGCACAATAAGAGCAAATAATAATGATATGTTACAACATATCTAACAATAAAAATCAAACAATAGCAAACAATTGTAGATATGCGTATAAAATCAAACAATCACAACAAAGTCAAAGACACAAACCTTCATCATTGAGATTCTCTTCTTTCGGAATAATCACCCCCATGATTATCAATAAGAACTCCAATCCAATTCAGCTTGATGATATTCGACCCTCCTAAAACCTAATTTCTGCAAAATTTGATCAAAGATCATAAAAATTCAATTAATTCACAAATAACTTGTGAAATTAAGCAATTTCATCACTGTAATTCGTTACAAGCGATCGCAGATTTTTTCGATTGTCGAGGGAAGACAGCAATTTGAAGGAAATATTTGCTCTAGGGCTTATTAGGTTAATAAATAATGTTTACCCCGTATTTAGACGATAACAAAATACTCCCTTATTTATTTTCTAACTTTTCAAGTCCACTTTTAGACTTGATAAGTTTTTTGAGAGGTGATACACATACACTTATGTATGTGGGTTTTATATACACTTTCAATGAAAACTTGTCACATCATTGTTAGCCAAAAAAAAAGAGGGAAAAATGGGGGGGGGAAATAATTTGGCTGATGGCGCCACAAACCATGGTGTGGCGGGATTCTTTATTGTAGGCGCCAAACAGGCATTTAATGCATATTACTCCCAGCCGTTATTTGCTAACTATAATATAGGTTTTGGTTACTAATTAAATATATTTTGTTACTAGAGAAAATACAAACTTATAACAAATGTAGGTTTTTACTATAAATGCGGGTTTTTATAATTACCCCATCCATCCCCTTTTCTATACACCTTTTGACTGGACGCGGTATCCAAGACGTGTATCAAAACCAATATATCTCTAATTACGTTTAAGCAAAAAATGTAAAAATTATATATTATGAAAATATACATCGAGACGAATCTAACAAGATCCTACATGACTATATTTTTTCATATATATTGAGAAGCATATGTGGTCATAATTTTAAAACTATAATATAGGTTCTGTTTACTACTTTAACGTATATTACTAAAAAATGATAAACTTACAATCGTTTGAACCTGTTTTGTTATTAGCTTAGTGCCCCATTTTCCCCCTTTTCATTTTGCAGTAGAACTTTAGTCTTTTTATTTTGTATAAAACATCTTAATGAATTTTTATTTTCTGTACATACAAAAATCAATTATATTAGTAGCACGCAAAACAGGTTAAACAATTTTTAAGTTTATAAATACGATATTTATTAGTAACCAATAACTATTATGTGAATTTTAAGCGTTATTCTTTATGACCCTCCGCTATTTGATTTTAACCCTTCAATGTTTAATTTTAATCATCCAACTTAAGTTTTGTCGTTATTATTGAGTGGTTGTAGTATCATAGAGTATTTTAAGGGTTACTCCTTAGTTTGTAAGAATTTCTTCATGCATAATATCAATTTTAGGTGACACAGATCGAAATTTAATATTTGTATAGTAGAAGATTAATAATTATAGTGTCTTATAACACTTCATGGCATGCCTCCAAATAGGTCAGCTCTACTCTATTCCAAATAGGTATTGCTCTACTCTATTCCAAATAGGTATAACAATTCATGGCATGCCGGTTACTATTAAATGTTGCGTTATGTTGAAACAAATTCAAATGCATCAATTACCGATAAATTATTAGATCAATGAACAAATAGTTAAGATTAATGTCATAGGTCGATCATCAATATATTAGATCAATCTAATAAGAAAGTGAAAATCGATCAATGTAGTATATCAATTATCGATGCAGTAGATCAACCTATAGGATAGTTAAGATTTGATATAAGATAGATCAATTATTAATGTATTCGATCAATGTATACGATAGTGAGGAGTAGTGTATTAGATCAATCATAAATATATTAGATCAATGTATCCGATAGTTAAGAGCGGTGTAGTAGATCAGCCATTAATACATTTAAGATAAGTAGTTAAATACGTGTATTAGATCAATTGTTAGCCTTTAAAATTGAAGTTATGCTCCTTAATATTAATATTAGACAATAAATTATTATTAGACACTTTAATTGATCTTTTATTATAAAGTTATAAATGTTGTTCATTATATTCTAATACAGAGTTCTAAAATATTTATCATTATATCACATAATTGTATGTACTCAGCCATTCTATCGTTAGGAACTATATATTCTTCCATTTTGTCTATAACATATTCATTTCAAATCGTAACGTCTTAAGGTTTTAAACAAATAGTGGATGGTTAACAAAATATCCATTTGTAAATAAAATTTTTATCTCCTAAGTAAAAGCTACAAACATGTTATTACAACTTGTTGCTTTAAACATTAAAGGGTTAAAAAGAATAATGATTGAAATTCAAAAAATAGATATTGGTTACTGTTTCGGGTCACAAGAAACACAGTGAATTTGTATTCGGGGAAGTCCAATTTCCAGCTAGGGTAGTAACCAAATGAGTCCAAGGTCTTCGAATTCTGGCACCTGCAAAACCGAGCACCGTGAACTACCCCGGGGATGTTCCCGGGATCGGCTCTCCGATGCTTAAGTCAGATCTGATCTCAGAAGTCAGAGAGAAAAGTACTAGTGAATGCTCTGCAATATATGGAAAAACGTACCTGAATGATCAGATGAGAATATTATTTATAGGTAGTACTGAGGTGACGTCATCTGGTGAAGATGATGATGTCATGAAAGCCTTTTAGTCAGTGGGCCAGACTGAAGGCCTGTACTTCTCAGCCTGTGAGATCCTTAGGGGTAAAATGGTAATTTTGCCCCCTAAGGGTATTTTAGTCATTTCACCGGTTAGGTGGGCCATGACTGGAAGGGGCCCAAACATTAGCCCCACGCTCTATGTCGTAGTGTCAGATCATGATGAGACTGCGATGTGAGCGGAATAATTTGTCTCTGTTGTTGTAAAAACTCGACGTACCCCAAAGTGGGGTTGATTTTACCAAATTCGAACGTCCTCACCCTTAGAGGGTGAGTGAAATTTCGAGAGCCCTCACCCTCTGAGGGTGAGAGAAAATTTGAAAGCCCTCACCCTTGGAGGGTGAATGAAAATTCGAAAGCCCTCACCCTTAGAGGGTGAGAGAAATTCGAAAGCCCTCTCCCTTGGAGGGTGAGTGAAAATTCGAAAGCCCTCACCCTTGGAGGGTGAGTGAAAATTTGACAACCCTCACCCTTAGAGGGTGAGTGAAAATTCGAGAGTGAGAGAAAATTCGAGAGTGAGAGAAAATTCGAGAGCCCTCACCCTTAGAGGGTGAGAGAAGAATTCAAAGCCCTCACCCTTGGAGGGTGAGAGAAAATTGAAAGCCCTCACCCTTGGAGGGTGAGTGAAAATTGAAAGCCCTCACCCTTAGAGGGTGAGAGAAAATTCGAAAGCCCTCACCCTTGAAGGGTGAGTGAAAATTCGAAAGCCCTCACCCTTAAAGGGTGAGTGAAAATGCGAACGCCCTACATTGGCGGGGTTATACGTGAATTCGAACGCCATTCTCGAAAAGTAGCTCATAGAATTCGAGCACCTTCCTATGAGAGGCTTTAAAAGACTTAGCCACACTTACTATTCAATATTTTTAGACAGCCCTCTATGGAAGGGTTTGGTGCAATTTCGAACGCCCTCAACACAAAGGTTCAACTGGAATTCGAACGCCCTCCTAGGAGAATAGCTCATAGGATTCGAACACCCTCCTAGGAGAACACCTCATAGATCTCGAACACCCTCAACACAGAGGTTCAAAGGGAATTTGAACGCCCTCCTAGGAGAGGTTCAAAAAGATTTGGGTGCACTATTCAGTGACTTTAAAATTTGAACGTCCTCCTACTTAAGGGGTTCAGTAATTTCGCAGCCCTCCCAGGAGGGGTTCAATCCGAGAATTCGAACGCCCTCTATAGGGTTACAAATTATAAATATCCATCATTGGGTGGTTTATAATAAAATTCGAAAGCCTTCCTTGAAGGAATTCTATGAAGGACACAATTCAAGCGCCCTCAATAGTGAAGTTTAACACAAAATTCGAACGTCCTCTATAGGATGTTCGAAATAGAATTATAAACGCCCACCATTGGGTGACTTGAATTCTTCGAGGTGCGTGGTTAGGGCTAATTGAGTCCAATGCTCAATTTTGATAATTTCGAGGTGGCCTGGTGAGGGCTAATTGAGTCCAATACTCAATTACTCGAAAGGGGATGCCTTATGATGGGCTTAGCATACTTAGAAAATTTTCTAAAGTATGGATTCAAAGAACATCCTTGAATCTACTCGAGGTAACTCAGTCAAACGGTTGTACCTTTTGAAGAGTTCGAGGTAGCCCCGGTAAGGGGAGAGTTGTACAGCTGAATTTCTTCGAGGTAGGCCCGGTGAGGGTCAACGCTTTGGAAGTCAATGCTTTTAAAGACTACTTTTAAGTCAACTTTTGGGGGTGGTCAACTGAATTTGACCGTTTTTTATACGTTTGAACCGTATAAATACCGTATTGAAACAAGCCTCCCTCTATCCTCTGGCACGAACTCCCATGTTGGGTTACTGTTCACATTAGAGAGGTTACTGTTCAGGGTAGGTGGGATATAAATATCTCACTTCTTTCCTCATTTACTCACTTTGCAATTTCTCTCTCTACTTTCTCTCTCTAATTTTCTCTCCCTTTTTAAGAAGCCTTTTTCTTCCTGTGTGCTGCTCAGAGTACGTCAAGAGAGCGAGGAATCTCCTTCGTGTAATTCGACAAAGGTATGATTTCTCATCCTTGACTCTTTTCCTTGCTTTTAATAAATTCTATAGGGGTCTCTGTAATATAAATAATGAACCCTGTTTTCGAACTGAGTGCCTCATATGCCTTGCCCCTTCCTTATATGCCTTGGGTAGAAACAAGGGTAGATGGGGTTCCTGTTGTATCAATAGCTTATTGGGTCCTAAATTCTGATATTTTGCTCGACGCCATTCCTATTGAGGAAGAGGAGTGTGAGGAGGATTTCGAGGGGCCTGAGGAATTTTTAGATCATCCTAATAAAGTAACAATAGCCTTCCCTCCTTCTAAGAGGAGTTACTTAGATTCTTTTATTTCCGTTGGTGTAGTGCAAATAACGGAGACGACGGATGAGGGGACTTCGACCTCCGACTATATCGAGCCCGCCCTTCCCCCAACATGAGATTGGGAATAAGTGGCCATTGGTCAACGGGGAAGTGGAGAAAGGATCTTCAGGGAGTGCTGTCGTTTTTGTCGACTCTGTACCATATAAAGCTGGCCTACGTCATGTATCCCCCACAAGTCACAGATTTGGTAGTGTCGCCACCTCCCGGGTGCGTCGGTGTATATAAATCATATTTCGAACTGGTTTTGCGCTTTCCCTTGCACCCACTTTATAAGGAGATTTTAGAGGCATACAACATAGCCTTATGTCAACTTATGCCTAACTCAGTTGGGACGATAGTTGCATTTTTGTGTATCTGTCGCATGCTTAGAGTGCGACCGTCCTTGCACCTTTGGCGCAATATGTTCCGGATACAAGAAGTTTCCGAGCTTCGCCATGGGCCTGGTTGGTACTCTTTTCAGGCCAGGCATCTCATAATGATCAAAGATGGCCTTGGAGATAAGAAATCGTATAAGGTCACAACTGAGATGCCAACCAACCACGCTCTTTTTCTAGGGGAGTTTCTCTTCATCTTTAGAGGGGATCAGCCGTGGGATATACCTGTAACTCTGTCCGATAGTCCTCCTAACTTTGGCATGAATCTTAATGTGCCTGAAATGGACGCCGAGGAGGCTATTGTGGCTATTCACTGTCAAGCCACGTCGTTTCATGTCGATGGGAAGCCGTAATACAAGACTGATCACTGGCTGCCTAATGATAAGGATTTAGCCAACGAGCACTTCCTGTCGGCTTTCGGCGTGTCCCCGGCATATGACCAATGTAGGGGTCTATCACTTATCTATTTCTTCTGTTTGTGATGTCAACCTTGTTTTTGACTTTATTTCTCTGCTTTTGTAGTGCTTGCTTTCAATAACCTTGACGAGGAGATGAATAAGAACACCGCTAAGAGTGGCATGGCGGCCATGGCCAGGCTGTCACTGAATACGGGGGAACTCAAAGTTCCCAAACCTCCTGCTGTAAGTTCGAACACCCTTTTTGTTGGGTTTTGATTTTATCTGCTTCTTCTAACTTGTCTATTCTTTGGCAGAATCCAAAACATAAACCAAAGGCTAAATCGGTAACACCGAAGCATTTACCTGCTCCTCCTACTACTCTACCTGATCCCCCTCATCCAGCGGTCGAGGCTCCTGAGGGTTTGAAAAGGAAGGCCCGCACCTCTCCCTCTGTTGATCTGTTAATACCGGATCTTAGTTTTCACCTGGGTGCGGGTTCAAGTCCTCTGGCTGAGGAGGAGAATGAAGAGCCCCTGGTCAAGAAGACCAAAACTTCTTGGCTTGACGACGTCGACGGTCAGTCCGGCGCCGTAAGTATCGAGAATGCCAGCCGAAAGGCTCTTCGAGCTCGTTACCAACGAGTTCAAGAGGCATTGTTGGTGCCCGGGGATAAGGATGATATCTCTAAGCTGAGTGCAGCGAAAGAGATCGAGGCGCTCAATGAGTGCTGGTTACAGGTGAGCCTTTTCGTTTTCTTTTATTGTCCACTTCCCATTTCTGTAACTTAACTTAACCTTTCCTTTGTTTGTTGTTGCAGATGTCTATCCGAATGACCTGCCTTACTGAAAAGGAAGTTCGTGATTCTGGTAAGCTGGCCGAGGAGCTTGATAAGTGCAAACAAGAGTTGTTGGAGGCTTCTCGAAGGGTCTGCTCCTGAGGCTGAACTTGACGCGGCTAAGAGGTTGAATGCCGACAACCTCGAGGCTTTTAACAGCGAGAGGACGAGTCTGATGACCAACAGAGACGAGCTGTCCAACCAGCTTAAATCTGCTGAGAAGAAGCTCGATGCCTCACGCAAAGAGGTTGCGGACCTCGAGGGACAGCTTAAGGGCCACAAGGAGCTGCTTCATCGTGTTCAAGCTCAGCGAGATGACTTGCAGCAGCAATATGATAAGTCCGTCAAGGACTTAAAAGCAGAAAGAGGGACAAGTACATCCGCCGCTGGAAGCGATCGCAGGAGGGTAAGAACTTCTCTGACCAGAAAATGGTCGAGGGCTTTCATTCTGCTCGAGGCGAAATCCAGGGTTTTTTCGAGCAGACTCTGAAAGACTTGGCTCCAGGACTTGATTTCCAAGAAGTTCTGACCAAGTATGATGAGTACGAGCAGAAGGCCCTGGATGCCTATATGGAGAAAGAGAAGGCAAAGGGTAAACGAGGAGCTGGTGAAGCTTCCTCCTCTGTCCCTGAGGAGGTCGCTGAGGCCGCTGAAGATGAAGCCCCTGCCGACCTTTCTCCTGCAAGGGAAAGCGAAGTTCAAGCCGGTGAAGCTGCTTCTGAAGCTACCGAGGAGCCCGGAGGGGGTGAAGCCGAAGATGTGAGCTCTTCATTTGAGTCCTCGTCTGAGGAGGAGGATGTTGATATTGAAGCCCCTTGACATTTGTAATTCCAGTACTTCGTATTTTGCTTTTTGTAACTTAGTTACTCTCCTTCTTATTCTGTCCAAGTTTGTAATTTTCTTTAAATGGAATGAAAAGAACTTTTTGATCATCTGGTCTCATGCTTATTGTATTTATTTTTGACCTGCTAGGTCTTTTTAGTATGACAGAATTCGAGCACCCCCAAGGAGGGTCCACAGAAATTCGAAGGCCCTCTTTAGAGGGGTCGCATCACTTAATGAAATTCGAGACCAGTAAGGTCATGAATCCGTTTTGAACCTGTTAGGTATTAAAAAAATTCGAACATGATACATAAATAAAGCAGATGACAAATTCGAAAGACCGGTGAGGTCATATTTTATTCATAATCTTAACAAGTTTGTTTGGACCGGCAAGGTCTACAAGTTTAAGATCATTACAACTATTCCAATGCATATCACAACGACTTAATCTTTAACTTGACCGGCGAGGTCGAAGTAGTATAAGAACTATGTTGTTGTCATATTAGCCCCTTAAGTTGTTGTGGTTGGCTTTAGACGTAGAACTTCCTTAAGTTGTCGATATTCCAGGGGCGAAATAAAGGATCACCATCCATGTTCTCGAGTCCGTATGTTCCAGGATGAACAACCTCTATTACTCGATATGGTCCTTCCCAATTTGGACTTAGCTTGCCAAGGTCCATCTTTTTCCAGTTGCCTCAATCTTCCGAAGGACTAGGTCCCCGACCTCGAACTTTCTTTCCTTGACCCCTCGATTGGACTTAGCAGTGCATTTCCTCTTGTCTCTGGCAGGAGGTCGAGGTTGACGCTCTTTTCTTCTTCGTTTTGCCCGTAGTCGAAGAATGCTATCGTTGGTAAGGGGATATCTACTTCGACTGGCAACACAGCTTCACTTCCATAAACCAAGTTAAAAGGTGTATGGCCAGTGGCTTCTTTTACTGTGGTTCGAGCTGACCATAGTATTCCTGGTAAGTCTTCAACCCATGACCCTTTCGCTCCATCTAACATCTTCTTTAACCCTTTGAGGATGACTTTGTTGGCTGCCTCTACCTGCCTGTTGGTTTGCGGTCGACTGACAGCAGAAAATTTTGTTTGTATGTCAAATCGAGCGCAGTAAGCTTTGGTAGGACCACTGTTGAATTGTCGACCGTTGTCTGATATGAGTGCTCGGGGTATGCCAAAACGAGTGATTATGTTTTTCCAGATGAAGTCCTGCACTTTGTTATCTGTGATGGTGGCTAAGGGTTCAGCCTCGATCCACTTGGTGAAATAGTCGACAGCTACCAACAAGAATTTTCTTCCACCAGACGCAACTGGGAAGGGCCCGAGGATGTCCATCCCCCACTGGTCGAATGGTAGCACAGCCTGCATTGTGGTGAGAAGAGAGGCTGACTGTCGATGTACATGGGCATACACTTGACAGTTGTGGCATTTTTTGACCATGTCCTTGGCATCCTTCATCACTGTTGGCCAATAGTACCCTGCTCGAAGAGCTTTGCCGGCTATAGTTCGAGCCCCCTGATGACTCCCACAGGTGCCTTCATGTATCTCTCGAAGTATCTGCTGGCCCTCTTCGAGCGTCACACATCTTAAAAGGGGATGTGTGAAGGACTTTTTGTATAGCAGGTGGTCGTGCAACAAAAACCAACTTGCACGGCGTCGCACTCTTTCTGCTTCTTTTTCATCTTCTGATAATTTTCCTTCTTCGAAGTACAGGCAGATACTTTGCATCCAATTGTTCGAGCGGTCTATGCTGCAAATGAGGAGTTTGCTGTTGATACTTGGTCTATACAACACCTCCCAAGAAATGGTTCGAGGTTCCAACCCAGATGCTGAGCTGGCCATTCGAGATAAAGCATCTGCCTGCTGGTTTTCGGACCGTGGGATGTGTTGTATTGAGAACTTGGTGAACTTTTGTTGCTGTTCTTTTACCTTGCCTAGGTACATCCTCATAATGTCCTCCTTTGCCTTAAATTCTCCTTTGACATGACCCACGACCAAATGTGAATCTGTCTTGACCGTTATTTCATTAGCCCCATTCGAGAGGCATAGTTTTAATCCCAGCAAAAAGGCTTCGTACTCTGCTTCGTTACTTGAGGCAGCAAAGTCAAATTTTATTGCATATTCCATTTTATTTTCGAGAGGGTCTATGATCAGTAAACCGGCTCCGCAACCTGCTTTGGATGAAGAGCCATCAACATAGAGTTGCCATGTCCCGGTTAGGGAGGCAGTCTCGACTTCGGTTGGGCACTCAGCGATGAAATCAGCTAAGGCTTGTGCTTTAATTGCTCTTCTTGGTTCGAACTCTAGACCATAGTCTGACAATTGATTAGCCCATTCGATAACTCGACTAGAGCCATTTCTACTTTCAATGAGCTTTCTTAGTGGCTGACTAGTGAGTACTTTGATTGGATGAGCTTGAAAATAAGGCTTCAACTTTCGACTGGCCATCACCAGGGCATATATCATTTTCTCCGACGGTGGGTATCTACTCTCAGCCCCTCGAAAGGCATGAATAACGAAATATACTGGGTGTTGTAGCTTTTCTCTTTCAGCAACGAGCACAACACTTAGAGCGGTTTCAGATACCGCTAGATAAACAAATAATGTCTCTCCCGGCAAGGGTGAGACAAGCTTCGGTAATGAAGCTAAGTGGGTTTTCAACTGTTGAAAGGCTTTTTCTGCTTCACAGTCCCATTCGAAGCATGGCTTCTTCAATGTATTGAAGAAGTGTAAGCTCTTGTCAGCTGATCTTGATATAAATCTTCCTAGGGCAGCCATACACCCTGTGAGCCTTTGGACCTCCTTCACAGTTCGAGGAGTCTTCATGTTGATGATGGCTTATATCTTGTCAGGGTTAGCTTCGATGCCCCTTTCATCCACTAAGAACCCTAGGCATTTCCCTCCTCAAACGCCAAAGACGCATTTCTTAGGATTCAATTTCATGTTGTAAGATCGTAGGGTAGACAAAGTTTCCCGCAGATCTTGGATATGATCCTCGACTAGCTTGCTCTTGACTATCATGTCGTCAACATAAACTTCAACATTACGCCCCAACTGCTTCTCGAACATTTTATTTACGAGCCTCTGATATGTAGCCCCTGCGTTCTTAAGTCCGAACGGCATGGCCACAAAACAATAAATCCCGGAACTCGTAATGAATGCGGTATGCACCTGGTCTTCCTCGGCGAGGGGAATTTGGTGGTAACTAGCATTTGCGTCCATGAAGCTAAAGAGTGCATGTCCTGCTGTGGAGTCGACTAGCTTGTCGATCTTAGGGAGAGGGAAATCATCTTTAGGACACGCTTTGTTAAGATCAGTGAAATCGACGCACATGCGCCATGATCCATTGGGCTTTCGAACTAGTACTACGTTCGAGAGCCATTTTGTGTATTGACATTCTTTTATCATCCCGGCACTTAACAACTTTTTTACCTCTTCAGCTGCGGCCTTGTTCCTTTCAGAACCCTGATGTCTTAACTTATGTTTGATGGGCCTGAATTCTGACTTGATGTTTAGCTGATGTTTGGTGACCGAGGGGTCTATCCCTGGCATCTCATCAGCCGAAAATGCAAACACCTCTTGATACTCTTGGAGGAGATCCACTATTTCTTTTCGAAAGACCTGGTTAAGGTCCTTGCCAATTCTAACTGTCCGGTTAGGATCAGGTCCGAGTTGTATTTCTTCATCTTCATCGACCGGCTGAGGTCGATTATAATTGATTGGGTTCTCGTTATAGAACAAACCCAATGGTGGGGTTAAATCTTGTCAGTTTCTTCTTCTCTTTTCCTTTTTCCTGAGCTTGCTTCGACTGGCTTGCCTCTTCTCAAGCTATTGACATAACATTCTCGCGCAGACTTTTGGTCCCCATGCAACCTTCCGACCGTCCCACCATCTGCTTCGAACTGCAGCAGGAGCTGGTAGGTCGAGATTGCAGCTTTTATTCTATTCAACGTGGGCCTCCCTATGATGATGTTATATGGGAGGTCGATGTCAACGACTAGAAAGTTGATTGGAAGGCATCATCCTTTTCCCTTGTCACCAAACCGGCTAGGCAAATTGATGACTCCTAGGGGGTGAACGGATTGCCCTCCGAATCCAACCAAAGGTTGGTCAATGGCCTTGATGTCCTTCTTTTCGTATTTGAGATTTTGTAAGCATTCCCAAGTAATGATGTCTGCCGAGCTCCCACTGTCTATCAACACTCGACCAACCCTATGGTTGGCCACTTTTAGTTCGATGACCAGAGGGTCATCATGGGGGGTCTTTATCTCCTTCGAACTTTCTCCGAACACCATGGTGGAAGTGTCCGGCATTTTCATTCTCTCGCCATTCTTCAGATGGTACAGGTGATTCTTCCTTGCGTTGCCGGTTAGGCCTCCTGAAGCGAAGCCCCCAGCTATGATGCCTACATAGCCTTCGGTTTCATCGCTTCTAGCTTGTTTCTCCTTTCCCTTATCTCTTCTTCGATCACCCTGAGGTTCCTTGAGGTATCTGTTCAACTTCCCTTCATCAGCCAACTTGTCGAGAGCTCTCTTCAATTCCCTACAGTCCTTGGTCGTGTGACCACAGTCTTTATGGTACTCGCACCACAACTTTTTGTCTCTGCGATAACTCGACGTCTTGATTGGGTTAGGTCGAGGCAACACATATTTCTCTTTTATGTCCAAGTATATTTCTCTCCGGTTAACATTGAAGTGAGGGTCATGACCTCCGTCGGATGGTCGATGTCTCTTCAGCCTGTCAGCCATGTCTTTCTGATTCGAGGGCTCACTTCTTCTTTTGTTGCCTCCTCTTTATGAACATTCTTACAGATGTCCGACGCCTGTATATACTTCTGCGCTTGCCTCATAGCATCAGCCAGGGTGAGGGTTTCCCTCATGGCGAGCTCGAACTTGAAGCGTCCGGGATGAAGGCCGTTCATCAAAGCTGTAACAGCAACTCCGTCTTGGAGGTCGGAGACCTTGAGGGATTCTTCGTTGAAACGCTTGATGTAGCAGCTCAGACTTTCCTCTTTCTGCTGGGAAACTGACATCAGGTGTACACTAGTCTTTTTGTGACGTTTTGCTGCTATGAAGTGCTGAGAGAAGAGAGCTTCGAGAGCCGAGAAGCTGGTAATGATGCCGTTTGGTAAGCTTGTGAACCAATTGAGGGCCAAGCCTTTGAGGGTGGTCGGGAAATATCTGCACCACGTCGCCTCACAGAACGTCTGTACGCTCATTTGAGCTTTGTATGCTGCTAGGTGGTCAGCAAGATCAGTGATCCCTGAGTAGTGCTCTATCAAAGGAATCTTGACTTTGCCCGGGTTAGGGGTCTCCATGATGTGTTGGCTGAATGGTGATTTATGTGCCACTGCCGAACCCATTCGAAAGCCGGATTCTGCCACCTCCTCGGGCTCCTCGAGCTGGGGTGGGTTTACTATTCTTAGAGTGTGATGGCTAGTCACGGGATGAGATTGTCCTGTGGTTCGTGTGGCTACTGAGTACCTCGAATTTCCGCCATGGGATTGTTCTCTTATCTTTTCGATGATCTCCCGGGCGTCGAAGTTTTTACCCCTCATCTGTTTCTGCTGTATGATATGTCGAGCATCATTGATAGGCTAAAGTCGTATCACCTATTCAAAGATAATTCCTACAATCCTCTAACAATGGTAGTAAAGGGAAGTAGGGTCGAATCCACAGAGAGACGGAGTTCTAAGTTAATATTCAGCTAAAAAGCTACTTCAGACAAGATCAGATAGAAACAGCTGAAGTAATAATTAACTACTAGAAAACAATATAAAATGGAATTTTACTCTATGAAATAAAGGTCTAGGGAATTAGTTCGGTCCACCATGCTTATACCAATCAAAGGATCAACAACTATCAGAACCTAGGTCGAGAATCGATAGATTAGAACTGTGTCAAGCTATGGTTAAGTCTCAACGTCCATAATTCAACATATGCAGCATGTTCACAAACATAATCAGAATTACTGGTGTGTACTAGGCCTCTAAAAGTAAGACGGATCTGTGCAAACGATTATTAACCTCAAGTAATCAAAGAAACTGCGCAATAACGTTAATTACTCAATAAGAACAAATCACACCACAACCTATCTCATCAAACCCTAGAAACTAATAATAATTCAAACAATCATGATATAAACATGGCTTCCCTCTCTAAATCCCAAGAAATTAAACTACTCACTCATAATTGAATCAACAATAAACAATCTAATATGAAACCCTAATAATTGCATCATGAACGAATAAATAATTAAACTAAGCAATCAAGAATAATAAAAGAGATTAAGAGTAGAGAAGAATACCAATTGACAGAAAGCAAGAACTTTTATTGAAATCGAATCCGAGGTTCAATCACCTTTAATCTAATCTAAAGTGTTTAAACTAAATTAAAGCTAAGCTAAGAACTATGGAAAATAAAACTAGAGAAAAAGATGTCTCTAAAAATATGAGGAATAGCTATATATAATAGCCCCAAAATCTAATTAAAAAATGAATAGAAAAAGATAGAATTTCGGGAAAAAGAGTTGTCCGTGCTCCAGGCCCGATCGGGTCAATTCCCGCCCGATCGGGTGGCTAAACTGCAATTCTGCATCAACTTGCGAAGGCCGTATCTCTCAAAATAGACGTCCGATTGGGGCCTGTTACCTATCATTGGAAATCTATTGAAGTCTAGAATCCAACCCAATTGGAATTTCTTGATTATCAATTTTCTATCAAAAGTTATAATGAAAATAGTGAAGGTGTGTCAGTTTTGGCACTTCTTTCACTAATTCTTTGCTTCATTCCAACTCAAAATTGTCCCAAACGGATGCATTGTGATCCTTGTGCAAGCTACCTTCATCTTCAATGATTAATAGGCTACATCCTTGGTACTCATGATCACTTTGTATCAAAATATCCTGAAAATCATCGAAACACACAAACGGGGAGTAGTAGAGCACAACTTATGTAATTCATGTCATTATGCACCTAAATGCTCAAAAAGGAGTTCTAAATGCAATCTAAATGCATCTAAAAACTATATATAAATGTGATACATCAATCATCTTGGCTCGGTGACACGATAGATTTTCCTTTCGAAGCAGCAGGTATTTTCCTCGAAGGGCCACCAACAACATGCTCGGTTAGGGCACGTTTTGGCTGAGCTGCCCTTCGATGAGCCTGTGGTTGATCCAGGACTGTCCCTCGGTCAGGAGGAGTAGTCTGTTGATTCTTCATTACTGAAACGAGCTGTTGCATGACAGTAGTCATATGTCTTTCCATTCGGAGTTCGAGTTGTCGAAGATCCGAGTAAGTTACTGCTGGTGGTGGTGCTTCGATAGCCCTGTCAGCCTGGCTTCCAGTTTCTGGGACGTCGGTCTCATCCTCTACGATAGCACCTCCTTGGTTCACCAGAGTAGCCTGAGCATTCTCAGAAGCAGTTTTTCGGGCAGCAGTGCCGCGATTACCTTGTCCTCGTGTCATGGTGTTCGAAAATGTAGCTGTTCTGTTAGTTCCCCACAGACGGCGCCAACTGTTTCGGGTCACAAGAAACACAGTGAATTTGTAATTCGGGGAAGTCCAATTTCCAGCTAGGGTAGTAACCAAATGAGTCCAAGGTCTTCGAATTCTGGCACCTGCAAAACCGAGCACCTTGAACTACCCCGGGGATGTTCCCGGGATCGGCTCTCCGATGCTTAAGTCAGATCTGATCTCAGAAGTCAGAGAGAAAAGTACTAGTGAATGCTCTGCAATATATGGAAAAACGTACCTGAATGATCAGATGAGAATACTATTTATAGGTAGTACTGAGGTGACGTCATCTGGTGAAGATGATGATGTCATGAAAGCCTTTTAGTCAGTGGGCCAGACTGAAGGCCTGTACTTCTCAGCCTGTGAGATCCTTAGGGGTAAAATGGTAATTTTTCCCCCTAAGGGTATTTTAGTCATTTCACCGGTTAGGTGGGCCATGACAGGAAGGGGCCCAAACAGTTACTAATAAATATCGCTTTTTGTGAAAACAAATATAAATAAAGTAAAAGGTTAAGATAACATATTTATATAAAGCTTATATTTTGGATGTTGTGTTACTTCTTGTAAGAAGATCTATAACTATTCTTTGTTTCATTATCCTTTTTATCAATTCATGTAATTAACGAGATTACTAACTATATTCATTTACTACTCGTTAACATTACTAATATATGTGATCTTTTTTCTTAATACTAATATCAGACAACATATTATTATTAGAAACTCTAATTGATCTTTTATTGTAAAGGTATAAATGCTTTTCACTATATTCTAATTTAGAGTTATCCAATTGATCTTATATTATAAAGTTATAAACTGTGATATAGGTTTTGATTACTAAGTAAATCTATGTTGTTATTAGAAAAATTACAAACTTAAAATCGTTTGAACCTACTTTGTTATTAATATAATTGAATATTTTTTAATTTATATAATCTATTTTACTTTCAATTTTAATTATCATATATGGATTTCAAATGTTTCCATTGTATTAACAATGACAAAACCTTAAGCTCGTTGATCATCACAGTAACAAATTAAGATTCCGGTATATAACCAAACATCAAGATTTCCACTTCAGGAAATGTTTGACATTCATTATATATTTAAAATTGAAATAAAATATATATATAATATCAATTATATCAGTGGTAAAATAGGTTCAAACGATATTAAGTTCAAAAATTTTCTAGTAACAAGATACATTTAATTGGTAATCAAAATCAGTATCATAGTTTGCAAATAACAGTTGTGTGTACAATATTTATTTGATGTATCCACTTGTTAAACATGGTGAATATCCCGCCCACTTGGTTATAACAACAACACTAAAAGCGCTTGCCTGACTACTAGGTCCCAAGTTTGAATCCCATCCTTTTCATTAGCTTAGTGACACGGTCGTTGCACGTGCCAAATTATAAACCTAACTTAGCCTAATATAGGGTAAGAAAGGGTCGAATCCACGAGGAAGCAAGGTTTAGTCAAAGTTTGAAAGCGATTTAGCGAGTTAAGTCTATTTTTAGGGGTTTTTGATTTAAATGATTAACTAAGAAACTATGAACGAATTAGCTAATGATTAAAGTAGAAGATTGGGTTTAAACTATAATAGGAAGACATTAGGGATAGGGGAATCACTAGTTAACCAATTGCTAACTTATTCGTCAAGCCAAGGGGATTCATTAGGTTCAACTAGCGGACTAAGGTCGCTCATATGTTTCCTAATTACTCTCTCGAGCTAATTAGGAGGACTTAATCAACCGATTTTACCTATTCTCATGGTAAAATCAATTGCTCAAGTATTTCCACAACTCGTAGCGATTCGATTAAGGTCCTAGGAAGCCTTACACCTATTCTCATGGTGAAGTCAACCTATTGACTAACCTAAGGTCCATCAAAAGCTTCATCTCTCAATCCTTCACTTTTGATCCCCTATTCTAATTCAATTGATGATCAAACAATTAAACAAGCAATTAAATAGGTTAGTCAACCCAATTTCTCCTAAATCTAGCCCCTAGCTTGACTTTTGAGGTCAACTCATGATCAACCTAGTTCATCCCCTTCCCCTAGCCTAGAAACTACTCTAAAGCCATTAAAGAAGCAAAATGAAAAGCTTGAGGTATTAAATGAAGATCAACAATGGTAGAAATCAACATAATGAGCTAAACATCAACTAACCAACACTAATCAAAAGCTTAAGCAAGATAAACAAGTAAATAGGCAAAATAAAGCAAAACATAGAACAAATACTCTAATTAGATGAACATAAAAGGAGAAAACTCCATAGAAATACCTTCAATAAGCTTCAAAATGAATTCAAGATCTACTTTATCTCTCTAAAATTCCTTCTCTCTCTAAAGTTTCTCTCTCTAATTAAGCTAATAATAATTCTGGAATTAAAAAGATAGTTTAAGATTATTACAAAACTTTATACCCCGTAGAAATAAGGGCAAAATCGTAAACACGAAATAAAACAACGGAGCCTGGGCAAATGGAGCGCCCGCTCCTCACAACATGGAGTGCCCGCTCCATGCTTGGAGCGACCGCTCCCCAAACGCTCCTGGGTCGCTCCAGCTCACTGATCCTCTGTCTTCATTTCTTGACCCCTGGAGCGCCCGCTCCCTATCCTTAGGAGCGTCCGCTCCCCTGTTATATGCCTCTTCTTTGCTTGATAACCTTCAACACTCTCAAGGCAAATGTTAGATGGGGAGGGGGGTATGCACATGCATATGCAACAACCTATATATACATCCTAACTATATGCAAATTAGCTAATCTAGATGCTAAACACAAGATAATAAGAAATGATGAAAAAGGGAAGGAAAAGGAAGTTAAATGACCTAAAATGTATCTAAATGTCCTAAAACTACATGCAAATAAGTGAACCTAAAGTCCACTTATCACTTAGTGGCCCATTTTCCCCCTATTTATTTTTATTTATTATTTTACAGTAGAACTTTAGTCTTTCTATTTTGTATAAAACATCAATTATATTTAGTAGCATGCAAAACAGGTTAAACGATTTTATGTTTACAAATATGTTATTTGAACGTTTTGCTTAATTTGTATTTTGTTTTCATAGAACGCGATATTTATTAGTAACCAATAACTATTATGTGAATTTTAAGCGTTATTCTTTATAACCCTTTGCCTTTTGATTTTAACCCTTTAATGTTTAATTTTAACCATCCAACTTAAGTTTTTGTCTTTATTATTGAGTGGTTGTAGTATCATAAATTATTTCAAGGATTACTCCTTAATTTGTAAGTATTTCTCTATGCATAATATCAATTTTAGATGAAACAGATCGATGTTTAGTATTCGTATAGTAAAAGATTAATAATTATAGTGTCTTATAACAAATAGTCATCTAATAATAGTATTATGGAGCATTGAGCTTCCGGATCAAAACCAAACATCAAATTTTCCAATCTAGGAAACATATGAAATCTATATATGATAATTAAAATTGAAATTAAAACAAATTATATATATATAACATTCAATTATACTAGTAGCATAACAGGTTCAAACGATTTTGAATTTTTAAATTTTCTAGTAACAACGTATATTTAATTAGTAAGCAAAACCTATATTACAGTATGCAAATAACGATTATGTATACTATAATTATTTAATGTATCCACTTGTTATCATAGTGAAATCCCACCCAGTTGGTTACAACAGCAGCAATGAAGGCGTCTTTGTGGCTACTAGGTCCCGAGTTCGAATCCTATGCTTGTCATTAGTGCCACATTTTTTCCTTAATGAGGTGGTTGGGAAATTGAGAGCATTAATTGTGCCTTGAAAATACAAATCAGATTTGAATTTGAATGAAAATTTTGAAAATATAATATTTGGGGCCCAAATTGAGGACCACTCATATATTGCCACATCACAGTGTATGTGTGGCCCATATACATCTAATGTATGTGTAGCCTTTCTCAAGTTTTTTTACACTCACTTCGGCTCCGTTCTTTTCAACTTATTTTCAATCCTTATAATTTTAAATGAGTTTTAAAAAAGTTTAGATAGGGACTAATAAGGTCCAATAAGGTCTAACAAAGTCTAATAAGATTCATATAATAAGGTAAATTAAGTTTGAATAGGGTCTAATAAGGTCTTTTCAGTCCTTATATAAGTTCAAATAAGCAAAAATAAGTTGATAAGAACATCGTCTATTGTGCTCGACATGTGTTTCCACACTTGCATAAAGGCCATAAACTATAGAGGTGATGAGATGAAACTTCATTTTTGAAGGTTGGGTAAGGCATATAGCGTGGCTGACTTCAATGATGCCTTTGATGGACTAAACAAAGTCAACCCTGTTGAAGTTGAATCCTTTAAAGGATATAATCTAAGTTGTTTTGTAGGGAATTTATGGATCCTTCTATCAAGTCTGATGTCATTACTAGCAATATGATCGAGACATTTGTCGGATACATAATCAATGCTAGGACTAAGCATTTGCTTTACATGATGGAGGACATAAATGTAGCTTTAATGCAAAGGGTGTGCATTAAAAACCAAGCAATGGAGAAGCAAACTACAATGTTATGCCCTACGATTCATGTTATGCTTGAAAGGAGAAAGATAAGGCTTCCTTATGTGAAGTTATACCATCTTTAGAACTCATCTTCAATGTGAAGTACTACCTAGATCATTTGGTTGTCGACTTAATAGATCTTGTACTTGTAGGAAGTGGGATTCATAGGGTGTGCTATGTGGTTATGCCATAGCATGCATGTAAATACTAAATAGACAGGCTGAGGATTTTGTGGATGATAGTTACAAGAGAGAACCTTGCTTGAGAGCATATACAAAGGGCCTGTTCTGTTCAGCTTATTTTCAGTTTAGTTTAGTTCAGTTCAGCTCTAATAAGTTCAGTTCAGTTCAGCTCCAATAAGTTCAGTTCAGTTCAGCTCCATTAATTATTTAACCATTTTGTTTAATATATTATTATTGGTCTAATTTATTTTACTTATAATTATTGTTATTATTATTATTATTATTATTATTTTTATATATTAATTTTGTTATTATATCTTTACTCATTATTATTACTATTATTATTATGGATGAGCAAGGTTTGGGTTGGTGCGCGGTTTAACCAAATTTCATATCAATATGAGTATTGTAATTTGCAATTGCTGTGTCATTTTACGACTAAATATTCATTATTACATTATACAAGTAAACTACAAAAAATTAGAAGATATGAAAAAATTACAAAGTTGCAAATAATACTGCAGTATTATTTATGGTACAAGATTGTCGTTACGTTGCATATTAAAGATATTGTGGCGGTTTGTGGTGGGGTTTGGCGTATCTCTATCATAGACCAACCCACCACAAATCGTGGTTTGGTTAGAAGCACACATCAACCCATGTTTTGAGCTAATTATTATAATGGTAATATTAACTTACTTCTTACACATTATTGTTATTATATCATCATCATCAAATATTAATATATTAATACTAATAATAGTAATTACTCATTATTAATAATTATTATTATCAGTAATTTTATTTATAAAATTAATTTATTATTATTTATTTATTTATGATATCCTTTAATAACATCAAAAATAATACTATCATTATTCAGTTGATATTATTCTAAATTATTAGTTTAACTATTAGTACTTAGCATTATTATTACTTATTATTGAATATTCATAATAATTATTATTTACTTATTATTTATATATTTGTTACAATTTAATTCAACAATTCAGTTCAGTTCAGTTCAGCTCCAACAAGTTCAGTTCAGCTCTAATAAGTTCAGTTCATTTCAGCTCTAATAAATTCAGTTTAGTTCAGTTCAGCTCTAATAAGTTCAGTTCAGTTCAGCTCTAATAAGTTCACAGTTCAGTTCAGTTCAGCTCCAATAAATTCAGTTCAGTTCAGTTCAGCTAGAATTAGCCGAAGAGAACAGGCCCAAACACTATGCCACCATTTGAGGGGAGAGACACTGGCCAAGGGTGGAATGCAACTTGGATCCTCCTCCTATTAAAATAAGGCCAAGGAAACCAAAAAAGAACAAAATCATAGATCCTCATGAAGACCCAAAAAGGTCAGGTCATTTGTCTAGACACGACATGCAAATGATATGTACGTTGGGCCTGTTTTCCCAGCTTATTTTCAGTTTAGTTCAGTTCAGCTCTAATCAGTTCAGTTCAGTTCAGTTCAGCTCCATTCTTTTATAATTTATTTTACTAATTACTCTTATTATCATCATTATTATTATTATTATTATTATTATTATTATTATTATTATTAGTATTATTATTAGTATTATTATTAGTATTATTTATTTTATATCATTATTATTAAGTATTATCATTATTATATCTATATATATTATTTTGTTTATTATAGCTTTACTCATTATTATTACTATTATCATTAAGGAGGAACATGGTTTAAGTCAAAAGCATAAACCAATCAAATCACTTTAAAACGGTTTATGATGCAATTTTGCACGGCTGACCCAATTATTATTTTATTACTAAATATTATTATAATATTAAATCTAATTATTAAAATAGTAATATTAATTTACTTTTTAGATATTATTGTTATTATATAATCATCATCAAGTATTAATATATTAATACAAATACTATAAAATAATTGTTATTAATAATCATTATAAATCCAGGTATAATCCCACCTTTGACACCCATATTCTCTCGTTGGTCCCTCACCTGTTGGTGACCTACAATCATGGGTCATCCTCCTAATTAGGTGATTAATAGCTAATTAAGTATGTTTTAAACTTAAAATTAAATTTTTAAATGAAATTTATTAAGAAAAATTCTTTTTTTTAAAATGAAAAACCCAGCCACCCCACCCCTTCCCCCAAAGCAGCGGTGCTGCCCCCTCCCCACCATTCAACAGCCGTCGCCGCCGACGCCGGTACACAGCAACACCACAACAGTGGAACGAACGGCGACGAGAAAACCGGTGGTCGAAGATATACAACAACAGTGGGGGAAGGGAGATTGAGCGAGAGAATGGGATGGGTTTGGGGTTAGGAAGGAGGTTTAAGGGGTGGGAGATTGAGTGGCGGGGGAAGGGGAAGGGGCGGGGGAGGGTTTTTGGGGGTGGGGGAGCTGGTGGCGGGGGGAGGGGAGGGTGGCAGGAGAAGGGGACGGGTTTGGTGATGGTTTTGGGGGTGAGGGAGCCGATGACGGGAAAGGGGAGGGTGGCAGCGCAGGGGAAGAGGAGGGGAGGGGGTGGCAGCAGGAGAGGGGAGGGGAGGGGGTGGCAGCAGGGGAAGGGAGTGGGTGGCAGTAGGGGAGGTGAAGGGAGGGGGTGGCAGCAGGGGAAGGGAGTGGCAGCAGGGGAAGGGAGGGGAGGGCAGCAACGGAGGGGAGGGGGTGGGGTTGGCTGGGGGAAATTTTCTTTTTTTTTTTAAAGTTTTGTTTATTTTTAAAGAAAGTCAACGGTAATTTTTGAGGGTCAAACAGGTTGCCATCATTCCATACCAATGAGAGAATATGGGTGTCAAAGGTGGGATTATACCTGGATTAATTGAAGGTGGTACCATTGATGGAAGACCGGCCAAAGGTCGGATTATTCTTATCAATTTTTCCTTATTATTATTATTACTTTATGATTATTAATATTATTTATTTATAACTATCATTTAAAAATATCCAAAATACTATTATTATTGTTCATTATTATTACTTATCATTATAATTTTTATTTAATATTCATATTATTATTATTGTTTAAATATTATTTATATATTTATTTAATTTAATTCAATTCAATTCAATTCAATTTAATTCAATTCAATTCAATTCACTTCAATTCAGTTCAGTTCAGTTCAGTTCAGCTCCAATCAGTTCATTTCAGTTCAGTTCAGCTCCAATCAGTTCAGTTCAGTTCACTTCAGTTCAGCTGAATTATGCCGAAGAGAACGGGCCCGTTGTGCGGTGAAAATAATAGCTAAAATGTGAATTGTAATCTCTTGAAATTTATTTTCCGTTTAATTCCCGAGATTCTACTCATTATTTTATTGCAATTTCTGCAAAACTCTCTCTATGCAACACATTAGCAAAAATTCTATTATTATAACATGTGTGACACTGTAGAAGATAGATAGATAGATATTCAATGGTCCATATTTGTGATAGATGTACTACTTCCTCCTTTTTTTTTATGCTTGCACCGTTTCCCATAGAAGTATATTACATGCCCAAGGGCCAAGGCAACTGAAAGTTTCAGCACACATCTCTAAAGACTACCAAAAGGAGAAAAGAATAATAGAGATTAGAGAAGTTATCTAAAATGTAGAAATCCGGAGAAAATATCCCAGCTAAATATCGAAAATTGATATAGTTTATGCACATAGAGGAGTAATATTGACTATGGGCCTGTTCTCTTCGGCATAATTCAACTGAACTGAACTGATTGGAGTTGAACTGAACTGAATTGAACTAAATAAATATATAAATAATATTTAAACAATAATAATATGAATATTAAATAAAAATTATAATCATAAGTAATAATAATGAATAAAAATAATAATAATATTTTGGATATTTTTAAATGATAGTTATAAATAAATAATATTAATAATCATAAATTATTATTAATAATAATAATAATGCTTAATGATTATAATGATAATTAATAACAATTATTTATAGTCTTTGTACTAATATATTACTACTTGATGATGATTATATAATAACAATAATATCTAAGAAGTAAATTAATATTACTATTTTAATAATTAGATTTAATAATATAATAATATTTATTAATAAAATAATGACTGGGTCGGACCGTGCAAAATTGCATCATAAACATTTTGACTTGATTTGATTGGTTTATGCTTTTGACCTAAACCATGTTCCTCCCTAATGATAATAGTAATAATAGTGAGTAAAGCTATAATAAAAAAAATTATAGATATAATAATGATAATACTTAATAATAATGATATAAAATAAATAATAATAATAAGAGTAATTATTAAAATAAATTAGACCAACATAATAATAATATTTAACAAAATGGTTATAAAAGAATGGAGCTGAACTGAACTGAACTGAATTGATTGGAACTGAACTGAACTGATTGGAGCTGAACTGAACTGAACTGAAAATAAGCTGGGAGAACAGGCCCTATATCATTGTTAAGAATCCAAATACACGGTGTTGAAGGAGTCCGAAAATAGGAGAGCAGCAGTTGGTAGCAAAATTGTTCATACTATCTACTAAGAGGCGTAGAGCATGTGCATTCTCGTACCAGCCTTACTAGTTTTACGCTCTCTATGTATGCTAACTGTTAAGGATGTAGGGCCTGTTTTCCCCAGCTTATTTACAGTTCAGTTCAGTTCAGTTCAGTTCAGCTCCATTCTTTTATAATTTATTTTACTAATTACTCTTATTATTATTATTTATTTATTTTATATCATTATTAATAAGTATTATCATTATTATATTTATATCTATATGTGATTTTGTTTATTATAGTTTTACTCATTATTATTACTATTATCATTAGGGAGGAACATGGTTTAGGTCAAAAGCATAAACCAATGAAATCACGTCAAATAGGTTTATGATGCAATTTCGCACGGTCTGACCCAATCATTATTTTATTACTAAATATTATTATATTATTAAATCTAATTATTAAAATAGCAATATTAATTTACTTCTTAGATATTATTGTTATTATATAATCAGCATCAAGTATTTATATATTAATACAAAGACTATAACATAATTGTTATTAATTATCATTATAATCATTAATCATTATTATTAGGAAAAATTGATAAGAATAATCCGACCTTTGGCTGGTCTTCCACCAATGGTACCACCTTCAATTAATCCAGGTATAATCCGACCTTTGACACCCATATTCTCTCATTGGTATGGAATGATGGCAACCTGTTTGACCAGCTAAAATGACCGTTGACTTTTTTTAAAAAAAAATTAAAAAAAAGGAAACCCTCTCCCCCCAGCCCAGCCCCACCCCCATTCCCTTCCCCTGCCACCCCACCCCAACCCCACTTCCTCCCCCTACCCCCACTGTTGTCACGTGCCACCCCCCCCCTCCCTTTCCCTTGCCACCCTCCTCTTCACGGCGGCCGGCGATGATTCATGGCAACCTCGCCAACAACCATAAAAACCTCGCGAGGGGAGGGGGTCACGTTGACGTTTTTGGCAGGGGGGGGGGGAGGTGGCTGCGGGGGAGGGGGGAGGTTGTTGCGGGGGAGGGTGGCAGGGGAAGTATAGGGTGGCTGCGGGGGAGGGGGAGGTTGCTGCGGAGGACGGGGAGGGTGGCAGGGGAAGTGTAGGGTGGCTGCGGGGGAGGGGGAGGTGGCTGCGGGGGAGGAGGAGGGTGGCAGGGGAAGAGGGAGGAGAGGGGTGGGTTTCTTTTAATTTTAATTTTTTTTATTAAATATAATTTAAAACTTAATTGAGAATTTAGGTTTAAATTATAGTTAATTAGCTATTAATCACGTAATTAAGAGACTTTACCTGTAATTGTAAGTCATCAACAGGTGAGGGACCATTGAGAGAATATGGGTGTCAAAGGTGGGATTATTGCTGGATTAAATGAAGGTGGTACCATTGATAGAAGACCGGCCAAAGGTCGGATTATTCTTATCAATTTATTATTATTATTATTATTATTATTGATATTAATTTATGATTATTAATATTATTTTTTATAACTATCATTTAAAAATATCAAAAATACTATTATTATTATTCATTATTATTACTTATCATTATAATTTTTATTTAAATTCATATTATTATTGTTTAAATATTATTTATATATATTTAATTCAATTCAATTCAATTCAATTCAATTTAATTCAGTTCAGTTCAGTTTAGTTTAGTTCAGTTCAGTTCAGTTCAGTTCAGTTCAGCTCCAATAAGTTCAGTTCAGTTCAGCTCCAATCAGTTCAGTTCAGTTCAGTTCAGTTCAGCTGAATTATGCCGAATAGAACAAGCCCGTAAAGTTAGAAAAAAACGGGGTAAGCTGAATAGCTCACACTGGTAGATTTAACCGTTTAAAAAGCACCAGAAAACTATGCTCTGGGAACAATGTAGAGAAAACCAAGATCTGCTCCTCGGAAATAAGTTCTCACACCCTACATAATCAAGCATTCCGATAAGAAAAAAACAGGGAGAAAGAAAGTGTAAGGATGACCAACACCTTCGCCCTTTTAGCAGTTACTGTGTGCACCCCATGTTAATGTATATGTTCTTTAACCATATTTCCATGTAACTTTATTTTGAACTACATGTTCTGATTTTACTTGCATAGTCTTTTATCATACTTCTACGTGATTTTTCTCCTGAATTCCAGGTTCTTTTTACTGTGTGTTCTTTTATTATGAATAGTATGTTCTTATATAAGTGAAAATGAGACATATCATTAACTTTCAACTTGCATTAGGCTCCTGGAGGCATAGAATAATTTGCGCCTCTAGTGAGCAATGTTCATAAGGAAACCCAGTAAGGCCATAAATCATTACATTTCCATTAAGTTGGAGAAGTTCCCCCTCAACCCACTTGGGGTTCTTAAATCCGAATTTTGCAATCCTTCCTTGCCCTTTATAGCTTGCTACCTGTGCATTAGAGTAATTTCAAGGACTGCCATTTCACAATAGTTGGCCAGATAGGGTAGAGTGTGTGAAGCTAAAGAAACAATTACCAATCCGAGTTCATCCGGATATACGCTCTAATTAGAGAGGCGACTTCATCTCCCAAGTTTAGCACGAAAAGTCACCTAGTAAAATTTCGATTTTCTAGATTCCAGTTGAAATTCGATCGTTTTGGATTCAAAAGAATCACCCTTCAAATCATTCGAATTTTTGTTTTTATATTCTATCGGATCATATTGAGTATAATGAAGTCATTTTATATAGATGTATAATTGAGCCATGATCTATGACGATTTAATTTTGGGAATAATTTCGATTTGGCATAATTTAGTGTTCGATTAAAAATCGGTTTGGGTTAGTTTCATTCAAATTATTTTGGATATCGAATCAATTTTGAATCGAGTTATTTTTGGGTTTAGTATGATTTTTTTGGGCTTAGAGTTTGGATCGATTCATTTACTTAATTGGATCATATTATTTTTCTCAGGTCTATATATACTATTTGAAATATATAAATGACATACTTTAAAAACTTCATGCCCCTGCAAGATCCGCCACTGTCAATAATAGGGGAGCCTGATGCAACAAGTCATCAACCCGTGAACACGACAATGAGCTAGACCCATTGAAGATCTGGTAAAGCCCTCGGACATAGGACGACGCAAAAAGAGGTCGGCCCTTGACAAGTACAGGACGCATCATCTGCATCTATTCTTGCATATTTCGATGTTGATCTTTCAGTTTCTATTCCAAAACTTTGATTTGTTCTTCCACAACTATCCTTTTTCTTGATTCCTAGCCATAGTTGGAGATTTAATCTTTCATAAATGGATCAAAATTGACACCGATAAGTGATAAGGGAGAGAAAAAATTTACAAGTGAGAGAATTCACACATAAGGAAATTAGTATAGATAATTAAAAAAAGAGAAGTTAGGAATATTACATTCCAACATCTGTTTTGCCACCAAATTCGAACACTTTCAAAATTTGTTCTACTTAATTTTTTCCATATTTAATGTTATTATTCTTATATCATTTTTGGCAATATTTTCCACAATTCTATAACATCATTATTCTCAAAAAAATTGAAGTACATTTCATTTTATCAATGATGATTAAGACTTAATAAAAATAAATATCTTAATGAGTACGTTATAATAAATTTTAATATGCATATATTCTTAAAGCAATTAACGGAGTAATGCTAACATAGAAGGATTGCTCAAATGAGTATACATATTTGGAAAATTTCAACACTCATTTAAACACTTTCACAATCTAAATATTTTTATCCAATTTATACTAATTTAGACAATTTTCACTTGCATTTAAACACTTTACACATCTTTTTAATACAATTCATACTCAATTTGACATTTCATACTCTTTTGTACAGGTTCGATACTCATTTAAACATTTTTCACACATTTGAATATTTTCATATAATTAATACTCATTTGAGCACCATACTCATTTAAGGATATGTTACACAATTCATTTAAAGCATCTGGACATCTTTTATATATATATGGATAGACCCAGCCAACTTCCAATAATCATTTAAATACTTTCACCAATCTAAATATTTTATACTAATCATACTCATTTGGACAATTTTAATACTCATTTGGACAATTAAGTAAACTATGCATGGATTAATAAATAGAAAAGATAACAAAAACAAAAAAGCATTCGATATTGGAAAATGGAATTAACAAAGCAATATTAAACTATCAACGTTTTCATACAATTCATATTTATTTGGCTAGTTTTCATACTCATTTGAACAACATAGGGAAAAAGATCAAGTACAAAAAGTTGAAAAAAAAAGAAAAATGAATTCTTCCTACCAATTTCGAACATGTGACCTCCATGCTGTGCAAAATCTAACTAATAAAACGTTATCACTGGGCCAAACTCTGTTTTATGGAACAACTTTCCGCGAAATACTATTAATAAAGATTTCGGATGTACCTATTACTTGCTGGTAGTGTTTACCTCTTCAAATCCCTGAATCACAAGGGTGTCACTTATATTTGTTGGATATATATATATGCACGTCTAATAATTTAAGTTTTAATTAATATAAGAGAATTAATAAACTATAAACTAAATATTTCAAACTTGCTATTAGATGTTAAATTGACGTTTATTATGAAAATGTCACTAGATATACTTTTTTTTGACATATCAAGGATATTAATGGGGAGCACCTCTTGTGGTACATATCAGTTTTTAGTAAAGCTTTCCATTCTTGTCCGTGTGGACTGAAGTTGTGCCTTAAGGCATTGGAAAAATCATTCAAAGAAGATGTTAGAACTCAGATTTGGAGCTACGTGTAGCCTAACATGTAACCTACCTTCTAAATTACAGATTCTTTTTGGCGGGGTTTTTGTCGACTATCTATTGTGCTTCATCGTTCAACAAATGCTAAGGTTTCTTTATTTCTATCTAATTTGAATTTGCAGTATTTGTTATTTCAGCTGTTCAGTTTTCATGATCTTATAGCTTCTATGGGAATCATATCTTTCGTGGATTTTTCTGATACAATAAGTATTTTTAAAACACGAAAAGCTTTTCAAGGAACTATACAATGTTCAGTATAAATTATGAATTATTGACGACTCCACTTCACTTGTAATATACTTATTTCTTGTACTTTACGTATTATGATCATTTTTATTTGTGACATCGTTATAGTGAGTAATTTAAGACACTATGATGTCAAATTGATATATAATGATCTTTTTATTTGTAACATCATTATAATAAGTAATACTATACGACATCATTCTGCATCAGGTGTCAAATTATAGCTATATGATGACCAATGGGCCATATTTATGATAGCAGTAACTAGTAAGTACTAGCCAATGGGCCATATTTACATGCCCAAGGCAGCTGAAAGTTTCAGTACACATCTCTGAAGACTACCAAAGGAGAAAAGAATAATAAAGTTATCTAAAATGTAGAAATCTGGAGAATATACCACATCTAATCATCGAAAAACGATATAGTTTATGCACATACAGGAGTAATATTGACTATATCATTGTTAAGCATCCAGATACATGGTGCTGAAGGAGTCCGGAAATGGGAGAAGCGGCAGCAGTAACAGACTAACGGGTGCAGTTGGTAGCAAAATTGTTCATACTATCTACTGAGAGGCGCAAAGCATGTACACTCTCATACCAGCCTTACTACTTTTACGCTCTCTATGTATGCTAACTGCTAAGGGTGTAAAGTAAGTACTAGAGTAATGGAAATAAACAAATCAGATCTTTGGCTCACCTTTGGTGATATTTTCTTACTATCCAAAATGCCTTGGCAACATCATATTCATAGGGCATCAGAAAGACCTTGAGTTCTTAAAGCGGCCACTTTGACATTTAACACGATGCTTTCTTCACTTCCATGTATACCTGGAACATGTAAAATGTATAAATCTTTATATGGGTCCTCAATTTGAGCTGGTAATCGAATACACTCTTCTTTTGATGAGACATCATCCTCATTGTGGATGATCCCACCAACAAAAATCTTCATATCTAAGTCTTTCCCGTCTCCATTAGAGTCATTGTCTCCAATTCCATCCTAATCCCATCTGTGACGCCGTCAACCTCATCCAAGCCATCAACTTCTTCATCATCTTCCTTGCAATCTTCCTGTGTCAATTGCATCATAGCATCTTTGTCCTCCACCACTTGGTCTGCCAGACTAAAGTTCGTGACCTTAACTTTCAATCCTGGATTTTTATCTTTAAGAAAATTAATTACACTCCTTATCCCCTCCTCAGTAGCCCCTTCAATGTTCAAGACTTCCTCTTCTTGTTTCTCAGCTTTATCATTACTCAGTGATTCACTTGTTGCATTTGGTTGCAAACTAGCAGAGGTTGTTGTATTATCTCTGAGAATCTGCAAGTATGAGGCCTGCCACAACAACATATCTTCAAGGGCTAAGTAACATGACATCTTTGCAAATTAGTACTTATTGCTTCATTTAGATACTCATGCTAATACCGTGATTTTGTAAACTTCGCTCCACCCTGAAAAGACGGAAAGAGAAGAGAAAAAGGAAATGTGGTAGGATAACTAAGGTATCATGCACTGTGCAACCTGGGATTAATAAACCAACTAGCCTTATAACTCTGAATGCACGCGATGCATGAGAAAGAGTACTATGTAAGGATTTTGGAGAAAATACATTGTAATTTATATTTTTTTCTTGTTTCTTTAAAAACAATCGTTAAAATTTTTAATTATTTTAGATGGTGTAATTGTAAACTCAAATAAATTTAAGAGTCGAATAATTTAAAAATAATAAAATATGAGTAACAAATATTAGAGAATAAATTAACAATACTGAACTGAAAACAAAACGTCAAAAAAGACGAATAATCGTACCAAAAGATTAATGGAAGATAGCAAGAAAGAGAGAGGGAGTAAGAGACAGAAAATAAAACAATTATAACAGGGATGTTTGGTACTTCACCGCCTAAAAGAAATCAGGTTGAATTACGTGGCTAAGATTGGAAATAAAAAAAATGAAAAAAAAATTAGTTCCTTAATTATAGGAGCTTTAACTTCCTTGGTTTATTTTACTTTGTTTTTTCATTTGTCATTTTTGGTGTCCACCCTCTCTTTCCGTTTAGTATAGAAATGCAAGCAAAAGAAACAAATTTAAACAAGTTGCAATCAGATTTTATTACCTTTGGAGTTGTGGGAAAAAACTTGTATTTTTTCATCCGTTTCTTTTCCGCAAGGGCTAGAGCAGCCATCCAAGCAGCTTGTTTCACCCAATATATCTTTTGATTCCTCTTCAAAACTTCTACAAGAAAGCCACAACAGTTAGTACTTGGGATCTTTAAATAATACAGATCAAATTTTCATGTATAACGATGAGGATTTGCCGCTCCTTGACTATTCTTAGTAATTTTGTAACACATTACAAAGCCCCCTTCCATCGTTAAACTAAAACCTAGAAATGGAAGTATAATGGCATAATGCATACACTCGGCACTACAGCAAAGTCATACAGGACACTCAGTTGCAAAGAACATTATGAGTAGCAAAACATCAATATGTTGTGGATATATATCACGCTAAAATATTCGAAGTTATACGTAGTCGATATGATATCCCACAAAGAATGCGCCCATATTATATCCTCCCCATATGTGCCTAATCTTCCTATAACACTTAGCTTTCAGACTAAGAGCTCGATTAGTTTGGATCGTAAAGTAGAAATTTGGAATCAAACAAGGAGATAGTGACAATTAATTAAATCAATAATCACATAGAAGTATTTAACAAATTGTTTCTCATTCCTCATTGTCTAAACTAAGCTTTGCTACATTACATAGAACATCTAAACACGGGCAACAAAAGTAGTTTTTTGAAAAAGCGAATTAAACAAATGAGAGACGTTTTTATCGAATTTATTCAATATTCCCCCCTCCATATTCTCCCCTCAAAAAATTCATTCAACCATTAATTAAGTAGGTGACATTTTCCATTTAACTGCCTTACAATGAAATCATACTACTCATTTCACTTGTTAAGACAGCAAACCGATCCTCATTCTCATTATACCGCTATCAAAACACACAACTATACTCATATAGTCATATTTAGATGAAGTAACACCTCGAGATACAATCAAACACCATGTACAGTACTAATAGAGACCCTTCTTATAGGATGATAGTAGTATATTCATTATAGATGATCCCTATTGTCTCTTTACTTTTCTTTCATCTTCAGCCTTATTCATGAGGTTAAGACTCCAACCAAAATACCATATGAATCGCCGAACAAAATCAACTTAGAACATCAACAAAATGTTGTAAGAATTTTCTCTACCTATCACAAAGATAGAAAGGTTATGCCTTTTGTACTATCTAAAACACACTAAATGAAACATCTACCAGACAAAATGATAAGACAACAACGAATATAGTCCACGAATAGGGCTAGCATACTTAACCCAAAATATCACATTAATCACTACATTGAGAAATTTATTAACCACCCCTATGATAATGAAATTGGCAGCAAAATTGTCTTTCTAGCAGCAAGCCCAAAGAAGCTAATAAGCAGTTCAAACACACAAGACATTGAAACAAAAAAGAATTCAGTGGAATTGAACGAATCCCCTGCACTCAAAGACAAGTCATCAAAAACCTCAAAATACTATCTCGGGATAATCCAAAACATTAGTGCCATCATCAACCACAATAAATTTTTGAAACACAAAACCAGGGAAATTTAATTAAGTGATTGCAAATTTATTTAGCACATCTACCTAGCTAGAACAAGTGCTTGGAATGAGGGTGTGGGTGATGTTGTTCGGGTGTGCTGTGCTGGGGTAGTGCTGCTAGGGCGTGTGGCGGGTGATGATGCTAGTGCGAGCGTAAAGTGCAGGCGCATTGTTCCTTCCAGCACAGGTCGGGTTTCTAGGAGATGGATATTGTTCCATCCTTATCGTCAATGTCATATCACTTTTACTTGCTGCTAATCGATTTCATTTGAGATAGCTTAACAAGACAACAATCTACTCAATCAACCATCTTTTATACCTCAAGCAAGATGGTGTTTGAACATTGAACTCGATACATTAGCACTTTAGCACTAGCATCTAAACCAGATAAAACCAAATAAGAGTTCTCTTCTTATTGCGGCATGGGATGCCAACAACCATATTATATTGTCCCAAATCATTTATGATATCATTTTATTCTACTCATATAAATTAAAGGTACACAATGAAATAAGAAAATGCACAATGTTGCAAACATAAATGAAAACAAAACAACCAAATTGTCCAATTGATAATGAAAAATTTCAAGAAACTGAATTGAAGATTAATAACATATATTGGACCATTTCATTATATATAAGGAACTCCCAATCCAATTAAAAATAAACATTATTCACATTTTCCCGTATCAATCTCCCAAAATATTCTGAGTCATTAGAGTGTGGTAACTTAAATGGGAGTCTGGGCCCTTAGGGGCAATCTGAGAATTTGGTTCTTTAAATGGGAGTCTGGGCCCTCGGGGGGCAATGTGAGAATCTGGTCCCTTAATTGTCAATTTAAGGGAGAGGAAAGATTGCAAAGAAGACAAGACGGCAATGGTTGTCGCGGTATAAAATTCCTAAGACCACCCGAAACTCATGAGAGCTTACGAGCTTCAGGTGCGTTGTGATGAGACCTACCTTTGTTTCGGGTTTTTATACTACGGCGTAAAAAGGCTCGAAACGGAGAGTGATAACCCCCTATAAGCTTGAGACCCCTTCACATGCTCCCATCAGAGCCGGCCCTGATGGTGTGCGAGAGGAGCTTTCGCACAGGGCCTCATAGCCTTGGGGCCGCATTATATAAATTATGTTACCAAACTATTATACTTGGAACGCTGGAGACTGGTGGTCACAAAGCTCAGTTTATGCCCTTGGAAGAGGTCACAGGTTCGAAGCGAAAGGCAATCTTTTTTTCCTTACATCTCACTCTCGGTAATACCAAGGCAGCCTACAAAACTTGCAGCCACGCATTCCTAGTTCATTTTCATTTCATTAGTGCTTATTACAAATCACTCCAGCTCTAGCTCTACGGCATTTTTAAAAATAATCTTGCTTTTAAAAGGGACTGAACATTAGCGGAATTGCTAATTAAAAATTTTATCCGCCCAAAATTATAATTAGTGATTTTAAAAATTTGCGAATTAGAGTGGAAATTAAGTTTTAAAATGAGGGTAGAGCTTGAGTTATTTATTGGTTGAGCATTATTATAGCAAAAATTTTGAAAAACTATTCTAGCCAATTTTTTTTGGCAAAACCTATTTTATTTGAGTAAAACGTTTTCATCATATATGCACTAATATTTATTTAGAAAAGGGAATGAACAATGAACATTCGCCTCCTTGGTTTCATCCCACTTTCTCTCTCTTCCACTTCTAAGGAACGGAGGTAGTATTTCAATGCTGAAAGCTTACCTCAATTCACTATGATTTATTATAATTTACACTAAATGAATCTTATATATAGAACAAAGGGCCCCAAATGTTCACTTTAGCACACGCCCCCAAAATCCATTGGACGACCCTGGCTCCTATACTTGACGACATGGTGCATTTGGCTTGCCACACCATCTATGGTGTGCGAGAATTCAAGTCAAGGTGGAGATTTGTTGAATATGCCTTGACTTGATCTCTTAGTCCGAATAACCAAGCACAGGCTCTCGCTACCGAGTAGCAAGTTTGGGTCCATGGGTGAAAAGCCGTGGGTTGAGGGGGCAACAACTCCCTTAGCTTTTTCTGGTTACATAAGGTTTAGTAAACTTTATGTTATGTTTTAGGTTTCATGCCCATTTTGATTATGTTAACTATAAAGGATTCTTATATAAACACTTAGAGTTAACCTTACACGTATTCATTCATTATGTGTTCTGTATTGTGTAATCTATTTCTCTCCCATAATAAAACAATTCTCACTCTGGACGTAGCTAGACGTAGCTAGCACACCGCTACTAAACCACGTCAATCTCTGTATATTATTGCTTTCTCGTTCTTTATCTTTAATCTATCATAACAATAAGTAGGGATAAGTTCAGGTAAGCAAATAAAATTAAAAAAACAGAGTGCTAACCCTTTCCAACCAAGCATCGTCTTAGAGTTAGAAAAGGTAATTGAGATCACCTTCAGCTTTTAGCTTTCTGATTTCATATATCCTTTACTAGCTCCAGTCAAGATCGAGGTGATTTCCTCACTAAATTAGGCAGAATTCAGCTCAAAAGTCAATAATTTACTTCGTTGTTTCCTTATTTAGATAAAACAAGAAATTCCAGTTTAAAAACCCCTAACTTAAACACATCATTCTACTCCACCTCCATTAATACCAAAACAACCGCAAATGTCTAGTTCAATCTCTTCTCATGACCACTTTAATCCGGATTTCAATGTCATTCAATCTCCTAAAATGTCTAGTTCAAATTTTATTAAAAGATTAAAAGGTAATTTATAATTTCCAATAGAATTCCATTCACAAAGTTCACATATATATAACCTCCCACGCTTCCACAATGCCTTTCGCTATTTTCCTTGAATCTAATTTTGAGTCATCTGTTATATTGGATTAATATTTCTTATTTTGTAAATGTGTTTCATGAGCCGGAAGATTGTCGGGTATTCCTACAAATTCCTTGATGTAATGCATATATGTTCTTTACAATCAGGTTATATAAACAACTATTAATCCAACATTTATCTAGAGAACTTCGAGTTCTAAAACATACCTTGAGGTCTGGGACCTTGAAATCTACCATCAGACTCAACGGATTCTTTAAGCTTGCGCAACATCTTCATCGATTCTTGCATACTTCGAGCTTGTTCTTCCAGTTTCTTTTCCAAAACTTTGATTCGTTCTTCCACATACTTTGTTATTGTTGATGGAGACGACATACACAAAAAAAAATAGTTTTTTAGCAACGGAAAGAAATTGTTGTTAGAATGAAGCAATTCCATTGCTAAGTGCGCGCAGCAACGAATGTAGCAACATAATTGACAAGTTGATAAAGATGTCGCCGCTAGTCGAGGTTAGCAACGAATTAACTATGGTATCATCGCTAAGGTTAGCAACGAAATTTTAATTCTATCGCTGATTTTAGCAACGGAGTTTAGATTTCGTCGCTACATTTAGGAACAAATATTAAATTTCGTTGCTAACCTTAATAACGGATTTTTAATTTTGACGTTAATTTAGCAATGGATATTAAATTATGTCGCGGATCACCCAAGACAGATTTTAAGATATTAACAAAAGCTATAATTACCTCAAGAGCTCTTGCCATAACATTAACAATTTGGCGACAGGATGCCACAATGCAATAGATAATTTTAATATGTTTGGCAGTTGCATACATCTATATCATACATTGGAGTCTCATTGCTCACTGTCTGAACTATGCTTTGCTACATTACATAGAGCGACACCTAAACATGGGCAGCACAAGTAGTATTTTGACAAAGCGTATTAAAGACAAACGAGAGACGTTATTGTCTAATTCACTCAATATTCCCCTTCCCCCCTCCAAATTCTCCCGTCAGAAAATTCATTCAACCATAAATTAAGAAGGTGATATTTTCCATTTAACTACAAGACTTGAGAATAGACGTTCAATCAAGCATTAACTACTTTACAATGAAATCATACTACTCATTGCACGTCTTAACAGCAAAACGATCCTCGTTCTCATTATAATGCTATCAAAACGGGCAACCAAACTTCTATACTCATATAGTCATATTTAGATGACACCTCGAGATACAATCAAACACCATGACTATAAACACCATGTACACTTCTAATAGAGACCCTTCTGATAGGATGGCAGTAGTATATGCATTATATATGATCCTTATGCGTCCAACGTCTCTTTTCATTTTTTTCATCTTCACCCTTATTCATGAGGTTAAGACTCCAACCAAAATACCATATGAATCACTGAACAAAATCAACTTCGAACATCAACAAGAGTTGTAAGAATTTTCTCTACCTATCACAAAGATAGAAGGTTATGCCTGTCTATACACTGCTCAAGAAAAGATATACCATTGTCCTATCTAAAACACACTAAATGAAACATCTACCAAACGAAATGATAAGACAACAACGAATATAGTCCATGAATAGCGCTAGCATACTTACCCAAAACATCACAATAATCACAACAGTAAGAAATTTATTAACCATCCCTAAGATAATGAAATTAGTAGCAAAATTGTCTTCCTAGCAAAAAGCCCAAAGAAGCTAATAACCAATTCAAACACACAAGACATTGAAACAAGAAAGAATTCAGTGGAATGAACAAATCTAAAGACAAGTCATCAAAAACCTCGAGATACTCTGTCGTGACAATCCAAAACATGAGTGCCATCATCAACCACAACAAATTTTTATACAATACAAAACCAGGGATATATAATTAGGGGATTGCAAATTTATTTATCACATCTAGCTAGGTAAAACACATGGTTGGAATGAGGGTGTGTGGGGTGATGTTGTTGGGGTAGAGCTGCTAGGGCGTATGGCGGGTGATGCTGCTAGTGCGAGCGTAAAGTGCAGGCAATGTTTCTTCCAGCACAAGTCTGGTTTCCTAGGAGATGGCTATTGGCTATTGTTGCATCCTTATCGTCAATGTCATATCACTTTTACTTGCTGCTAATTGGTTTCACTTGAGATAGCTTAACAAGACAACAATCTACTCAATCAACCATCTTTTATACCTCAGGCAAGATGGTGTTTGAACTTTGAACTCAATACATTAGCACTCTAGCACTAGCTAGCATCTAAACCAGATAAAACCAAATTAGAAGTTCTCTTCTAATTGAGGCATGGGATGCCAGTAATCATATTACAAAGTCCCAAATCATTTAAGATATCATTCATTTCTACTCACATAAATAAAAGGTTGACAATGAAATAAGAAAATGCACAATGTTGCAATAAAAAATTAAAACATAAAACATCCAAATTGTCCAATTGATAATGAAAAAATCAAGAAACTGTAATAACATATATTGGAAATTTGGACAATTTCATCATATAAAGAACTCCCAATCCAAATAATAATAAACAACATTCACATTTACACGTATCCATCTCCCAAATATTGCTATTTGCATTTTGGCTAAGACATGGTGCAACTCAGAAGGCATAAAAGTTGTATAAGTTTGTAACCATCAACTGTCACTTCTTGTGCATTTACAGATTAAGTAGATTGCTGAATCAGACACAAGATCCAAAAGCAAAAGCTATAAATTACCCATATGGAAGAAAAAACCTAATACAGATATGTGATCATAGAAAAATGCCCACACATAATAATGAACCCACATCTGGGCAACAATCAACATCAATCAACAATCGTCGGCGGACATTCTTCGATGCCATCCTTCGACAATTGCATGTGAGCCATTGACGCCATTGACGCCATCCTTTAACAATTGCCGGCGAACAAGGCTGGTTCAATTTGGTTGTCGTTGCTTTGAAACAATCCCATATCTAGTGGTTATTGTTTCGATTTGGGCGAGTAGAGGTTATACTTGCCGGCGAGACAAGGTTAAGATGTGAGTTTTAATGTCGGTGATTTGGGTAAATCAAGGGTGATAATGTTTGGTTAACTAAGAGGTGGAGGGTGATTAAGAAAAAATGCCTAGGAAACTCCCCTAGCATGAATGTTGCAAGTATTCAGTTACAGAGGGAGTAATTTGAATTAAATGGCTAAGACTGAAAAAAAATGAAAAAAAAACATAGTTCCTTAATTATAGGAGCTTTAACTTCCTTGGTTTATTTTACTTTGTTTTTTCATTTCTCATACTTGTTGTCTACCCCCTCTTCCCTTATAGTATAGAAATGCAAGCAAAAGAAACAAATTTAAGCAAGTTGCAATCAGATTTTATTACCTTTGGAGTTGTGGGAAAAAACTTGTATTTTTTCATCCGTCTCTTTTCCGCAAGGGCTAGAGCAGCCATCCAAGCAGCTTGTTTCACCCAATATATCTTTTGATTCCTCTTCAAAACTTCTACAAGAAAGCCACAACAGTTAGTACTTGGGATCTTTAAATAATACAGATCAAATTTTCATGTATAACGATGAGGATTTGCCGCTCCTTGACTATTCTTAGTAATTTTGTAACACATTACATAGCCCCCTTCCATAGTTAAACTAAAACCTAGAAATGGAAGTATAATGCATACACTCGGCACTACAGCAAAGTCATACAGGACACTCAGTTGCAAAGAACATTATGAGTAGCAAAATATCAATATGTTGTGGATATATATCACGCTAAAATACTCATATATTCAAAGTTATACGTAGTCGATATGATATCCAACAAAGAATGCGCCCATATTATATCCTCCCCATATGTGCCTAATCTTCCTATAACACTTAGCGTTCAGACTAAGAGCTCGATTAGTTTGGACCGTAAAGTAGAAATTTGGAAATCAAACAAGGAGATAGTGACAATTAATTAAATCAATAATCACATACTTACTCCGTTTCTAAATAAGTGACACACTTCATGTTTTCACGTTTACCAATACATTATTTTAAACATTCATATCTACAATTATCAATAAATAAAAATTATAAAAAGTTGATATTAAAAAAATTCACATTGAGACGAATCTAACAAGATCTTACATGACTATGTTTTTCCTAATATATAAATTACCAAAGCTTATTAAAGTATAAACCGTGAATAGTAAACACTATGTAAATGTGTCACTTAAAGAGAAACGGATGAAATATTTAACAAATTGTTTCTTCCCTTCCCTCCCATCCCTTCCATCACATCTAAAACTAACAATTGAACTAAGCATATGATCGATCATTCCTTGATCTCATTGTAATCGAAACAATTAAATAAATAAAGAAAATCATATAGCAGATGTTTATCATGTAATCAGCACAATAAGAGCAATAATAATCATATGTCACAAACTCACAGGTCACAGCATATCTAACAACAAAAATAAAACAATAGCAAACAATTATAGATATGCGTATAAAATCAAACAATCACAACAAAGTCAAAGACACAAACCTTCATCAGTGAGATTCTCTTCTTTCGGAATAATCACCCCCCATGATTATCAATAAGAACTCCAATCCAATTCAGCTTGATGATATTCGACCCTCCTAAACCCTAATTTCTGCAAAATTTGATCAAAGATCATAAAAATTCAATTAATTCACAAATAACTTGTGAAATTAAGCAATTTCATCACTGTAATTCGTACCAAGGAAGAGAGACAGATTTTTTTTTATTATTAAGTCGATTTTCTGCTGGCGTTCGGAAACTTAAGAGCTAAAAACTTAAAATCTGTTATATTATATGATTTTTTGATTTATAAACATCAGATTATGGTTAATACACTGCTAATCAAATCATCAAATTGAAATTTTCAGTTCAAAAATCGAAACAAACCAAAATCAAACAACAACTTCATAGCAACGGGAAAAATCGAAATCGCTAAAACAAAAGTACTAACCGCGTTGAACAAAATCTGGAATGGCGATGGCGGGAACGGTAAGAGGAAGTGGCCGGTATCAATGGTAATTGAGGGAAGACAGCAATTAGGTAAATACTAATGTTTACCGGTTTACCCCGTTATTTATTTTCTGACATTTCAAGTCCACTTTTATTCTTGAGGATTTTTTTCACCCCTTACTTTGGTTCGTTCATTTTAACTTATTTTCAGTTCTTATAATTTTTAATAAGTTTAGATAATGTCTAATAAAATTCACTAAAGTATAATAAGGTCTTATAAGATTTTATCTAATAAGATCTTTTCAATCCTTATAAATTAAGATAAGTTCAGATAAACAAAAATAAGTTGATAAAAACATCGTTACTGTGCTCGACATGTGTTTGCACACTGGCATAAAAACTACAGAGGTGATGAGATGAAACTTCATTTTTGGAGGATAGCTAAGGCATATAGCATGGCGGACTTCAATGATGCCTCGAATAGACTAAACAAAGTCAACCGTGTTGTTGTTGAATCCTTTAGAGGATATAATCCAAGTTGTTTTTGTAGGGCATTTATGCATCCTTTTATTAAGTCTGTTTCCATTACTAGCAATATGAACCAGACATTTAACGAATACATAATCAATGCTAAGACTAAGTATTTGCTTTACATGATGGGGGACTAAGGGTAGCTTTAATGCAAAGGGTGCGCATTAGAAAACAAGCAATGGAGAAACAAACTACAATGCTATGCCCTACAATTCATGTTATGCTTGAAAAAGAGAAAGATAAGGCTTTCTAATGTAAAGTTATGCCATCTTTAGAACTCATCTTCAATGTGAAGTAAGTTGGTTATCGACTAAAGTAGATCTTGTACTTGTAGGAAGTGTGATTTACACGATGTGCCATGTGGTCATGCCATAACATGCATGTATTTACTAAAATAGAGAGGCTATGGATTTGTGGATAATAGTTATAAAAGAGAAGCTTATTTAAGAGCATATACAAACACTATACCACCAATTGAGGGGGAGAGACGCTAGCCGAGGGTGGAATGCAACTCGAATCCTCCTCCTAAAAAAGGGCCCAGGAGGCCAAGAAAGAACAGACTCAAAAATCCTCATGAAGACCCAAAAAGGTCAGGTCATTTATCTAGACGTGGCATGCAAATAACATGTACGTTGTGCGGTGAAAAAGAGAGATAATAAAAGGGGTTTCCAAGAAAAGAAATTGCTCAACCACAAGAACCTCCACCTAAGAAGGCAACAGGTAGGCCAAAAAAGGATGCGACAGCAACAAGTAATCCAACTCAACCACAAAACCTCCAACAAGTCACCATTTCTGTGTCTGCTCAACCTACACAACTTGAAAGAGGTGGGACTGTGCGAGAATGATTGTACGTGGATTTGGTGCTAGGGGAGGAACAACAAGAGGTGGTGCTGGTGGCAGCAAGGGCAGAGAAACAAGGGATGTAAGAGGAAGGGGCAGAGCTGCAAATCATGTTTCTAAGCTTAATTTTTTTTAAATCAGAGTTTTTGCAAATTTTTTGTGGTGCTTTTATGCCTGATTTTTTGTTCTAATATTATTTGCAGATTCTTAATGGAGTTAGTGTATTCATACCAACTGATGGAAATAGCATGACTAATGTATGTATTTGTTTACTATTTATTTATGTACTTAACTTATTTACAATTTATTTTGCTCTCTAATAACATTATCATTGGGGTATAGGTATTTGGTGGATCTGGAAGAGGAATGGGAACGGCAAGGACAAAGGGAAGAGGAAGGATAACCACACAATCAAGCCAATCATCAACAGGTGTGAACCATACTCAGTAACATCTCCCGTAAAATGCAAGAAACTTGTCTTATTTGGTGTAATATTTTCCTTTAAACAATAGCTTTTGATCTAGATATGGTAGTAAACATTCTCTTTTGATGCAGTAGCATTTGTTATGTTCTTATCTTGAATTTGATTTTGGTTTAACACCTAATTTTTGCACCAGCAGTGATGTTATGCAAGAAAAAAAATTGGATCAAATTATGTTGCTAATGGGAATGAAATTGAAGTTAAAGTTGATTATTATTTCAAAGTTGAATGAAACGTGCCAAAAGGATTTAGTTTATCATCACAGTTGATTATGTTGCCAAAAGATATTGTAATCAATTTCAAAGTTAGCCTAGAGTAGCATCTCTTTTGATTATGTTGCATGAAACTCACTTATGTAATTCTATTAAGTACCCATTTTGCAAAGTTAGCTTGGAGTAAATATTGTAGTTCTATGGAGTATCATTTTTGGACACAAAGAGAATCATTTCAGTTCAACAAACAAAAGTGTTACAAACTTACAATTCCATAACTAAGAATAGACATTATACTAGCAACTAGCAACTACCAACTACCAACTACCAACTACCAACTACCAACTACCAACATATTACCAACATAACTATTGAAAGAAAAATAACCAATAGGTCCATGGTGGACGCGCACCTACCATGAGGAAGACCTAAAACGCAGCCATCAAAAAACAAAACGCAGACAAATTCCCTTAATTCTGGCACGAAATGAACAATAGTTCAGTTTCAATGAACATTCGTTTATTTCCAATGAACCAGAAACACCGAAAATTTTTCCCATTCTCTCTCCTCTGACAGATTTTTTTCCCTCTCCTTCATTATCTCTTTCTTTCATTTTCAATTCAAAATTTGAATTCATTTGCCAAAAACTTTCCCTCTCATCCATTTCTCTCTCCTCCATTTTCTCTCTAAAATTTCTCCATCTTCCTCTCAAACACTCATTCAATTTACCATTTTCATTCAAATTTCAAGCTAATTTCAAGTCAAATTCAAGCCAACTTCAAACATTCAACTTATATTTGTAAAAATACCACACCTATTTATCATTTCCACTCAAAAATTCGAATTTCAACCCCAAAAATTATTTCAAACTTCAACCTCAACCCTTGAAAACTCTAAACTCATACAACAACAAAGCAAATTTGAATGGTAAGAATATTTATGTGAATGATAATGTAGTTTTTGAGTTTTTTTTGTTTTTGTTGATTCTTATTTTGTTGGTCCCTAAATGACTACGTATGTTCACTTATGTTGGGCTGATATTCATTGGATATATGCTTATGTTCACCCTGAAATGTATTAGTGTTCTTTATATTCAAATGTTATATTGAAATTGGGTTCATCTGTTATGTTTTATTGTTCACCTGAAATGGGTTCTTTATGTATGTTGAAGTGTCCAACTAACATTAACTCTTTTGACATAGGGTACATTTGGTATGTTCTATTGTTCATTATGGAATAATATAATGTTAATTTGAAATCGATCTCGTTTGAAAGAGGGGGATTTTGATGTTCATTTGAATATATTTTGTTCATTTGTTCATTCTTTTTATTCAATTTTACATGATTCATATTACTTAATTGTTCATTGGTTTATCTCAATTATTCATTAAATTCACTCAATTGTTCATTTAATTCAATTGTTCATTTGATCATTTCATTTAATATAATTGTTCATTCCTATTGTTCACTAGGACTTGCCTATTGTTCATTTTTACCTGTTATTCATTGCTAACTATTTATTTTCTACTGTTCAATATTTTTCAACATTTGCTCAATTATTTAATCTATTGTTCATCTACCTATATTGTTCATTAAATTTGTTAATTGTTAATTTTTTTAATTGAATTGTACACTCATGTTTTTTAATTGTTCATTTAATCATATCATATCATATTATTCAATTGTTCATTAAATTCACTCAATTGTTTATTTGATCATTTCATTTAATTCAATTATTCATTCCTATTGTTCACTAGGACTTTTCAGTTGTTAATTGTTCATTAGTTCTTACCTGTTATTCATGATTAACTAGTTTTTTTCTACTGCTTAATATTTTTATTATTTGTCCAATTGCTTACTCTATTGTTCATCTACCTATATTGTTCATTCATTTTGTGTTTTATCCATTCTTTATAACAATTTCATTCATTTATTTAATATTTAACTAGTACTTCACTGTTGTTCATTACTGTTTTCTCGTTGTTCATTGTTCACTAGTCAATTTTCATTGTTCATTCATTTTATTTAAATGTACATTTTTATTATCTAATATTCATTCTTTGTCATCTAATGTTCATTGTCAACTTCATGAATGTGCAGAATTGATAAACCAAATGCACTACCTGCTACAACCAAACCCCACAAACAAACCAAAGCCGCTACTGAGGACAAAGCCCCGACCACAGAGATCAAATAAAATCATACAACCTGTTGTGAAGAGTAAACCCCTAACTCGAAAATCAAACTTCTGCTGCGAATTCACGTATCGTTGGACGTGCAGATGGAGGAAGTGCGGTCCAACATGAGGATAGGAGGTGATCAAGGCAAATCCCAAAATATTAGGGAGACTTAGGACTTCTTGGTGGCCGTTTCTTTATTTAGTCAGATAGTATAAATATGTAAAAACGTCATTTGTATATTTTTTACAGCATTTTATGTAAGCATCGTACTCACTTTTCGGAATCAATAAGAATATTTACTTTTATTTATTTTCGTATTGTTTTTAAATCATTTCTCACCGTTCTTTATTCATTTTATCCTAATTGACGTAATTGAATCGTCGGGTCAAAAAGTAATAACAACTATAGATAAATGAACAATGATTATTACATGTCAAAGCAATGAATATTAATCTAGATATATACTTATAGATGAATGAACATCAAATCGGGAATTGTGAATAGCTATATTCATCTAATGTACATTTAAACAAACACAATGAACTTTGGTACCAACTATATGAACAATTGAACAATCATCATGAACATTGATAATAAGCACTTAAAAATTATCAATACCAAAGTTAATTGATAACAAGACATGAACATTAGAGCAGGCACAATGAATATGTTTGCTAATAAAATGAACATTAGATAGCAATTGACAACACAGAATAAATGATCGCAATACATGAACATTACATGAAACACAATGAAGTTGTGTACCAAGTAGATGAACCATAAAGCAAACATAATGAACATTGACTATAAGTACTTGAAAGTTATCAATACTAAATTTAATTGATGACAAATCATGAACATGAGAGCAACCACAATGAAAATGTGTACTGATAAGATGAACAACGCATCATACATAATGAACCTTGATAATAAGTAATTGAACATTAACCATATATAATTTTATTGATAATAATTGACAGTACAAAATGGCATTGATAACAATCCATATCAAACAAAATGAACTTTTGTACCAAGTAGATGAACTTTTGAATAAACATAATAAACATTGATAATAAGTACTAAAACATTATCAATACAAAAGTTCATTGATAATAATACATGAACATTAGAGTAGACACAATGAACGTGTGTACTAATAAGATGAACAATAGATCATACATAATGAATTTTAACAATAACTACTTAAACATTAACAACAGATAATTTCATTGATTATTATACATCTCATTGCCCATTTTTATAAATTAAGTAAAGAATAGTCACCTATTCATTAATTTATCCATGTGTTCTTCATAGCATGATTGATGTTCATCCGTTGTTTGTTTACAACTATTGCGAAACTTAATTTCATTTATTTCTCATTGATGTTCATTCTCAGCAAAACTAAATGTTGTTTGTCATTTTCCCATGTATATTTGTTGGCAACTGATGTTCATTCCGTGTCAAACATAAGCAAGATGTTGATTTGTGGTTTGTTTAATGTATTTTATCTTTTCTAATGTACATTTGTTTACGCCTGATGTTCATTTAGGTGAGCGCACCTTCCTCATGGTAGGTGCGCGTCCACCATGGAATTTGCCAAGAATAACAACTACCAATGTAACACCCCGTATTTTTATATATAGTTAGTAAATATTTATATTAAATTATTTTACGAAAATAATTTGAATTAGCCTTTTATTAAATTATTTTTCTTTCCTACTTTGACTTTATTTTAGAAGTAGCCCAAAACCTATTCCTAGTTGGAATAGATTAAAAACCCATACCCATTAGGTTTAGTTAAACTAAACTATAAATAAAGGAGGAGGAAAAGAAAATATATAAAAAAACAAACAAACCAAAACAACCTTACCTGGAGACTTAGCAGCAACTCCACGACGCCATCCACATGCTCCCCCAATCTCCTTTATTCTTTTAATTTTCTTAAACTTCAATTTCTCTTAGTCATGGCTATACCTAAAGCATATACTTGCTAGCTATTGCATACCAACCGTTTATCATTCATCTTCACTCATTTTTGTGACAATTTCGACGAGGATAAAAAGGGATCTTGTGAGTTTGGGTTGAATTTCGGATCAAAGGAGGTTAATTTCGGATCTTTTTACACTACTCTACATCATAATTACTTTATTAATCAAGTAAGGTTCTTTCCCATATTTTAATTTCTGATTTGTATTGATTTTCGAATTGGGGTTTTTATTAAATTAGGGTTCTTGAGAAAATCAATTTGGGGGAAATTTATACTATGTTCAATTTGTTTAATTGGCTTATGTTTTATGTATAATTCGAGTTAATTAGCATATCTATGAGTTTAGGTTGCAAAAATTAATACTTTTCAAATTATTATGAATTCTTGTTATATTAGATTGATGGTTAGTTTCTTATATTTTGGGTTATTAGTTGAAATATTGTTTAGATTATTATAGTTATTATGAGTTTAAATGTTATTTTGAAATTATTGAGTATATTGGATTAGTTCTTAGTTGTTAGTTTTAAATCCTAAGTTGATGTAGGTTGTCGTTGTTGTTGTTGTAGTCATAGTTGTTATTGGTATAGGGTGAATGAGAAGGAGTTAATTAGTGGGAAAATAATATGGACAATATTAGAGTCAAAATCAGTTTGACTTTTGTTGACCAAACTTGATCAGTTTGACTTTTGGTTGACCAAACTTGACCAGTTTGACTTTTGTTGACCAAATTTGACCAGTTTGACTTTTATTGACTTTTTTTCCTATTGACGTTGAGTCGTTTTTTAAAATTAGTCAAAGCTCATTAACTAGGTTAGGTTATTTGTATGTGAATTATGTGAAGTATAGTCAAGTGACTTATACTATACTTTATTATATTGTAGATTGTGGGTTCGTAGAAGAACCTTATTGACGTGAGATAGTGTTTGGTTGATTGTGGTACGGTTGCTGATAAGGTAAGATTTCTTACTAAGACTTGTATAGATTATTTTGAGAATTGGATGATATTGGTTTAAAGTTATATTGAGTTTTAAAAAGGTTTTGTGTGGTTATATATTGAGATTTTAAAAAGAGTTTTACATTATTTATATATTGAGATTTAAAAGGTTTTACAATGTTTATATAATGAGATTTAAATCGTTTTGACGATATTTATTGTGAAAGAAAAAGGAGATTTATTGATGAGATTCAAAAGGGAGGAAGTTCCTCATATACCAAGTTGAGATTTAAAAGGAGGATGTTCCTCATTGCTACAGGTTTTGAGTAAACTAGAATGTTTCTATGTTTACTTAATTATGATTTATCATGTTTTATAAGAATGTTTTTGTGGGGTTGCCGGTAAGCGGTATTCCTCGGGTTTGGAAGTAGGTTGAGTTTTGTCTCAGCCATTATTTAGTAGTTGGGTGTATGTTGATCAATACACTTGCCATTTGTCTTCCTTCTTGGTTCGTTATCAAGTTAGGGGTATGCATACTAGGGGCTTTGGTGTTTACCTGTCTCGTGAGCCTAGCTAGCTCATTGGACTTTAATACTTCCTACTCACAGGTTTCAAAACAGTTACATTTTAAATGTATTTACAGGATTGTTTTAGAAAGAAAGAAAGTTGAAAGTTGAGATTTATTGGAAGGTTGTTTTATTTTATATATTTAATTTGTACAGGTTGGAAATGAATTTGTAAGATATTCCTATATATCTTACCTGCACATTGGATGGTTTTGTTTTAGTACAGTATGAAATCTTGCTCAGCCTTTTGGCTGATACTATAGTGTTCAATGTGCAGGGACTTAAGGTGGTTAGCTCAAGGTTGGGTGAAAGAGTGCGGTAGATTTAGTTATACGTTAGTAGGTTTAATCAGACTTCCGCTGTTATTCTTTTGACTTTAGTATTTTATTTCAGTCTGTAATAATTATTTAGATTCTAGTTAGTTTGATTAGTTAAACCTTATTGACTATTTATTTCAGTTAGAACCTTTAGCCTTGCGGTGATTATTATTAATTATCGCGGCGTAGCACCTTTGGAGTTTCCTTAAATTATTTATTATATTACATTTTCAAAGTAGAGGAATTTCAGGGGTGTTACAACCAACATACCACCAATTCAACAAACAAGAAGGATTACAGATTTACCAACTACCAAGATACTTCCCTTCAATCTACTTCACACTATACACAACTACCAACATAACCATTGGAACAAAAATACCCAACAAAATTTTCAGATTAGTGGATGCTTTAATGGCAACCATTCTTGACCGCCAAATCTCTGTCTTCAAATCCTCCACCTCCACTTGCAAATTCCTATTTTTCGCCTCCAAGTCCTTAATTTTGTCTTCTTTGAATTTTTGAATCATCTCCAACTCAACGATTCTTCTATCCTTCTCGAGTAACTGAAATTGCATATCTTCAACAACCCTCTTATCATCAATTGGAACAAAAACTCCGCACTCCGAGTCCTGTAACCATCAAGAAACTAGATTAAAATTTTCTCTTTCAAACTACTCCCTCCGTTTGTTTTTAATTGTTACACTTTCCTTTTTTGAACGTTTCTTTTTAATTGTTACACTTTCACTTTTACTAATTTTGGTAAACTTCACATCTTCATATTCCAATTTCCAACACTTTTGGGACCCACATGTCATCATCTTTTCCCATTAAATACCCAATCATCCCACACTTTTTACTTTTACAACCTTATCTCTCCTACTTTATCTATTCCCCAAACAACTTTATCAATTCCTCAAACAATCATTGCATAGATTTCATCAATTTTCTTGGTTATCCCCCAAAGCAAAGTGTAACAATTAAAAACAAACGGATGGAGTAATTAATTGAAGCAATTAGACAAACTTAAAGACCACAACGGAGATCCATAGAACTTAGACCCAATAGTTGGACCATTTTTCACCGTTCTAACAACTGCTTCGTTCCCGCACTTGCATTCGACTTTTGGATGGAAAACTCATTATCGAACCTAGGGGTGTAACTGAGCCGAGCCGGCTCGTAGAGCCCTCGAGCTCGGCTCGGTCAAAGCTCGGCTCGAGCTCGGTCAACTTCGAGCTCGAGCCGAGCCCCAGCTATACTTTAGTCATTCGAGCTCGAGCCCGAGCCCAGCAAAGCTCGGCTCGTTTGAGCTCGGCTCGGGCTCGTTTTGGAGTTATTTAGTGGACTACTTTGTTATTCCTATATTTTGAACCTTAACTAGTCTATTGTATTAAGTTGTTTGTTATCTTATGAAAGACCTTGATTGCATTAAATTTGTGTCTGGTGAAATTTTTCATATTTTACTTTATTTAAGGAAGAGTCGTAACCATTAGACGGGTAAAAAGAAAAACGAGCCGAGCCCGAGCCGAGCTCGAGCTCGAACATTTGGAAAAGAGCCGAGCTCGAGCCTCATGTAGGCGAGCTCGTCGAGCTTCGAGCCGAGCTCGAGCTCGATCAAAGTGAGTTCGAGCCGAGCCGAGCTTGGTCGAGCTCGAGCTCAGCTCGGCTCGTTTACACCCCTAATCGAACCCAAAAGAACTAGCCCTTGTGACAGACATGGTAGCAGAGAAATAGGGAAAGAGAAAAAATTTGTGCAAAGAAATTAAATGAGAGAGGAAGCAGAGAAACAAAAGAAAAATGGAAGAGTAGGAAGTGAAGAAAGGGAAGAAGGAAAGAATTAGGGTTTAATAAGGGAAAAGAAAACCAAAAAATAATGATATTGACTGCAACCGTCAAGTTTAACCGGAGGCAACCTAATGTAGGAGGTCAAAATTAAACTAACCTATTAGAAACTTAAGTGATAACAAAGACCGTGAATTGTTGACTTATTCCTGACAACTTTTCCTAAAAATAATCATTAAATTTTAGTTATTTTGTTTATTTAGATGGTATAATTATACACACTCAAAAGAATTTAAAGAGTCGAGCAATATAAAAATAACAAAAAGATGAGTGATAAATATCAGAGAATAGATTAACAATAGTGATATGAAAAAAAGCTCCAAAAAAGATAAGTAATCTTACCAAAAGATTAATAGGAGATGTCATTTAGAGTGAGAAAGGAGAAGTAGTAGGAGAGAGAAAATAAAACAATTATAACAGGAACGTTTGGTGCTTTACCACCTAAGAGAAATTAGTTTGAATTAAATCACCAAAATGGGAAAAAAAAAGTTCCTTAATTATAGGAGCTTTAACTTCCAAGGTTAATTTTACTTTGTTTTTTCAATATTCATTTTTGTTTTTTTCAATTTTCATTTTCGGTGTCTACCCCCCTCTTCCCTTATGTTATAACTAGCCTCATATGCACATGACACGTGTGAAAGCATGAATAAGTTAAATTAATTGTCAAATTAAATTCTTAACTTTCCAAAATGTAAGGTACCTTAAGGAAATTAGTTACGTCATTTACACTTAACTTATTATAATTTATATTTTCTTTTTCTTATTTTTGGTGTCCACCCCTTCTCTCCCCTTATATAATAGAGATATACAAATCCAAGAAAGAAACAAGTTACAATCAGTTTAGTTACCTTTGGAGTTGTGGAGGAAAAATTAAATTTTTTCATCCGTTTCTTCTCGAGAAAGGCTAGGGCAGCACTCCAATCAGCTTCTTTCACCCATTCTACCTTTTGTTTCCTCTTCAAAACTTCTACAAAAAAGCCACAACAGTTAGTACTTGGGATCTTTCAATAACATGGATCAAATCTTCATGTATAACGATGAGGATTTGCCGTGCTTTTTGAATATTCTTACTCAGTAATTTTGTAACAGATTACATAATCTAAGATGGAAGTATAATGCATACACTCGGCATTTTTTTTTATTTTTTTTTGGAAGATAAAGTGTGAAATAGGAGATCGTCAGGAGCCCCTCCGCACGAGGGTCTCTCCTGACGCATCTGACAAAAGGATAGAGTGGAAACTGGATACATGATCGTCGGAAATGATAAAGGAATCGGGGATCAGATGGCCCACATTCGCCACCCAGTCGCCGCTCTGTTCCCTTCTCTGAAGACATGTCGAATCTCGCAATGCTGGAAGTTGCTAATGATTTGTTGTGAGTCTCTGATAATGTGCGAGATCTGCCACGGGGCAAACCAAATATTTTTGAGTGTGTTGACCACTAGGAGGTTGTCGCCTTCAATGATGACGGAGGTGATCCCTAAGCTGAGGAGATGTTGTAAACCCTTGTGGAGTGCCATGGCTTCAGCTACCATGATGTTTGTGCTTCCGAGGTTAAAGGCCTGAGCTGCCTGAAGGGTAGCTTGGTGATCGCGGATGACGTAGCCAGCTGCCGCAGAGTGAGCTTTGATGGAGCCGTCGAAGTTGAGTTTGAGGGACCCCGGGGGTGGAGGCGCCCAGCTGACGAGGGTGGTGTTGTGGGGGGGTTGAAGTGGGAGGAAGGGGGGATATCCCCGTGAGGGGAATACCGGGACAGGGTGGTGTCCAGTGTCGTGCGACACTTCCATTCATGGTGGTGGAAGGTCGCCAGGTGATTTACTTTATGTTCGTTGAAATTGGCGCCTTGGAAGATGGTTGCGTTTCTTTCTTTCTAAATATGCCAGAGAAGGAAGATGTAGTTCACTAGATTGCTACCTTTTTGCTTGAGGGCTAAGAAGGTTTCTTTCGTGGTGGAGCGAGGAGGGGTGGGAACGTGTGGCAGAAGCCACACTCTCTTGGTAGTTGAGCAGAGAGCACAAATATTGGAAGGGGCTATATTCCTTCTGTGGAGCGTGTCTTTTACGGGGAGGCTATTATGAAGCAGTTGCCATATGAAAATGAGGAGTTTGGGAGGAATATCAAGTTTCCAGATCCAATGGAATTCCCATTTAGGTTTGTTCCAAGGAATGACTGTAAAGAGTCCCTGTGGGGAGGGACCCCAAATAGGGTTGTCCTCTAGATCACTTCGCGGGATGGGAATGCCTTTTATTTGAAGGCAAATGGCTGGCGGTACAACTAGGTGGAGCTTGGGTAGAACCCAAGCCTTATAAACAGTTATGAAATCAGAGAGCTTTTGGTGAATGTCAACTGTTTCGGAGTTTAAGTTCAGGATATCGATAAGGTTACTACCATCAAGCCAATTATCTAACCAGAAAAGGATGTTCTTTCCAGTCCCAATTTTCCATCTGATACCTTTTCTAATAATGTCTCTCTGGGCTAAGATTTGCCTCCAGATTGCATAATCGGAGGGTTTAGGTTTATAGTCGAAAAAAGAGGCGTGTTTCAAGTACTTGGCCCGAATTAGCTGCACCCAAAGGCTATTTGGGTTTGAGATGATTTGCTAGTCAAGTTTCGCTAGGAAGGCTTTGTTTAAAGGTTGTGTAAGCCTCAGTCCTAGACCCTCTAGGTGTTTTGGGGTGCAGATTTTATCCCAAAAAATAAGAGGGATGGCATTCTTATCCAGTTGTTGTTGCCAGAAGAATTTCCTATGCAAGGTATCTATGGCCTTAGTAGTGCTGGTGGGGAGGAGGAGGGAAGAGCAGGTGTAGGTCGTAAGGGCTTCGAGGTTGGATTGGATCAGAGTGTGTCTGCCAGCTTTAGAGAGGAAGGTCTTTTCCCAGAGGTTAATTCGGTTTTCTGTTTTGGCTAGGAGATGGGCCAAGTCATTTTTTGTTGGGCGGAAGGAACTGAAATAGATGCCGAGGTATCTGCCTAGATTCCCTCTGGGTGTGATATTAAAATGGCTAGCTAAAGAGTGTTTCTTGGAGTTAGGGATAAATTTGGAGAAAATTAGAGCAGATTTGTGGTAGTTAACCAATTGCCCTGATTGTGCGCAGAAATCATCAATTACTTTTTTGAGATTGAGGCAAGCAGTGGTGGTTGCTTTGCAAAAGAGTAAACTGTCATCGGCAAACATGAGGCAAGGGACACGAACAGAGTTCGGGCAGAGTTTGAAGCCTATTCCCGTATTAGGACGGGAACTCTGTATGGACAATTGTCTGATGAAGACCTCCATGCAAATAATGAAAAGGTAAGGGGATAGGGGATCCCCCTGGCGGATACCTCGGGATGGCTTAAACCATTCAGTGGTTATGCCATTGACTTTAATGGAGTAGGAGACTGTGGTGAGACATTGTTTTACGAGTTCAATCCATTGAGTCGGGAAGCCGTAGGCTTGAAGGCAATGCCAAATGAAGTCCCATTCCAAACGGTCATAAGCTTTCTCCATGTCAAGCTTTAAAGCGCACCAACCCGTCTTATTCTTTGATTTTTGAAAAGTATTTAGAAGCTCTTGGACTATCAAGGTATTGTCGTGGATGGAGCGGCCCTTTGTGAATGCATTTTGGAAGGGGCTAATGATATCGTTCAAGACCCCTGAGAGCCTGTTGACTAGAATTTTTGAGATGCCTTTATAAATAGAATTAATAAGACTGATGGGGCGAAAATCGTTAGTAGTCTCAGGATTGTCTTTCTTGGGTATAAGGGCAATGAGGGTGTGATTAATGGTCGGGGAGAGCTTGCGGTGGTGAAAAAAGCCTTTGATAGCTTGGCAAATATCCGAACCTATGATTGGCCAGTATGCCTGGTAGAAACCAGCACCAAATCCATCGGAGCCTGGAGCCTTGTTAGGGTTCATGTCAAAGAAAGCATCTTTAATTTCTTTATCGGAGACTGGGGCTAAGAGATCTGTAGACTGTTGTGGGGTAATAATTGGTGCTATATGGTTGAGTGAGATATCTCTTGGATGGGGGTGGGGAGACGAAAAGCGGCTTTTGAAAGCTTGTGCGAATTCGAGGTTGATATCTTTTTCGTCGTGAAGCCAAATGTCACCCGGGGTACGGATTTTGTAAATCTTTTAGTGGATGACCCTTTTCTTCATTCTGTTATGGAAAAAGCTGGAATTTCTATCACCCTGGGTAAGCCACCGTTTCCGGCTATGAAATCCCCATTGTTGCTGTTTGAAAAGTAAGAGTTTCTCACGTTGGCGGATGAGCCTGTGGATGTGGTCTATGAAGATGGTAATGTAAGGCTGGTTCCATAGCTTAGTTTCTAATTCTTGAATTTTGTCTTGATTCTGGGCTAGCTTATTTGCAGAATGGTTATATTTTTTCTGGGCCCATGCCTTCAGAAGTTGCTTAGTGCACTGTAGCTTTTTTTCAGTGCAAAGAATCTAGTGCCCTGGACTGGGGTGTTCCATGCTTTAGAAACGATATGATGGGATTCCTCTTCTAAAGCCCAGGCATTTTGGAATCGGTAGTGATGGATATTAACTTTGTTGACCGGTTTCGTATGGAACACTAGAGGAGCATGATCTGAAACCGTAAACACCCCGTAAGCTGAAAAGCTTTGCGGGAAAAGGTTTGCGAAAGCGGGATTACAGATCGCCCTATCTAGCTTTTCATAGATGATGGTGTTGGACAGGGTTTTCTTCCAGCTAAAAGCGTTTTGCGTGGTGGGAATATCTATTGCACCTAGAGTCGTGATAAGTCTCGGTAAGCGTTGCAGTTGGGTCGGCCTTAGGGATCGACCCCCTATTTTATCCTGTGGGGTTAGCATTACATTAAAGTCTCCAATGAGTATCCATGGAATGGTTTGCGTTTGTAGGAAGGAAGAAAGATTGGACCAAAAGGCCTCCTTTTCAGCTTCCTGAGCCGGTGCGTAAATACCAGTGATTAGGCACGTCTGGTTGGTTTGTCTATGGGTGAAGAACAAATTGGCTGTTCTATCGCAGCAATGGGTACTCGTTACTAGGATATTAGTGTTGTTCCAACATATCCAGAGGCCACCCGAGTTGTTTATCGGGTCTATGATCATACACTCGGCATTACAAGAACATTATGAGTAGAAACTCAAAAGACCAATATGTTATGGATATATATTAATATCACACTAAAATACTCATATGTTCAAAAAAATTCAAATGAAGTGCACCACATACATTGTGGATATGATATCCCGCTAACAATGCACGCATAGATCATATCATATCATCCCCATATGTGCCTAATCTTTTTATAATACTCAACATTTAGGTTCAATATACATCAGACTAGGATCCATTCTTTTCAACTTATTTTCAATTCTTATAAGTTCAGATAAAGTCTAATAAGTTCTAATAAAATCGAATAAGGTCTAATGAGGTTCTTATATATTTTTAATATAAATATATTTTTAATATAAATATATTTTTATTATTATTAGTATTATTTTTATGGATTGTCGTTTGTAAAGTATTCCTATAAACATTAACCAATTGTAGTTGGTAGTTGTTCTTGAATCTATTGATATGCATCTTTTAAGTTTACCTCTGTAGAAATTTATAAATTATAACAACAGTAATAACAAATAATGACTTATAGACCAATAATAAAACAATTATAATAATATAATAGTAATAATATAATAATTTGAATATAATAATATAATAATAGTATTAGTATTAATGATAAGAAAAACTAAAAAGATAATAAGAAAAATAGTTCTAATAATTATTATTATAGTAGAGATAAGAATGATAATAATTATAATGGTAATAGTATAAATAATGATAATAATAATAATTAATAATAATAGGGTCATATAAGGTTGAATAAGCTTGAATAAGGTCAAATAAGGTTGAATAAGGTCTAATAAGTTCAGATAAGTTCAGATAAGTTGAAAAGGACGGACCCTAAGAGCTCGATTAGTTTAGACCGTAAAATTAGAAATTTAGAATCATATAAGGAGATAGAATGGAATAATGCATGGACTGTTATCAACACAATCGATGAAATCAATAATCACATGTTTAGTTTAATTGCTTCTTCCCTTCCCTTCCATCACATCTAACACACTAACAATTGAACGAAACATATGATCGATCATTCATTGATCTAATTATAATCGGCACAATTAAATTAAAGAAAATCATATAACAGATGTTGCTCATGTAATCAGTACAATAAGAACAATAATAATCATATGTCACAAGCTCACAACATATCTAATACTACCTCCCTATCATAAAAATTGCAACGATTTGACATAAAGTGTGAGTAAAAAGTGTCAAATCGATGAAATTTTTGCGATACAAGGTAGTAAAAAAATAAAAAATGACAACAAGGACAAAGACACACACCTTCATCAGTGAGATTCTCTTCTTTCCGATAAATCACCACCATGATATCAATACGAACTCCAATCAATTCAGCTTGATGATATTCAACCCTATGAAACCCTAATTTCTGCAAAATTTGATCAAAGATAACAAAAATTCAATTAATTCACATATAACTTGTGAAATTAAGCAATTTCATCACTGTAATTCGTAACAAGGAAGAGAGACATATATATTTTTTAATTAAGTCAATTTCTGCGGGCATTCGGAAACTAAAATAAATCAGGTATTTAAGAGCTAAAAACTTAATATCTGTTATATTATATGATTTTTTGATTTATAAACATGAGATTATGGTTGACAAACTGCTAATCAAATCATTAAATTGGAATTTTTAGGCCAAGAATCGAAACAAACCAAAATCAAACAACTTCATTGCAATCGGAGAAATGGAAATCGGCAAAACAAAAGTACTAACCGAGGTTAACAAATTCTGGAATCGGAAAATATTTACCCCTTTTTAGAGGTTAAAAAAAAGTGTTGATGAAAGTGATTCATTAATTTTTGCAATTGAGTGATTGACGTATGTTTTATGCTACCTTTTTAATACTAGTTAAGAAATATTATAGTAGATGTCTATTAGGATATAATATCTTGTACTTGTATATACTAGTTATCATGTACTCCTATTGTAATTAGATCACTTGTTCCCCAAACAAGTTGTACTACATATACCCCTTATATGGAATAAAAGAAGATACGACTATTCTCCCCTACAGTTATCTATCTCCCTAACCCTAATTTCACAACACGTTATGTTGTTTATGAGAGTTTTACTATTGGTGAGTTCGTGAATCGATGGTGCGAATTCATTGAGGACTATGAGCTAGAGACACGTGTGGGTTTCTGCTCATATGAAAGATACATTATGGGCCGTATGAAGATGATACAAGAGTAGAGAGTATAAATATTTTCTTAGATTTGTTTGTTAAGCGGCAAAAACAATTTACGAATTTTGGGAGAAATATTGGGCAACATTGTCGAAGAGGGTAAATGATGAGAAGGAAGAGGACTCGAAGGCCACTAAGTACTGAAGTACATAAGAATTTTTGTAAGAGGGTACGAGGCGAAGGACTTATTTTAGAAGTTGTACACAGATAATAAGTTTAGAAAAGTGCAAAGGGAGTACGAATGTCCGATAGACTTACCTATTGTTTTGGATGGGGTGAGGTTGTCGACAACACTTATTGCATTTGTTAGAAGATCGTATCTGGTTGGTATTTAGTGGGCGAAGTGAGAAATTGTCAACGGACAAACATAGGTTATATAGAGTATGTTACTTTAAACATGCTCGTGTGAAGGTGGCTTACCACAATCCTTCGAAAACGGCACAGGTATGATAAATGTAGCTTGCTTTTGATAGTTTGGCTAATTTTGCCTCTTCCGCATAGGAGACTTATGCCATTGCAGTTGGAGGGATTACTAACATTGAGTTAGAGGTTCGGGCGTGGTTTGAGAATGTGAATGCAAGTAACTCAAGTAGCGTGTGTGAGAACAATAGCATACGTGGTGATGATACACGCGAAGTAATCCAACTGTTGGCAGCACGTTTTGTACAGACACTTCGTTTCATTCAACGCCTACCTATATTAGGACGTCAACCTCCTTAACCCCGAGACAATGCCTAACTCCATGAGGAAGAGCATAATTGATCTTGTAACCAGGTAACAAATTACCAACTTCTTGTTCTCCACTTGAAAAATGTACTTACACCTAGCTAACCATAGCTACATCTTTAATGACTGGAGGGCAAGGTGGAAGGGAAGATGATAGTTTCTAGGAAACAAGAATTTTGTGTCTGATCCCCATGACTAAACCAAGTATCGACGTAAATGGTGAGTTGCTTTCAAAAAATAGTTTGTCATATGGATAACATAGAGCCTGTTTAGATTTACTGAAAACAGCTGAACTGAACTGAACTGAACTGATTGGAGCAGAACTGAACTGAACTGATTGGTGTTGAATTGAACTGAACTGAACTGAATTGAATTGAATTGAATTTAATAAATATATAAATAATATTTAAACAATAATAATATGAATATTAAATAATTATTATAATGATAAGTAATAATAATGAATAATTATTAATGAATAATAATAATTTTATTTTGGATATTTTTAAATGATAATTATAAATAAATAATATTAATAATCATAAATTAATAATAATAATGATTAATAATTATAATGATAATTAATAACAATTATTTTATAGTATTTGTATTAATATATTAATACCTGATGATGATTACTATATAATAACAATAATATCTAAGAATTAAATTACTAATACTATTTTAATAATTAGATTTAATTATATATTAATATTTAGTAATAAATTATTGGACCGTACCGTGCAAAATTACATCATAACCGTTTTGACGTGATTTGATTGTATTATGGGCTGAAACGCGGATTTATTTGTGCTTTTAACCTAAACTATGTTCCTCTCTAATGATAATAGTAATAATAATGAATAAAGCTATAATAAACAAAATAATATACAGATAATAATAATAATAATACTTAATAATAATGATATAAAAATAAATAATAATAATTAAAAAAATAATAATAATCATAAGAGCAATTAGTAAAATAAATTAGACCAACATAATAATATTTAACAAAATGGTTATAAAAGAATGGAGCTGAACTGAACTGAACTGAACTGATTGGAGCTGAACTGAACTGAACTGATTGGAGCTGAACTGAACTGATTGGAGCTGAACTGAACTGAACTGATTAGAGCTGAACTGAACTGAACTGAAATGAAATTAAGCTGAAATGAACAGGCCCATAGTGAATTTGTTGTGAAAAGTTTCTAATATAAATGTTTCAGATAAGTCTGAAAACAAAATTGTACATGCAACACCTTCATGCCAGTATGCTTACCGTCTTTGAATCCTTAATATAACACCCATTCAGTTTTCCTAGTTAGTTTGAATTCTTAAAAGCAATAGAAGTTTTTATATACAATTAACATAATACAAAATTTAAATAAAACTGGACTATATTGTTGAATAATGAAAACATACTTAAAGTAACATTAAATATGACCAGCAAAGGGAATATTATGTACAAAAAGTTACAAGTCTATTTGAACCCAACAAATACATGATGCTTGGAAATTGCAAGAAATTCATTTTATCCATCTTGTGCTTCTGATGGCTAAGTAAAGATTTCTCAAACAATAAGTACTCCAATTTCAAGTGACATTAATTTACCCTATATATACTCAAGATGTCAAGATTCAATATTTTTGTTCTCCTCTTTCACCCTACAAAAAAACTTAGGCTTAAACCCCTTCTGAAGCATATGTTCCACTTCCTCAATGGGTAATCCTTTGGTTTCAGGCACCAAGATGTATATGAAAACAAGCCCGACGATTGAGAATCCGGCGAACAAGAGGAAGGTGCCCGCGGATCCTAAGGCTTGTGTTAGAGTCAAGAACGTCTCACTCACTATAAGGTTTGATGTCCAGTTAGCTACGGCAGCTATCCCACCACCAATTCCTCTGTACCTCAACGGGTAGATCTCTGAGTTAACGATCCATGGTGCTGTTCCCATCCCGGGGGAGTAGGATACAATGTATGCTCCTAGGAGTATAACTGCCAAAAAGCCGACTTTGCTAGGACAACCTTCCGTGAAATACACTCTTCGTTCTCCATGACATTCCGCTTTCAAGCCATCCGTGTTCATCAAACATGCTCCTGGGTGCAACTACAATGTACAAAACAAACAGCAAAAACATAGGATTTGTTCAGTATCGTTGCAGTTTTAGATTGTATATTAACGATACTTGTACTAATAATCTAGTTTAGTGAAAGATTTAATAAGTTTACCTGATTCCCTTGATTTGCGCAGAAAGCACAATCCGATGCAGCTTTCAAACAAGTCATACAGTTCCAAGTTGCAGGATTTTGAGCAGACATAAAAGCAGAACAAGTAGAGTTAACTCCAAAATGTGTAGATTCAGCAAGACTAATTCTAGGAGCATGTGCAGCAGCTTGATAGAAAACTATAGACAAGACTACAAGGCATGTAATGATGCCGATCATTGAGATGATCATAAGCCGTCTTCTTCCATGCCTATCCACAAACATCATGCTAACAATCGACCCAACTGCATTAAGTCCCGAAGTGATTAAAGACAGCGCCAAGGCAGTGCTTTTTGAGGCGAACCCTGCTAACTGCACGATTGTGGGGCTGTAATACATGACTGTATTTATACCCACAAATTGTTGAGCCACTTGAACTGTTACACCCGCGTATAGCCCTCTTCGGAATACTTGGTTTCCCCAAGCTTTTTTTACTTTGCTCAATGTGCTACTTGCAATATCTGATCCTTCTTCTGCTCTTTCAGACTCGATTGATGCCTTGAGAGCTTTCTTCTCCTCTTCTAGTTCTTCAAGGGGGTAAATTCTAGCCAAGATATCTTCTGCTTCCGCGACTCTATCCTGATCCCGAGGAAAAGAAAACCATTATCATGGCGGAGTTGACAAGTTTCGGGAGATTCAGATATATACAGCCATATCATAATTAGTTCATAATGGTGGAACAACATTTTTAGTGAGTTGTAAGCCTTGTCTTCACCTGATGCTACTGATTTAAACTGATTTTATAGTTTTTATAGCTTTCTCTCAGAAGAAAGTTATGTTACTTGGACTTAGGTACTTGTGCCTCACACAGGTACATGTTCAACAGTCCGACTCTAATGCATAAGAAAATCCACACTTTTGGCCCAAAATGGAGTATCAAAGTGGGCAAACCTATGTTGAAGCGTCCAAGAACCCGCATGAATACTAGAGATAAAAGGACACATACGACGAGCATAGTTAGTAGGAATAGAAGTTTAGTATTGAAACTGTTGACAGTGGATTAAGAAGGATGTTTACTTCTATTTTTAAGTCGGAGAGAACACTCTAAGTTGATCAACATTCATACGCTATACCTTTCTGTAAAGCCATCTAGGGGATTCGGGAAGGGACAACATCAATATCAGTTGCACAAATGCTGGAATTGCAGCCACCCCTAGCATCCATCTCCAGGTCCCCTTAACCTGTAAAACAATACAGATTAAGCTTAAACATAAAGAAATACGACAACAAATTTATATACGTAAGAAACTAAGTCTACTGCGTTAATATTGTACATAAAGATAGGTTACCTGAGTGAAACCTAGGTTAATGAGGTAAGATAAGAACTGGCCTCCTGTGATGAGCAAACCATTAGTGCTAACAAGAGCACCTCGGATCCTGGTAGGGGATGTCTCGGAAATGTATAATGGTGAAGTCATGGAAGCCATCCCGACTCCTAATCCAACGAATATTCTTCCAAGTATGATCACCCATGGAGCTGGAGCAACCGCCATGATTATAGCACCAATGAAGAACAAAACATCAGCGATTATAATCGTTGGTTTTCTGCCAATCTTATCATTTAGCCATCCTCCGAATCCTGCTCCAACAATCGCTCCAGCAACTGCCATCGATACAATGGTTTCCTACCAAACAAACATTTACATAAAAACTCAATACTTCATCAGTTCATTGCATGGTCACCCCCTACAAAGGTGCATTCTCTTCAGCTGATTTTCACTTAGAACTTAGCTTATAATAAATTTATCGTAATTGTGAATCAAACTTGGATAACCCTGAACTTAGGAAGTGTTATGTTCTATATTACACATACTTGGGTAGACACGGGCAGGTGTCTAAGTGTCCGATTCAAATAAAGTGTCGAAATATCCATATACATGCCAGGGTGTCGAGGATCCGACATTGGTGATAACCAACTAAATTTCATACAAGCAAATAGAAAACTGACATAACATAGAAGACATTCAGAGAATGCAATTATAAATGTAAGAACATGGAGTAACTGAGCATATAAATATAAATCTTGGTATTATCGAATTATTTTGAGGAGATTACAAGATAAAGAGTACCTGTAACCATGTTTTTTTATCCACCTCTTTGAAATCATCTTTGATGTAGAGAAGAGCCCCAGATATAACACCTAATTAGCACATTCATAATCAAACTTAGCATCATAAACCTTAAAACAAGTAATAATTTTATTTCAAACATAGAATTCTTATCAAAAAAACATATGATTCGATTGATTACCATGTTATGTACATTACACTTGCACAAGAATAACAACTTTTCTTTCAGGTTGTTGCTAAATAAAAGTACCCTACCATACTAAAATCTTGTACGGGTTAATTCGGCCCCACCTTAACTAACAAGGTCATTTTAAGAGTAAGGGAAAAAGGTATGAGAATTTCCGTCCCTAATGTGCTAATAGAATATAGTCCCACAATCTCGAGGTTGTGAGATCTCACACGTGTACCCGGGAACATCTAAGAATTTACGGGTATCGATACGAAAAAAGGGAAAAAAGATAACCTGTATCATAACCAAATAGAAGGCCTCCAATGCCAGCAGAAAAGGCAAGTCTCAAGATGTAAGGTGTTCTTCCAATAGTTCTGAAACATTCTGTAAACTCTGTTTTGTCTGCCTTGATTACTCCACCTTCCACCATTTTTGCAGATTTGTAGAGACTGATATAATAGTCAAATCAAATCAGCCGCGGGATACACCCTCGAAAAAAGGATTAGGATCGAAACATTTTTTGTTGTATAGTTTTAAGAAAAAACAAGCCAAATTGTATGTATGGGTGATTTAATGAAATGGTTGTACAGCTTATTAATAACACAACCATCAGAAGAGTCTGGATAAATATATAGTCTTTATCTGTTTGTGGTCGGTTTGAGAGCAACTTAGAATCCGGGAGTTAGTTTGTAGAAAAAAAAGATGTACTTTTCATGATTGACAGATAAAAAAGTACTGTAAAAGCGTAAGAGACTGATTTATAGTAATAATTTATTATACAGTATATATATGACTATATTCATGTATATAAAATGTGAAATATACATGTGACTATATCCAGTCTGGATAAAATGTGAAGTGTTTTATTAGATGATTTCTTACTATTTGTGAAATATTGGGTTGCCATATCTTAATTTATTCAGAAGCTGTTGATCAATTTGATCTGTTTTGTATCATCCTGAATTCAAATTGTGTGGTATTGTTAGTTTGTTTTTTAATATGAGGTGTATTAGGAATTAAGGAGTATTAGGTAATAGGATGTACAGGTAGCTGATTAATATGCGACTTAAAAGGCACAAAAACGACGCACAATCTTTTTTTAGGGGAAAACAACGTACAATCTTTTTGTGTGGCATCATAGTAATTTTTTTGCGCAGTGACAAATCTAGAATTGATAGTGTGTCAAGTGGCAACAAAACTTAACTTTTATAAGATTAACTATACCGTTTGTTCTGGCGTAGGGTCAAAACGTTTAATAACCATTTAGCAAATATCAGAAGTATGACAAAGATGCTTGGAGGAGACAATGTGGAGTTTATTAAGGGAAATGAGGTCATTGGTGTTGGATAATGCAAAGTTTTAGTAGACTTGTTCGGGATTTAGGGTTATATGACTTAAATTCTGAATTTATTTGAAACATATTTTAACTTATCTAAATTAATTATAACTTTTTTTCCCTTATTTGTAAAACTTTCAAATCTTAATTTTGAGAGGGTAGAACCTTATTTTTGCTTATTTTTGTTTATTTGAACATATTAGAAGTTACTCAAACCGAAGTATGTGAGATAGTCAAACCTTATTTTTGCTTATCTAAATATATAACTTATTAAAACTAATCTGAACTTTTTTTTTTTTGATAAAAACTAAAAATAAGTTTATTTGTTACTTGTTAGTGCTCCATTATTTCCTCCGAAACTTAATTGGGTCGGTAACAACTTTAGTGGCAAGTTGGGGCTAAAATAGAGTCTTTTTAATTGACATATATCTCTTGTCATGTTCTCCCGCGTATATTTTTAACCATTTATATCTAGAATTACCAATAAACAAATAGGTTTTTAAAATATGCACTAAAACGAGTCTAACAAAAAACCAAATAATTGGACTATATTTTTATTTATATATTAATAATACTAAAGATAGATAAAATAAAATATATATAGTAGGGGTGAGCACAACCGGGTACCCGGTCTTATTGCTCGAAACCGGTACCGATATATAGTAGGGGTGAGCACAACCGGGTACCCGGTCTTATTGCTCGAAACCGGTACCGGAACCGGTTGGATCGGGTACCCAGAACCTGGAAACGGAACCGGAATCGATTGGACCGGTTCCTTAATTTTTGGAATTGGAACCGGAACCAACCGGGACCGGTTCCTTGACCGGGTACCTAGTCCCACGAAAGTGATTGTTTATTGGTGTATTTGGCCGGTTCCAATACCGGGTACCATTACCCAGTCGAATTCAAAAGGTATACCTTTCTTGTTTAGCTAAATATAAGCATAATATATAGGAAAAATTGATAAGAATAATCCCACATTTGGCCGGTCTTCCATCAGTGGTACCACCTTCATTTAATCCAGGTATAATCCCACCTTTGACATCAATATTCTCTGAATGGTACGTTACCTGTTGATGACCTACAATCATGGGTAATCCTCTTAATTACGTAATTAAAAGCTAATTAAGTATATTTTAAACTTAATTTTTTAATTAAAGTTTTAAATCTAATTCAATTAAAAAAAACCACCCCTCCCCTCCCCTTCCCTGCCACCCCCTCCCCTTCCCCTGCCACCCCCTCCCTCCCCTTCCCTGCCACCCCTCCCCTTCCCCTGCCACCCCTCCCCTCCCCTTCCCTGCCACCGTCCCCTTCTCCTTCCCCCGCCACCGTCCCCTTCCTCTCCCACCTTCCTCTCCCTGCTACCTCCCCTCCCCTTCATCTTCCTCCTAACCACCGCCAAAATAAGGGGAAGATCAGAGGTGATGAGGTTGTCGTGCTCGCTGGCAGCAAGAGAAGACGACGGTTGCCCATCGCCGGTCGCCGGCAAGAGAAGACGGCGGTTTCCGTGCTCGCTAGCGGCAATGGCGGTTGCCGTGGATTTTCAAATATGAAGGGAAAGATTTACTATTTCTCTCTTCGAAGCAAGTAAAGACGACCACCATATAAATCGCCGCCGGTCGCCAGTGGGGAAGGGGAGGGGATGGGTGTGGGGTGGCAGGGGAAGGGGAGGGATGGGGGTGGGTGGCATGACAGCAGTGGGGAAGGGGAGGGGATGGGTTGAGTTTTCCTTTTTTTTTAAGTGTTTTTAAAAAAGTCAACGGTATTTTTGCTGGTCAAACAAGTTGCCATCATCTTGTACCAATGAGAGAATATTGATGTCAAAGGTGAGATTATATCTGGATTAAATGAAGGTGGTACCACTGATGGAAGAACGGCCAAAGGTCGGATTATTCTTATCAATTTTTCCTAATATATAACATAATTTGGTACTTCCATTGACAAGTTAGTCTTAAAACCCTTCAAGTCTTAAGCATACATTACATATGCATTCATCTCAAAAAAATCAATCTTGGAAACGGTTGAACTGGATACCGGATCTATAACTTCACTACCCGGAATTGGACCCACTTCCAACCGGTTCCTAATATTTGATATTCATATCCAGTCCCAGAAGTTCCAGTTCCAATTCCGGAACCACCGATTCCAATCGGTTTTGGGTCTGAAATCGGCTACCCAACTTTTCTACTCACCCTAATATATAGTGTATAGTGTGAAAAGTTGACACAAGTAATATCAATCATGCATAAAGATAGAGTCAACAGTCAACAGTCAACAGTAAATGAGTACGCAAAACAAGAAACTCTGATTACTCATTACTCTGATTAGTCATTACTCTGATAAAATGTGAGTGATTAAAGAAATTTCAAAGTGTTCAAGATGCTACGAAGTACGAATGACGTATTGATAGTGAATTGCAGAAATTTCAATAAAGGTGTTTAAGACTAATTTAGTTGCTTACAATAAATTTTGAAATGTTTCTTTCAATTGCTTATGTTTTTTCTTTTAAAACTGTTTTTGATGATTCAAGTGAATTGATTGATACCTTTTTATATTTGCGCAAGTTTTATCGCTCATAAAAATAGGAATCATGCCCCCATAATCTTATAAATAGTGCTAAGTAGAAGGATTATTCAGTATCTATCACAAGTCCCCAACTCGTACCTGATCACATTTATTCTATTATATATCAGCCTTGGAAATTAATTCAATAATAATTTGTCTTTTGCCACTACTATCCGTTCCCCTTTTCTCCTCTTAAACATCTCCTTCAATTGAAATATTTAAACGAAAGAAAAGGTTGTGGGAACTTGGTTTTTCTTGTACGATGGCTCTTTTAAATATTCGAATCATCTCCATGCAAGTTGCGGATTAAAGTAAGTAAGTTTTTCTCAGGAATTTGTCACCTCCATGTATAACTTATAATAATTATTTTAATATTAAGTAAGAGTCAAAGTTTGACTAGTAGAGTTTATATTCATTTAAACTCTCCAATAATAGGAAGTTGGAGGTTTGTTGTTGTGGTCTTATAATGAGCAAACTCTACCAAATTGGTTTCACTTTATTAGATCGAATTGTGGATTGTTGAAAATCTCTCCTGCTCCCCAACTTAGAGATTATATTGGTAGTTACCTGATTAAAAAATTAATAAGATATTATTGTTGGAATTTTATTAATTAGTTAATAATTTATTTTAATTGACTAATTAATTAATATGGCCCACCTTTATCTCTACTTGGATTCTGTTAAGCCCAACCACTTCCCACCACTATCTCCACTATCTTCTCCATAACGTTATCACGTTTACAGAAAAAAGGGGTTCTGTTGATGGTACAACTCCCTTTAAATAACGTTATTCATCTCTCAGAAAAAGGTCACTGTATCCACTTCATTCTAAAAATCTCTACACCATCTAACTAGAGGAAGAAGGATTCAGCAACTATTCTGGGTATATTCATACAGTTTTATAAAGCGTTGGTTTTGGGCAAGCGTTTGTGATCTTCTTCATCTCAATATTTCAATTTGTGCAATGGCTGGAGGTATTTCATAATTCCTTAAATTTCCGCATTCATATATTCATCTTGTGTGAATGGTATTAATCTATCATTTGGTATCAAGAGCCATGTTTCCTCTGCCTTGCGTTTGATTTGTTGGATCTTAATTTTTATTTAATTCCTTCGTATCTCTTTTGCCACTTATGTTCTTGCTTGATTTCTTGCTGTTCCTTTGCAATGGCTGCGAGCATATCAAGAGAATTTAAAGTCAACAACTGTCATCAAGCGGCAAGAAATTAAAAATTACCCTTACCTGGTATTGACATCACGTATGTGTTTGGGTGGTGGAAAGCCTTTTGTTTTTGTTTTATCAATTTTTTGGTGCCTTTCCACAGCACAAATGTTGGAATTTTATAATTAAAAAAAAAAATTCAACAAGAGCATGCCGCTTGGTTTCTTGCCGTCAAGAAATAGTTCAGCTGTTTATTTTAATTTTTGCTCTTAGTATGACCTAATCATGATCATTGTCTTTAGTTTTTTAATTGAGGGAGTATATGTTAGCAGTCCTCGTGTAGTATTGTGTTTTATCATATTGTTATGTTTTAGTTTTAGACCAATTCAGTTTCTGGTCAATGGTATTAATTATATACATTGTATATAGTATATAAAAAGAATTGAAAGTTGAGTGATTCAAAATTTTATTAATTAGGGAGTAGCCACAGCACCTCTAATTATTAAAATTTATTATTATTATTAGAATCACATGTGGAAACTAGACTTTTATTGTGATTAATTGTATATGATATGATAAAACTTACCCACAGGAATTTTATTGTATTTGAATAATTAATTAGGGTGAAGTATTGAATTTTGTTTCTTTAACGTCCCACAGGAATTAAGAAACTGATACAGTTTGATAGTTTCACCATATGGTAATTATTAATCTATTTAATTAGAACTTTAGCCCACAGGCAAGTTTTATGTGTAGATCCGTATTTCACATGATTTACATTGGTAAAACATGATTAATGTTAAAAGTCTCAATTTTGATAATAAGCATGATTTTATTTGTATTTTGCAGTAGTTTTACCTGGCAATATTTCTGATATCAAATGTGACATTCCTGAATTAAAGGGTGATAACTATAAGGTGTGGAAAGAGAGGGTGCTACTGCAATTGGGATGGATGGACATTGACTATGCTATTCGGAAAGACGAACCACCTAGCATTACTGGCAGTAGTACTCCAGATGCAGTTGCTCTTTATGAAAAGTGGGAGAGGTCTAACCGCCTCTCTGTTATGTTCATAAAGACCAAAATTAGTGCTAGTATTCGTGGTTCCGTCGATACGCATACCAAAGTCAAAGAACTTCTTAAGGCCATCGATGAGCAGTTTGCATCTTCTGATAAAGCTCTTGCTAGCACCTTAATTATGCAGTTTTCATCCATAAGGCTCACTGAGATTAAAGGAGTGCGTGATCATATCATGCGCATGAGGGATATTGCAGCTCAACTTAAGGATTTGGAAGTTACCATATCTGACTCTTTCCTTGTCCATTACATTTTATGCACTCTTCCTCATCAATATGGCCCCTTTAAGGTCTCTTACAACACACATAAGGATAAATGGTCAATTAATGAACTTCTGACCATGTGTGTTCAAGAGGAGGGAAGATTGGTGATGGAGGAGGGAGAAAAGGTGAACCTTACTACTTTTGCAAAGAAAAAGAAGGATCACACTAAGGATAAGGGAAAGGGAAAGATTTCTGCTAATCCGGCCATTAAGAAGGAGTCTTCGTGTTTCTTCTGTAAGAAGAAAGGACACATGAAGAAAGACTGCGAGAAGTTCAAGGCTTGGCTTAAGAAGAAAGGTAATTTTCTTGCGTTTGTTTGTTTTGAATCTAATATGGTTAATGTTAATCATAATACATGGTGGATTGATTCTGGTACTACAATCCATGTTTCGAATACCTTGCAGGGTATGACAAACCTAAGGAAACCAGTGGGCAGTGAACATCAAATCTATTCTGGCAACCAGATGAGTTCGCATGTAGAGGCCGTTGGGACATGCAGCCTAAATTTAAGTAGTGGTTTCATTTTGCAGTTAGAGAGAACATTTTATGTTCCAAATTTCTCTAGAAATTTGAATTCAGTTTCAAGACTTGTACCTTTTGGATTTTCCTTTAATTTTTCGGACTCTGGTTTTAATTTAATTAGAAATTCCGAAGTTATTGGTTATGGTATTTTGTCTGATGGATTATATCGTCTCAAATTGCAAAATGATATTACTCATAGCTCCTTGCATGTTAATACTGGTTTAAAGCGTTGTATTGTGAATGAAGAATCCTCTATGTTGTGGCACCGGAGATTGGGACATATCTCCATTGAGAGAGTCAAAAGATTGGTAAAGGAAGGGGTACTTGATACTCTAGACTTTGCTGATTTTGAGACATGTGTTAGTTGCATTAAGGGAAAGCAAACTAACAAATCTAAGAAAGGTGCTAAAAGGAGTTCTGACCTATTAGAGATCATACACACGGATATTTGTTGTCCGGACATGAATGCTAAAGATCCGAAATACTTCATCACCTTTATTGATGATTATTCACGATATATGTATCTTTACATGCTTCGTTCCAAAGATGAAGCTTTAGATGCCTTTAAATTGTTCAAGGCTGAGGTAGAGAAACAATGTGGTAAGCACATTAAGATCGTGAGATCAGATAGAGGTGGAGAGTATTATGGTAGATACACTGAGAATGGACAAGCATTAGGTCCCTTTGCAAAATTTCTTCAAGAACATGGGATTGTTTCCCAATATACTATGCCTGGTTCCCCGGAACAAAATGGTGTAGCTGAAAGGAGAAATAGGACCTTAATGGACATGGTGAGAAGTATGCAGAGTAATGCAAAACTTCCACCATTTTTGTGGATTGAAGCTCTTAAAACAGCAGCGTATATATTAAACCGAGTTCCTTCCAAGGCTGTCCCTAAGACGCCTTTTGAGTTATTCAAAGGATGGAAACCGAGTTTGCGGCATATGCGCATTTGGGGATGCAAATCCGAAGTAAGAGTGTATAACCCACAAGAAAAGAAACTTGACCCGAGGACTATTAGTGGGTATTTCCTTGGATATCCTGAGAAGTCTAAGGGTTATAGGTTCTATTGTCCATCTCACAGCACCAGAATTGTGGAATCAAGAAATGCTAAATTCCTTGAGAATGACTTAGTTAGTGGGAGTGATCAAATTCAGGACATTATTTCTAAAACAGATCACATTGAAGTTCCACCCCCTAATTTAAGTGATGTTTCAAGTGATAGGTTGATTGTCATTCACACCCCTCAATCACAAATGAGTATTAGGGACACAGCAACAGAACCTCCACACAATGTTGATAACAATTTAATAGATCATGAAGAACATGAGGAGCATCTGAACGATCAACACCTTGATCAAGTTCCTTTGAGAAGATCTGTTAGAATGAGGAGATCAGCTATTTCTGATGATTTTGAAGTGTATTTGCAAGAATTGGATTGTGTTGATGAAGCTGACAATGACCCAATTACGTTTTCGCAAGCCACCAGTTCGAGAGATTCTGAATTGTGGATGAAGGCCATGAAAGATGAGATGGACTCCATGGCATCAAATAGAGTTTGGGATCTCGTAGAGTTGCCTGATGGTGTAAAAGCCATTGGATGTAGATGGGTCTTTAAAACAAAGAAAGACTCCATGGGCAACATCGAGAGACATAAGGCTAGACTCGTTGCCAAAGGGTTCACTCAAAGAGAAGGAATTGAATACTCAGAGACTTTCTCTCCTGTGTCAAAGAAAGATTCCTTCCGAGTTATTATGGCATTAGTAGCTCATTTTGACTATGAGTTACATCAAATGGATGTGAAAACGGCATTTCTTAATGGTGATTTAGAAGAAGAGGTTTATATGAAACAACCTGAAGGATTCTTCTCTAAAAAGGGTGAGCATTTGGTTTGTAAGCTAAATAAATCCATATACGGATTGAAACAGGCTTCTCGCCAATGGTATATGAAGTTCCATCAAGTGATAACTTCATTTGGTTTTGAAGAAAACATAATGGATCAATGTATATACCATAAGGTTAGTGGGAGTAAGATTTGTTTCCTGGTGTTGTATGTGGATGATATTTTGCTGGCAACCAATGATAAAGGGTTGTTATATGAAGTGAAACAATTTCTTTCTAGTAACTTTGACATGAAAGATATGGGTGAGGCATCTTATGTCATTGGCATTAAGATCCATAGAGATAGATCCCGATGCATTTTGGATTTGTCTCAAGAGACCTATATCAACAAAGTACTTGATAGATTTCATATGAGAAATTGTTCACCGAGTGTAGCACCCATTGTGAAAGGTGACCGGTTCAGTTTAGACCAGTGTCCTAGGAATGATCTTGAGAAGGAACAAATGAAAAATGTTCCTTATGCTTCAGCTGTTGGAAGCATTATGTATGCCCAGGTCTGCACTAGGCCTGACATTGCATATGCTGTTGGAGTATTAGGAAGATATCAAAGTAATCCAGGTTCTGATCACTGGAAGGCTGCAAAGAAAGTGTTGAGATATCTTCAGGGTACTAAGGACTACATGCTTATGTATAGACGGACTGATAATCTCCAAGTAGTTGGTTATTCTGACTCCGACTTCGGTGGCTGCATTGACTCAAGAAAATCCACCTCTGGATATGTGTTTATGCTAGCCCATGGTGCCGTTTCTTGGAGGAGTGCCAAACAGACCTTAACTGCTACTTCAACTATGGAGGCTGAGTTCGTCTCTTGCTTTGAGGCTACCTCACATGGTGTATGGCTGAAAAGTTTCATATCTGGACTTAAGGTCGTTGATTCAATCAATCGACCAATAATAATGTTTTGTGATAATTCAGCTGCTGTTTTTATGGCTAAGAACAATAAGAGTGGAAGTCGAAGTAAGCACATCGACATTAAATTTCGAGCCATAAAAGAACGTGTTCAAGAAAAGAAAGTGATCATAGAACACATTAGTACTGGATTAATGATTGCTGACCCCTTGACAAAAGGCATGCAAATTAAAGTTTTCAAGGGTCATGTAGAGAGCATGGGACTTGGTTCCATCATTTAGAACACTATTTATATTATGTTGTAACTTTTCATTCAGCTGGATATTTCTCTTTTGAATTTATGTACGTACATATTGTTTTTGAAATTTGAGAAATGTCATTATGTTTGACCTAGAGTAAGCATAGGGTTTACTCATTAAGTAGTGTAAGTGGTGAAAGGCCGAATATATTGTGATACATGGAAGATTAGTTCTCGTTTTAAGAGAACTCATCGCTATGATCCATATATGAGGACTTTGTAGATAAAGTGGACCAAGAGGGAGAATGTTGGAATTTTATTAATTAGTTAATAATTTATTTTAATTGACTAATTAATTAATATGGCCCACCTTTATCTCTACTTGGATTCTGTTAAGCCCAACCACTTCCCACCACTATCTCCACTATCTTCTCCATAACGTTATCACGTTTACAGAAAAAAGGGGTTCTGTTGATGGTACAACTCCCTTTAAATAACGTTATTCATCTCTCAGAAAAAGGTCACTGTATCCACTTCATTCTAAAAATCTCTACACCATCTAACTAGAGGAAGAAGGATTCAGCAACTATTCTGGGTATATTCATACAGTTTTATAAAGCGTTGGTTTTGGGCAAGCGTTTGTGATCTTCTTCATCTCAATATTTCAATTTGTGCAATGGCTGGAGGTATTTCATAATTCCTTAAATTTCCGCATTCATATATTCATCTTGTGTGAATGGTATTAATCTATCAATTATTGTTGATGACACATGCTAATAAAACTTGATCAAACCCCTTTGTGTAAACTAGTGGCTAAAATAAGGGTTTAACAGAAATTTTTTTCTTTGCTTTGTCATTGTGAAATTTAGTACACCTTATAGCTCATTCGTAACGAGAAAATTAAACCTTAGAAAATTTTAGCATAGAAGCATGTATCACTTGAGTTTTGACTTCAATTACCTTGGTGTAGAAAAGGTTCTTCTTTGACTTTGAGCTAGAGTAAAATATATAAGAAAACTATTTTAGTTAATGAAATTTAGAAAAATAAACATCTTTGTTTGTTTATTTGTTGATATATGAAGTATATTGTTGAATAAAAAAGATCAATTGTTATCTCAACATCCATCAATGGAATAAAACTGAATAAGGCTAAAGAGCATAATCATTTTTTATCGAGCTTATTCATCCTTATAATACATTCAAGGTTATTTTTATTTCTCTCACTTTGAACTCTTCCTATTACATGAAATTTACTCATTTAAAATTATTCTAATGACTTATGAACAAAAACTAGCCTTATCTAACACCCGGATGAGAGATAAAAGTCGTACTTTTCATTCATCAACCACTTAGCTCCTCTTTCTTGCCTTTTATTCTTCCCCCCCCAAATTCCATTACTTTCCTTGATGAAAATATTACATTTAATTATAGTAATAAGTATAACGTCTAATTTAAAAGTATATTTCTCTCGTAGCAAAATGTTTTTTAGAAACCAAAGAGAACGACCATGGGAGTTTGGGACAAGTGCAATTTTTTTTTAAGTAGTTTAGATAATTAAAATAAAAATACATTTTAGATAATCGGTCCTTACAATTAGGAACTTTGAATTCCCTCTTTATTGCGTATACCAAGCATGTTAGATGGTTGTTAATACAAATCATGTTTTTGTATGAGTGACAAACTCGTAAACAGATTTGCGTGATTCATAAAACTTGGAAAATAGATGTAGAAATTTCCTATATAATTGTTCGTGATTTTGTTAATTATTGAGAAGCAAACTACGTAGTATAATATTGGTCAAATAAGGAATAAAGACTAAATACATTGAAATTCAACTCAATATATATATATATATATCCAGTGTTTGGATAGCCCAATGACAAGCAGCTGGTTTTGTAAAAGATCACCTACTTTTAAAATAAAATTAGGCAACGGCCCAATAGGCCCAACAATAAGAAGAGAAAATCAACAAACCGTTTTCTGAAAATATGGACCAATTTAATTTATTTTGTGACATATTTAATTTATTTTCTGACCTATTTAGTTCATTCAATACTCAGTGTTAAATTTATTTAGTGACTAGTTTAATCCATTTAGTGAGTAGTTTAATTCATTCGGTAAGTCATATGTTTTTTTTAGGAATCGCTGTTATATTTCGAGACTAAAATTGAAATGGAGAAAGGAGAAAAGAATAAACAAGTAGAATGTGCTAAATGTCTAGGAATAGTATTGAGCGAGAGTAATATAGAATGAACTTGTTAATAAAATATGGGCTTTGGTTGGTCTAATTTTATATTAAAATTAAAATTAGACCGCCTCTTCTAATAATTTGTGAATAAAAAGTGTAACAAATTGCTAAAGTATGGGTTACACTTCAAATTGTACACTTCAAATTGCTAAATTAGACCATGCATGGTACACCCGGGTGTACCGTGCGCACGGTACACCCGGTGGCATTATCGTAATAAACGTGAACTTCAAGTGAAAGGTTAAATACATTACACGCAGAAATATCCAAATAAAGTATGCCTAGCTCAGTGGTTGGAGGAGTGATGCTGAAGGTTATTCATGTGCAGGAGGTCGCGGGTTCAAGTTTGCTTGAGCCTAATTTTTTCATTCTTTTTTCTATTAAAAGTTTATTTTTTCCCCTTATTTTTCATATTCATGCAATTGTTCACTTGAAAAACATCAAAAAACAAAGTTGCTTATTTTTTATATATTCATAAATGTGTAATAGTATATACATATTTACATATCAACAAAGAATTATATTATTGCTCATCTAAAAGTTACATTGCTCAATTGAAAGTTGTGATGCTCAATTAGTTAATTTTCAAGTTCAAGTATAATCTATTTGCTCATTCGAAAACAATATTGCTCATTTACTTATATTATAACGGATTACTCTATTTGGCCTTTATTTAACACATTAAAAAAAAAAATTTGCTCATTATGAGATATATTTCTCATTTGAAATATATAATGCTCATTTTTAGTAATATATTCGTTAATGTGAAACAGTACATACATGTTTACTAATCAATAAAGAATTATTTAATTGCTCATTTAGAAGATAAATTATTCATTTATTTATTTTCAACATTCTAGTGTTAAGCTACTACAAATTTGAAAATAATGTTGTTTATTTTCTTCTTTTTTATGACTCTATTTGCCTTTTATTTTAATACATTAGAAATAGATATTTAATTTGCTCATTTAAGATACATCGCTCATTTGAACTATGTATTGCTCATTCTAGTGATATATTGGAAGCTTAAAAATTAAAGTGAATTTAAAATAATTGTATATTCTACCCGTAAAATAAGATAATGTTTGCTCATTATAAGGATGTTGTATTCATTTAAATTATTTTTTACTCATTTCATAAATATTCAGTGGTATTGTTAATAATTTTATTAAATTAGCAATATTCTAAGAGTTTTTTTGCTCATTTAAGGACATTTTCGTATTAATTAATATATTTACTCATTTCAAAGCTATATTGCTCATTTCATTATTTTTTCAATTGGGTATTCTATGGTTTGTTTAATTTTTATTCCTTCACATTCAAAAAAGATTTGGAAAAAGTTAGAGAGTGGAAAATAAAAGAAGAAAAAAATAAGTCCTATAGTAAAAGCTCATTTTGTGAACGAGCAGATTTATTTTACCTCACTCAAGATCAGCATGTTTACTGATCATCCTGTGCAAAAAGATTGCTCATTTGATCAAATGAATAAAATAAAACTGCTCAGATCTAAACAGAAATGCTCATTTGTCAAAATGAGCAGATTGATTTCACTTCAAGACAAAATAAACTGCTCATTTGATCAAAATGAGTAAAATAAATACGTTCATTTGTTCAAATGAGCATATTGATTTCTGTTCATATTAAAATAAACCTGCTCATTTGATCAAATGAGTAAAAATAAAACTGCTCATTTGATCAAATGAGTAAAACAAAATTGCTCATTTTATGAATGAGCATTTTATTTTAACTCACTAAAGATCAGAACAAAATTTTTGCTGCTCATTAAATCATATATAAAATTTGTATTGCTCATTCTAGTGATATATTGGAGGATAAAAATAAAAGTCAACCTAAAATAACTATATATTCAATCCGAAAAATAAAATATTTAGAAATTTAGAAATAATAAGCATAGTACAAGAATATGCAAAAAATAAATAAAATAAATAATAAGAAGTAAGACTATGGAAGAAACAAGAATACAATAATATAATATATATTTTTAAAAATGATAGGAGGACTATAGTAAAAATTAAAGATTGTGGAAGGAACAAATGAGATTGAAAAGAAAAGAATGTGGGAAAAAGAAAACAATAAATGCTTGGTAGGGGATTTGAACCCATGACCAACACCAATATACATGCATCTCTGTCAAACACGCATGACCAACTGAGCTCAGCTGCTTGCATGTTCCTATTGCACGCGTTTAATACAAGAGGTATTGTGCACGATACACCCGGGTGTATAATCCTATTTGCAGCTAAAGTATGGGTTACACTTCAAATTGTTGGGCCATTCGTTTTTGAAAAAATATATTTGGAAATCAATTAGGAAGGAACTCTGGAAAATAGTGAAGGCATTTACAATTACAGCTACCAAAAAACCTTATTATTTGCAGAGAGTTGAACGTGAAAAAATATGTCAAGAATGGGATTCGAACCCATGCCCTTTCGGACCAGTACCTGAAACTGGCGCCTTAGACCAACTCGGCCATCTTGACTTTGTTGATTATAATCTTTGCTTATATAAAATAAATTGTTTAAACAAAAAATAATTTGGGCCACAAACAACCGACCTTTTGTAAAGTACTTAAGTCAACTTTAACCCAAACAACGTATTCTGGGCCCCGTAAACATACCTTTGTAAAGTAGTTTTATTTGTGTTTAGGTTCCTGGCCCATGAATCATGATACATTGATACTACTATAATTATTAGGAATTTGGTATAGAGGAATGTATAAGGTTTGTCTATCCTCGTAGGATCTGTTCACTCCATTCTCGCGTTTTACTATTCAGTTCAGGCTAGCTACTTTTAGCCAAAGAGAACATCCCCCTATAAGCTCTAACGAGTAAGTCTTGAGGTAGACAGTCTACCCAGAAACTTATGAATAGACCATAATAAAACTAAAAGACTTTGAAAGATAAGAAGGTTCAACTCAAAAGTGTAAGGTGTTAAAATTTTAAAACCTTGAACTTTTAAGTTAAAACCTTACAATTCTAAATTAAAATTTCATATAGTACCATACATTTGGGGATAGACCTTCTAACACAAGTCTTTGCATATGTAATACCCCTCCTTGTTTTCTTTCTAATCTACTTCTATACACTTTCTTTTTTATATAATGACATTTTAGATTTACTTTAGAAATAAGTTACTTGAGTGTTTTCAAAAAAGAGTTTTTTTGGTACTTTAATTCACTTTAGGCCTTATTCAGTTTACGTTAAAATAATAATATTAAGCAAATATAAGTTCAGCTCAATAAAAATATGTTGAGTTCATTAAACATCAGTAGTGTAAAGAAGAAAAAATAAGTTCACTGCAGGAAGATAAGTACAAAAATGACTTGGAATGAACTTAACTAAAATGGACTGAATTAAAATGAGCTGAAATTAATTTACATTAATTCAATCCAAAATAATACCATATTCGAGTTCGATTCATATTCATGTGAGTTCATGGGCGAACTTTTGTACATAAACGAGTTTCAACTATTTAAGTTAAAAGCCAAAAAGAAAACAAGTATGACTATCAAATCCAGATAAATAAATTCATATAAAAGAATTATCAATTGGTTAATTTATTTAGTTGTTGTCACAATTATTCATAATCGTGCAAAACCATCAATCACATTAAAAATATACTACCTCCGTTTTTTTTAAGTGCTACAGAGAGAAACGGCACGCGAATTAAGGTAGTTTAGAGAGAGAAAGTTGGGACCACACTTAATAGAGTAAATGACAATCTAATTAAGTTAATTACTTTAATTAACAACTAATCCCCACCCCACCCAAACCTACCTGACACACTACCCCCACCACTGGAATCCACCGCAACCACCACCCCACCCCCAGAACCGACCGAAACCACCTCCCACCCACCAAAACCAACCGAAATCACCCACACCACCGAGAAATTAGGGTTTTAAAAGGTGGTTTTGCGATCTTCTTGTTCGATCTTCGTCCCAGATCTTCTTCGTTCGTCTTCTTTGTGTAGTTCCAGTTCGATCTTCTTCGTTGGTCTATCTTCCAGATCGTCTTTGTTCGTTCGTCTATGTTCCAGATCTTGTTCTTCTTCATGCTTGAGGTGCAGCTGACGGTGGGGGAGGGATTTTCGACGAGTTCTGGTGGAATGGGAGGAGTTTTCGGCAGGTTCTGGTAGGTGGTGAGGGGTTTGCGTCGAATTCCGGTGGGTGGAGAGGGGTTTTCGGCGGGTTCTTGTTGGTGGAGAGGTGTTTGCGGCGAGTTTTGATGGGTGAGGGGGTGTTTCCGGCGAATTCTTGTGGGTAAGGAGGTGTTTCCGGCGAGTTTTGATGGGTGAAGAGGTGTTTTCGGCGAGTTCCGGTAGAGGTGGGGATGTGGGGTTGGTGGGTCTGGGTTGGTGGGGGTGGTGGTTTTGGGTTGTGTGGGTGAGGAGAGAGATGGTGAGGGGTGGGTAGATTAGATATAAAATTAGATTAATGAAAGTAATTAGTAATGGCATACTTGTAATAAAATGCAAAAAGTTTCCATATAAAGAAATGGGGCACTTATTTTGAACCTTCCTAAAAAGGAAAGTGGGGCACTTATTTAGAAACGGAGGAAGTATATTTTAGAACAAAAACATTGGGTATCACTGCTAGTTTCTTGTTTCAATGATTTTAGAATCATATGATATGAGTTGTAAAAAAAATTTGAAATTAATTATATTGATAGTAATCATGTTTATTTTGAAAACTCACAACAAAAACTAGAAACCACTTTATCTTTATACAAGCATAACAAAAAATCTATTTCCATATTTTAATTTTTGGTTTATAAAATCTGAAACTGGAAACAACAACCTTGTTCAAGAAATTTTAAAAACACAAGTTGTTTACAAACATAAATAAGCGAAAATTGATATCTTCATATTCAACCTCGTTTATCAATCGAGATTCAAATTTTGTTCAATCTCGATTCATCTACTAAAATAAACGAATATAATCAAGCTTTAATTAATGAGTTGGTCTTGTAAGAAGAGACTGCATAAGTTAAAATTAGGCAATGACCGAAGCCCAACATTGAGATGAGAATAAATCAAACAAAGTAACCAATTTAATTCATTTTTTTTGACAATTTAATCCAATTTGTAAGTGACCACTTTAATCCATTTATTAATCAATTTTTTATTCATTCAGTGACTAGTTTAATCCATTTATTGACTAGTTTAATCCATTCGGTAAGTCTGCAAGATCATTTTATAAAATTATTTCTTGGAGTTCGAGATTAAAAAGGGAAACAACAAAAAGGAAAATAGAAGGAATGACTGGATTAGTTTGAGATGTCTAATACTACCTCGGTATCGCAAAAATTGCAACGATTTGACACTTTCTACTCACACTTTATGTCAAATCGTAGCAATCTATATATAACATTAAAGAAAAATGGTTTTCGCCACGTGTCGTCACTAGATTAATCCAAAGCAAACCTTGATCTCTCAAGCATCCTAGCGTTTACAGAAGCCTTTTTTTCAGATTTTTTTGCTTTTTTTTAAATGCATTATAGAAATTAAAAAATATACGTGTCAAATTGGTGTTATTTTGCATTTTTTTTATTGTAATTCCGTGTAATTAGCCTTTGATTTCCCTTAATTAAAGGAATACAATATTCCAAAAATAATGCCCTTTATCTATTCCTAAATTAGCGTTTGACTCTTATTATCTTCCTAAATATTAGCTAATTAAGTGTGGCTTATTTTCAGTAAGAATGACCCATTTAATTCGGTTGATTGCTTTAATTAAAAGCTCTTCAAAAAAGTAAGAATCAAATCCTTAATCTATTCCTAAATTAGTGGACTTACCAAAACCACGTATGGGCTCATTGCTTTAATTAAGGAATAGATTTGCTTTAATAACTTGCATATGCCTAAAATAAGATTAAAGAATATATTTAATTAAGGATTATATCAAATCAAATAAAATCTCCCTTTAATTATATTCCATACAATTATGGGGAATAAATTTTAATTTTTGGTATATAATAGCATATAGATTGGGATTATTATTTGTCATATCAAAATAATTGCCATATTGAAAAGATAGCCGAAAATATTCCTTGACTTTAGGAAACAAACCTTTTCAATTATTAATTGGCAAATCTTCTTCCTAATTTATTGCAAGCCACATATGGAACAAATTATATTCTTACTAAAATTTACACAAAAGCAATCTTAAAATTAAGGAACAAGTTATATGCTAATTTAATTTTTGACGTTTTAATTTTTTTTAACATTGATTTTAATTGATTGATATTATTAATGATATCAAGCCAGACATTAACTACAACTATAAATAAAGCATCTCCCTATCTCCTTTCATTCACATCTAACTCTAAAATCAAATCAAGCCTCTCTTATTCTGAATGTTTCTCTCTCAAAATGAAAACATGACTCCATTCAATAAAATCATTCTAGAATATTGGAATGGTTTACAAATTTCGATTGAAGGAAGATTGTTACATTCTTTTATTTCTCCTAATTCGAAGAATATTGGATGAATTCTCCAAATGCGATTGTTGAAAGTTTCATAATCATCATTACAACATCACAATGGAGGTTTTGAATATTTTGATGAAAGTATCATCAATCTAATCATCTTTTTTTGTGTTGTCATTTTCTTATGTATTTTATTGTTTGTTAATTCATCAAATGTAATCCTTATGCCTATTGAATAATAATAAAATCATTTCTTTTTATTCTTTTGTCATATTTATATTCAAATTCGATTATTCGAATATACATTTTGTTTGTTCTTTATGCAATCTTAAAGTTATTCTAGATTTTTACCTAATTATTTTTTGAGTATTAGTAAATTATAGTGTTTTGTTGTAGTAATTTTTATTTTTCTTTGCATTTGTTAAATACAATATCTTGATGTAGCCAACCGATTTATTAAAATCATTATTATATATTACTTTGCTGTTTACATTAAACCAAGTAATAACTTAAAAATTAATGAAAATGTTCACAATACTTTTCGTAATTTATATTTTATTTTTCATTTTAATTGATTGCGCATTTGTAATTTGAATATACATTCAAAAATTATAATCATTTTCTGTTAAATAAATTCATTTATCCATTGAAATTTTTTTTCCTCCCATTTTTTATCTTTTCCGATTTTTCAAATCTTTCTAAATTCGGTTATACATTGAAATCAATAGAATAAATTCTTTACCAAATGTCTTAACAAATATTTCCCAAGTTAATTAGATAATATTTTCCTTAACTTATTTTATGTATTCAAATTTGACTAACCCATTAAATTTCCTTTTTTTTATTGTAAAAGTAGTTAAATTTGACTAACATCTTTTCTTCTCCAAATTTGTATTTTTTCCGTTTTGTGTTAAAAATATTTTTAAATTTGGTTATGTAAATAAATCAGTAGATTAAAATTTCTAACAAAAGATTATGAATATCTTTCTGGGAATTTTTTTTTGGTAAACCATTCAATGACACCTATTTTGTCAAAATTAATTAGATACCGTTTTCCTTAACTGATTATATTTATTCAAATTTGACTAACTTTGTAATTTTCCGTTTTTATAGCAAAATATCTTAACAAATATTTCCCAAGTTAACTATATATTATTTTCCTTAACTTATTTCATGTATTCAAATTTGACTAACCAATAAATTCCTTTTTTTATTGTCAAAGTAGTCAAATTTGACTAACATCTTTCTTCTCAGAATTTGTAACTTTTCCGTTTTTGTATTTAAGATCTTTTGAAATTCGATTATGTGAAGTAGATTAAAATCTCTAACAAAAAAATTACGACAAATCTTTGTATGATGTGATTTCTTTGGTAAACCATTCAATAACGCCTATTTTTGTCAAAAATCTCATAAATTACACGGAAACAATTTTCCTTAACTGATTACATTTATTCAAATTTGACTAGCTTTGTAATTTTCCGTTTTATAGCAATATATATTAACAAATATTTTCCAAGTTAATTAGATAATATTTTCCTAAACTGATTTCATGTATTCAAATTTGACTAACCCATAAATTTAAATGAACGATCTTTGCCGTTTACAAACAATATTATACTTATCTTTACCATTTATAAACGATCTTTATAATTTAATTTATAGGAAATTAATTTAGTTTTATAAATGGTAATTATTAATCAACTAAACAACTAAACTTCCTATTCTGATATCAATCACGTTTTAATATTTTAAAATAAATGAAATTATAAATAAATGGTAATTTTTGAGAACCTAAAACACTAAACTGCCTCTTTTTATATCAATCACTTTTAAAATATGATATCAATCAATCATTTAGCTTATCCCAATCAATCAATATCCTATCAAATTATATCAATCACGGAAACAATCAATCAAGTATTATAAATGGTAATTATCATTCAAATAAACAACTAAACTTCCTATTAAGAAATCAATCACAGTTTAAATTTGATAGGATATTGATTGATTAAGATGAATCAACTAATCAATTAAATCAACTAATCAATTAAATCAACTAAACATTCCATAATTCAATCAAATTATCACATAATCAATCAATCAACAATTGTAATCCTACTCCTTTTATAAAGAACGATTATAATATTTTAAATATTATAATTATAATAGCAATAAATAACCTATCAACTATTTAAATTTGTTTTTTAAAACATGTATAAAGTTGCCATTAAGAGCGTGATTGACTGCCAATGGATTAATAAGTTGACTAATCACTTATTTATTATGTATATTTTTTTTAAGTAAATATAGTAATGATATCTCATTATATTGATTTAAATCAGATCATATAATATAATCATATAATATATTATAGTATAACTAATTATAAAATCGTAACTTATTAATAATAATATAATTTAGATATATAATTTTTAGTCGTTATCTTGTGATATTCATGCCCATAATCTTTTTATTAGGTCAATTAGCCATAATGTATCTACATATATAGTATTAAAGTTCGTTTTTATCCACTTAAGTTTTAATTTTATATTCAAGCCTAAACCTAAGCGCTTACAATTTCCCATGGTTATCTCATATGTTATACTTATCTTTGTCATTTATAAACGATCTTTAGAGTTTAATTTAAATGAAATTACAACATCCATAATTAAAGTAAATAAAATCAAGATACTTGAGGAAAAATTTTAAATTCAACTTTTATATTAAAGCCTAAACTTAAGTTCTTATAATTTGCCATCTATTAATCATATATTATACTTATCTGTACCATTTATAGACGATCCTTAGAGTTTAATTTAAATGAAATCATCAACTTTTTAAACGGTAATTACCAATCAAACTAGGGCTTCCAATTTTATATCAATCACGTTCTTATACTTTAATTTAAAGGAAATAATATATTTTTATAGATGGTAATTAGCAATCCATTAAACAACTAATATTCCTATTTTGATATTCAAGCCCACACTCTTTTTATAAGGCCAATTAAACATAATCTATCCACTTATATATATAGATTGATTAGCAACTATCTGGTCTATATCGATTGATTATATAATACTACCTTCGTTTTTTTAATAGGGACATTTTTTCATTTAGAGGAGTTTTTATTCAATTGAGACATTTCTACCTTTTACCATAAATGGTAGGTTGGTTCACTTAAATATTACATTTCTCTCATTCTCTCTACCTTTTTCACTTTTTCCTTACTTTTACCATTCTTCTCTCTTACTTTTGTACTTATTCCTTGATCTGCGTGAAAAAGCAAACGTCCCTATGAAAAAACAGAGGTAGTATGTATAAAATTGTCAATTAAAAACGTGATTGATTACCATAAGATTAATAAGTTTCCTAATCACCTATTTAGTATGTAATTTTTTTTTACTATATATAGTAATCATATCTCATCATATTGTTTCAAATTATATCATACAATACAACCATATAATATATAATAGTATAATCAAATATGAAGTCGTAACTTATTAATAATAATATTTACCCGTTACCTTTTGATATTCAAGCCCATAATCTTTTTATCAGGTCAATTAATAATAATCTATGTACTTAAAAAAATTTCTCATGTATCTTGATTTTATTTAGTTAATTATGGACGTTATAATTTTATTTAGGTTAACATTGATAATAACATATTTTTTTTATCTTTGATAACAACATTTGATACATAAAAAATAAAAAAATGTTATTATCAAGTGTTGTTTCAAATGTTATTACCAAAGAATAAAAAAATATTTTTACAATGAAAGGAAAAGTTAAAGCAATTGTATGATACTCATTAAGTATTTCCCTAAATTACTAGCATAAACATTACCATGCAATAATAAACACAAAATAAATAACCTAAAAGAAATTCACCTAAAATAAAGGGCCAAAATCACTTGGGATATATGCCATATAGAGCATATAGAGCTAATTTAGGGGTTATATATAAAAAATAAATAAATCGGTTCAATATTTTTTTTAGATGGATCCCTGTCCTTATCTCTATCCGGATAGATATGTCCCTATGCCATAAACCATGCCTAGATACCCGAAGACCGGTTTTCTGGAAGGGCTCATCATGAATTAGGTCGGGGTGGCTGGTGGTTTCGGGATCCCGTAGAAAATGCTTCTTTTATGCCTCGGGTATTAGCCACAGCTCGTATTCATTCAGTAATTTTACCCCTTCTTCATTCTTGGACTTTGCTTCTTAATATTGTGACTTTTCTATGCTGTGTCTTAGGAACCTTTTCAATACGGTCCGGATTGCTAGCTCCCGTTCATAGTTTTGCTACAGATGATACACGAGGAATCTTTTTATGGCGGTTCTTCCTTCTAATGACCGGCATATCTATTCAGCCTCCTCCAACTCCAGGCTTCTCTTCTCCTAGGAATCTTCACTTAGTATGCAAGCTCAAGAAAGCGATTTACGTTACGACCTCCGACAAGCTAAAGCAGGCACCAAGAGCTTGGTTTTAAAGGTACTTCAGCATGTATAAAAGCAAAAATAGGAGTAGAGGAAGGAGCCGGTTTTCAAAGAAGTCAATCGGATCATTCAATGTTTATAAGGAGGTCGAAGCCAGAGGCTCCCTTCTTCTGGTTTATGTGGATGACATTGCTTTCTCTAGTAATGAATGACTTAGCTTCGATAAATGAGCTTAAGAAAACATTAAGAACCCAGAAAAATTTAGAAAACTCAAAGTCTTTTCTGGAGATTGAAGTGATCAGCCGATTTTTATGGACAAGCCGAGATCATCTCACTTAAAAGCTGCTTTTTCGGATTCTGCGATCTATCAAAACCTCGCCCGGAAGAGGTTGATTCTTGCCTATTCTTCACCTGTCTTCTTACTCGAAAGGCGCCCGAACGTTTATGAAGAAGCTAGTAAGTAAGGAAAGAGTCCTAGTGGCAGCCCTGCCCCTGGGATTTGTTGCTAATGTAGCTAATGAAGCCGTTATGTAGCTAATTGTTAGTAAAGGAAGCAGCTAAAGAAATATGATATGAACTAGCTTGCCCGCTTTAATGAAGCTAGCTATCTTATGTTTTCAATGCAGCTATTCCCGCCCCCGCAACATTCACTGACTTTAGGAAGGGAATGGTGTAAGGGGCGTTCCTTTCTAATGTAGCTATCTAACCCTACGCTAGGTATCCTTATCTGCTGCTATAGAGCTCTTAAATAGCCTTTAAAAGCATTCTTAAGGTGTTTAACAGCTATGAATAGGATAACAGAACTAGTAATATAGCATTATAGCTAGAGCAAAGCCCCGAGGGACGAGGGCCTCCTCCGCTCTGATTCACCACGGGCATCCGTATGATAATATATTTAATGCGTTTAACATGTGCAAGAAATGATAACTAAATTAAGTAAATTTATTTATTATTTGTGAAACCTACCTTTTACATTACATTTATAAGAATAATATTAAACATAATTTTTTAAAATGATTTTCTAATAAAAAGTCGAGCAATTGAAAAGAATTCGATTATTATAATTAAGGGTTTTTAAGGTAACTATTTTATGCTCTAAATTTGCATAATTTTTCAATAACCCCATTAAATCTAGGTATATTTTATTAAGAAGGCGCTAATAAACCATCATTGGTACTAAAATCAATAAAAATCATATACTTTAAGACAAAAATCATATACTAAAATCAAGTGAATGCAAATTACTTTTCATATGAAAACAAAAAAAATTAGATTAATTTATCTGCTAAGATCTCATATAACATTATTAATTTATTATGATATTGATAAGTTAAATTTGCAAGGTTCTTAGCAATAATATATAAATTTAGAAGGTTCTTAACATTCTTATGAAAATATTCTCAATCACAATCAATTTATGGATCTTGCCATTTTAATGTTAATTTCATAATATAACATTCACATTATAAGATCAGAACATGAGTATTGCTTGAATATTTGTAAAATAGTATGAATGCTGTAAAAACGGGCTAGATTATAGAACAAAATTATAAAATCAGCATAAATAAGATATGAAATATCGTATCTCCAAGTTTTTTAACAATATTGCACCATGAAGATAAGGTTTTAGTAAAAAAAAATGCAATTCAGATTATAGTTTTAACTATAAATAAGTTACGATTTTAATAAAAAATCACCATAAATAAAGATTCTCATAAATTATGTAGTCATAAGATTTTTAATTTAAAAACACCATAAATAATGATTCTAAAAACATAAATAAAAATTCACATACAAAAAATCACTCAAAAACACCATATCTGTCAATTTATTATTACACGTTTTTAGAATTTCCTTATTTAAAGTTTTTTCCTTTACTTATTAAAAATTTTAGGAGTATCCAATAGATTAGGACTATTAAATACAATTAAGATACTCTGACTTTTCACTACTTAATATCCATATTTGACGATTCTCCTACAAAAAATCACCGTAAAAATCACCATATTTATCAATATCACATGTCACCTTTTAGGATTCCCTTATTTAAAGGTTTTTTCATTAATTAAGGAAGATTTTAGGAGTGTCTAATAGATTAAGATTACTAAATGCAATTAAGGTAATCTGACTTTTCTACAAGAACATAATATCCATATTTATTTTTGAAATATTATATTAACATGCTAACCTTTTTGTTATTTTACTTTTACAAATTTTTTGAATTTTTTGGATTTCCTTATTTAAAGTTTTTTCCTTTAATTAAGTCACTATCTACTTAATTTTAAGTATAAATATGATAGTAGTTTTAACAATTTTGTTATACATTTTCCCAACTTTACAAGAATCATATTTAAGTTCTTTCAAAATAAAACTACAATGGATCATCTATGTCAACTAATCAGTATAAGTGAAATAAGCAAAGGGAAGAAATTTTACACCATAAAGGTTTGAATAATACGTGTATGGGAAATGAATGACTATCTCACTCAGAGTGAAGTGGGAAGTATTGATAACGAGTTAACAAAACGTACAATCAAATAACCTATCCTTTTACCATAAAATGATATTGTCCATCTAATGTGTATAATATTCTATTTGAATATACTATCGTTTTGTTTAAAAACAATAATAGTTATTCTTTGCTTTGATTGGTGATATATACATCGCGTTTGTTTATTGTTTGTGAAACGAGGGTGTTTTATAGCCAATAGGTAAGAAATGATTTTATACCCCGTCCAGTTGGCATTCAAAATTTTGTAGACGAGATGATCCCGAAATTAGTTGCTTTAGCGAAATACATGAAATTCAAAGATATTAGTTAAATTTATGATTTTAACATTACAAAAAACAAAGAAAATCAATTGGGAAAGTTATTTGTTTGGCAACTATAGTGGACATTGATTTTTGATTTTGGATGGTGGTATCAAGCTTGCATAAGATGTGCTCCTAAAGTTATTAAAGAGGGTGAAAACTTTTTTTTGTCTAAAAGATAGATACATTGTTAAGAGACCCAATTTTAGTAACTATCTATTTGCATTAATTTTTTGAAAATTTTAATGTACAAAATACTCCTTATAACTTTAGATAATTTTTTTTATCACAAAAGATCTAGGTTGAAGATTATTGTATCTCACGGAACAAAGAATGAGTGTTTTATTTTGTATGACAAGGTAGTTCGTGAGTTGGTTAATAAAACTCCCGAAGAGTTTTTGAATCTGCAAGAAGAGGTGTTATTATAATTTACTGACATTGTATTGAAGATAATTTTAAAAACCGATTGAATTTAATTAATCCTTACTCGACCTTATCTTATATATTGTGAAAAGGTTATATATAATGAATCAATTATTGTTTGTGTCTATTTATATTCTTGACTTGATTATTTTTCTTAATAGATCAATTTACGTTATTCATATTCAACTTAGTTTTTAGTCTTATGATCTCTTAAATAGTAACTCAAAATCTATTTACAAAAAACCTTTCCCGTGCATTTTGCACGGGTCTAAAAAAGCTAGTCTTTATGATAAAGAGAAAGTAATAATATTGAATTTGAGTAAGATTGAGCGAGTTTGTTAAAAGTGAGTCTAATTTTAGATTAAAATTAAACCGCCTTTTTCAATAACTTTTGTTAATCAACTCATTGACATCCCTACTAAACGAAAATGACACCCTTAACTATTATGTCCACCAGATAAACCCAGCCCAAACACAACTCCTCCTTCATCCCATTTTACCCTGTTTTCTTTTCTGAACATTCTTCATTATTTCTTCATCGTCTTCTTCTCAAGTTTATCTTCCAAAGTTTCAATTTTTTCTGGGTTTTTCACTCTTCTAAAGTTGTGATCAAATTCATATAATTTGGGTCATAAAGTATTAATTTTTATTTTTGGGTTTTGTTGGGAAAATGGGAAGATTATTTATAGAATCACTTCCAGGTCCAAAGATATTCAAATGCAAGTGTTGTAAAGTAGACTCTGCATCTCCAAACGACATCGTTTCTAAGGACTTTTTTGGTCGTTTTGGTAAAGCATATCTCTTCAGAAGTGTGTATGTATGCCCCTCTCTTTCTCTCTTTTGATTGATTTATTTTTTTTGACTTAAAGTGTGAATAGAAAATGTCTAATCGTAGCAAGTAATCCATTACGGAGGGAGTATTTCCGTAACTTTAATGACGTTTTACAAGTTCGGGTTAATGGATATACGGGTGTACATGTGACATGTGAGGTTTACATTGAAATAACCCTTGTATAAGTTAGTGGGCTTGTTAATTTTTGTTACTGTTTTTTTGTTGTGAAATTTGTGAGGAAAATGAAGTTGGGTTTTCAAAACTATGTACTATTATTAAAGATGATGAAATAGTTGATTTTCAGGATTAGAAGTTTTTGAATTGGAATTTTAAGTATAATTGTATGAAATTGAAATGTTGGTATTCATCATATCCTCTTTAAATATTGTTCTTGTTCTTGAAACATTTAGGGTATTAGTACTCTAATTAGCTGATTTAGCTCAATTTAGCTGAAAAAAGAATGTTGATGTTCTTTGTATTGGATGTGTGTTGGAACTCTAGTTATTTAGCTTATGTATGAAGTTTAGTTGGAACAAAAGGTGAAGGTGAGGGTAAGCTCAATTTCGGGTTCTTTGTTTCCAACTCGAATTACCGTGTTGTTTCGCGGCAGTTAAGAGTATGTTTGGTGTGAGTTTTTAGTTGTTCGAAACGGAAACAAGAAACCATTCCTTATATTTGTTTGGTATGAGGGATGGTGTTCCATATGGAACACACGTTCGGCAAAAGTAACAATTGTTGTTACCATTACTCCCGTCTGTTTGATCTTATTCCCTCTATGTTCCATAACTAAACCAAACATGCACTAAATATGATATTCTTATATGATACTTGAGTACTTCAAATTCGACTACCTATAGATATTGGTATAGGTTTGATCCTTGCTTCAAAAGATGAAAGTTGAGCAACATAAAATTAAATGTTCTGCCTATTTGTTGCTTCATTCAACTTATGCTTAATGTTCATTGATCTGGAGCATATCTTAGTTGACGCTTGATTCAAATAATTGGATTAAAATGTTATGAGAGTGAGAATTCCGTTGTTATGGATTAGAAATTCATTATCTTTATTTCCAATTTTTTGGTTGACTAGAAGTACAGTTTCAGAACTCATGGCTCAAAAGGGCGGTAAGGGTTCTCAATCAATGGAAGGTTGATTGGTATGACAACTAGGAGGTGTAAGGGGGACAAGGAGGATGATAAACTTATACCCTAGTTATCTCAACCGACCTTTTCAGTTTCAATAGTATTGCTTTTATTCGATTTCTTTCGATAACCTGCAATCGAACACCCCATTAGTCCTTGAGGCATGAGTTGTTATCTGGGAACTCCTGGTTTAGTAGTTTAAAGAATTACTTTTTTCTTCCCATCTGTGAGTTGGTTTTGAAAGCCAATCAAGTGACATCAAGCCTTTTACAAAGTAGTTGAAACCATTTTTGTGGCTTAATTTGTGGGGGAGAATATATTAGGTGCATATTATTGTACGCAGTTGTTCATTTTACCTTGAGTGCTGGTTTCAGTTCCTCGAGACTCCGACATAGGTTTGGACGTTTGACTTCATTTTGGACCAAAAACATGATAAAAGTTTGTAAAATAGTTGAGTGTGACACATAAAGTAAGCACTCAATAACATAGTTGAGTTTCATTCTGGACCAGTACTCTTGTCTCCCTAACATATGGCTCATCATTTTAAGTGGAAACAATTGAAGGGTAGAATAAGGATCTATTCGTGTTTCCGTCTCTAATTGTTCATATAACTCCTGCATGCTCCTAAGTCCTGATAAGCTCTATTAACTCCAATTGTGGTGAATTGAACATCATGAAGAAGCTTTCACAAAACTAGTATATCAGTACTTTCAGGCCATTCTGGTTTGTCCTAGTAAATGAGCTTTTTGTAGCTCCTTTGTCTCAACACTAAGTGTTAACTGAGAAGGTCAGTTTTGCCATCTGCTATTGTTAGAGAGTTGAAAATGGGTTCTCAGGCAATACTTTACTACTTCTTTGTGTAGGCTAACCATTTTACTAATATCAAACTTACTGAACCTTTTCACTGAAACATTTTCCCAGGGTGAACATCTGCCTTGGACCTACTGAGGAACGACATCTTACCAGTGGATTGCATGCTGTCAGTGACATATATTGTAGCTCTTGCCTGCAAATACTTGGTTGGAAATATGTAAGTATCAAAATGATCATATGCAGTTCATTCATGCCATCAGCTATTTGTGCAAACATTTCTGAATGTTTTGGCATATCATGACATGTGTTTTGTGTTTTTCGTATTTCTCGCGGTTGTATTCTACTTTAAGAGTGTGTTCGGATACACGATTTTGGAGGGGAAGGGAGGCAAAAGAAACTTAGGGATTCAGTTTCCCTCGTTTGGATATAATATGCGATAAGGGAAGGGAAGGAGATTGGAAGGAATCATTACTCTTCCCATCTTTAAAAAATCAAAATTTCCAATGTTGGTAAGATATAGAAGGAAAAATTGTAGAGCGTGTTTGGGTAGATCATTCTGAGGGGAAGGGAGACCGGATTTGTTCGCCATTGTTTGTATATAAGATGAGAGAAGATGATGTAAAGGCATCATTTTCCATCCGCTCTTCATAAATCAAATCCATGGGACATTGGGAGAAAGATATTAGCTCACTCTTCCCTCCCCCACCCTTTCCTTCCCTTCCTTCCCCTACTTCCACTCCATGATTGTGATCCAGATAGTGTAAATTTTGATGGCATAGCTAAAGCTTATTGCTAGAACAAAATTAGCTTGTCTTATTACAACGTCTTATATGCTTGAAAGAGCAAGGTAGCTAATTTAAGTTCCTCTTATCTCGTCCATTCTAACCTCCTGTTTGATGTATGTGCTAACTGCTAAGCATTAAAATCTTGTGTCAATTCTATGAACTATCGTTTTATCAAAACCAATATAGATGGTGAATAGCTTGAATGATTGTTTTTCTTGACCCCTCCTCCGCGCCCTAATAATTCGAGGTAAAAAATAGATGCGCAGATTGGTGATCTTGTGAAAGCAAGCCATACATGATAGGGAAAGCCTCCCACTTCCTTTTTGTATCTGTATTCTGTAATATGTCCATGCCAATTCATTGTCTGGCCTGTGATGTTTGCCAAGCATCAGACTCCTACAGATTGGCACTAAAGTTCATTGGGATGATTATTGCTCTTTTTTCTGTGACGTCAAGAATCTAACACTTCTTCATATATTTGTCAAGCATACGCAAATATAGAAGGGCAGGTTTTTGTCATGTCTGTCTGATTAGGTTTGAATTGAATACATGGGGTGGGAAGCAGGGAACTGAGGTTCGTGGCCTTTCCAATGATTGTTATTATCTTTAGGAACTACTCCATATGGTAGGATAAAAGAATGAACCAGGACATTAGCTTAGTTGATCGATGACCAACTTCTTTACTTTACAAGGGGATAATGGATTAGAGTAGTTAAATCTTCCAATGATTTATCTTATCTTGGTAAACATTTTCCTTCAGATATTATATTTTGTTCTATATGAAATGAAGTGGGAGCTTTCCAATTCTCATCATCCCCGAGTTGGGGTATTGTGGTGGTTTTCTTATGTGTAAAACTCCCGGTTATCGATCTAGTTTCCCATCATATGAGATAATGTTGGTAGTTTGCTTCCGTGCTAAACTCCCAAGTTATGAGTCTAATGGAATGAGATTTCCTCGTGAGTTGGGACTCTCATATCTTCCCCCGTTAGTGGAGTTGTGCCTTAATGCGTATTTTGTACACCACTGAGCACAATGAGGATTATGATGTATGTAATGTGCTTTCCGGAACAGTACATGTAGTTCACAATACCTTGTATACTTTTGGTGAAATCTCGATACATCATATGTTTGTTTTTGCATAATTAGTGTTTCTACAAACAACAACAAAACCTTATTCCCAAAATGATCTTGGATAATCAGTGTACTTTCAAAACACTAACATCTTGTTTCGATAACCAAGATAGGAGGGAAGGGGAGGGGAGGGTAAGGGACATGGCCGAAATCCATTGTATGGATACCAAGTGAGGGGAGGGGGTGAGGGATTTGGAGGGAAGGGTAATGGAAGGATTAATTTGTAAGAAATTCCTCCCTCCAACAATGGAGAGATTTGAAAGGAAAACTCATCCTTCTTCCCTCCCCTCCCCTTCCCTTCCCTCCCCTTCTTTTGCTTTCCCCTTTTTTTCTGATACACACTGTAAATGTGCTGTTAATTATCAATATATGGAACACAATACTCTTCATGTCTATAGAGTACAAAATCGTTTGCAGTTGTGCCTTATGTGGCCAATAGATTCCGAATCAAAACAAAATCTGCATATTGTTACATACCCTCCTCCCGTCACTTTCACCATTGGTGGTTAGGTTTTCATACTTGTTTATCGGTATGAATGCAGGAGAAGGCATATGAAGAGAGCGAAAAGTACAAGGAAGGGATGTACATTCTGGAGAAATCGAGAATGATGAAGGACGGATGGTGATTTCTCCGAGCATTTCATGCTATTCAGGCGCTCATGCTGTGAATTTTGTAGTATAGGCCAGTCTAATGATTCCCTCGAGATTTTAGAATACCACAAGCTTGATTTATATATGTTTCACTGTAATTACAACTACATATGTTAGGCTCACATGTGTGTGTTAACCCAAATGATTTCTGGCTTCAAAATTATACTCCTTTGCACTCCTAGTCAGCAGTCAGCACCAACAGTTAGCAGGATGGAAATAATGTGATGTTTGTTGGTGATTAACCATATACCATGTCTCTGAAAGCTTAGGTTTGATAGACCATATACAATATGTCTATTGGACAAGATTTCACCTCATTACAAGTACATGTAATTAGTTCAGCCACATACTCACCCTTCCACAGTTCCACCCTCTAAAACAAATCAAGGTTAGGAAATAATGGCAAACAAGGAGGTCAAGAAAGGCTATATATGTGAATATGTCATAATACATGGCCTTTAGACCAATCAGATAAACAAAAGGAATAGTTGCTTAAGCGTGTAAAAGGTGGTAGCTCAGTGGAGTACTATCTGAATTTCAGAGCTTTTTTTAACGTTCAAAATCTCATCCTAATATTCAGCTCTCTTCACCTGTAAAAAAGTTGCAAGTCTGATCAAGTCCAATTAGGGTTGTTCATGACCAATCAGATGTATACACAAACGGAAATGAGTGGTAATCAGGTTTAATAAGTCCATTTCAGATTAGTTCACGTGAAAATTATTTGAAAAGTTTTATGAATGGTGTAGGACTACAAAAAGATTAAACCTCTCAACACCAAGAATATGCATCATCCAAAGTCTTTGACCTTTAGCTCTGGACCAAAAAAATTCTGACAAGCTTTTTCCTATTCCATTTTTATGAAATGTGATAACAAGTTAATTGATAAATAAATAAAAAAAAGTATAGCATAAAGTTTTGTGGACTATAATTAAATGTCAAAGTCACAAGTGGACAGTTTTACACTGATCTTTAGTTAAGATTTGGCCCAGCGGGGGTCCACCCAATAAGAAACCTCAGGGCCCACACACTGAGAGTGAAATGGGCCTAGTCATAGTTCACCTCAAGTAGGCTACTATGTGTATTGTGTGGGGCCCAAACAATTGACCAGGAATTGCATGAAAATGAAATGTAAAAATGGATAGTAGCAATTTTTGTGGCCATGGAATTGGGATAAGTCAGATCAAATCACCAGATAACGGCTTCTTATTCACACATCCCACCTTTTTCATTTGTTTTTTTGGGCTTAATATTATCCAGAATATGTCTTTATCCCACATATGCTTCACTGTCTCTAACTACGATTTGTATTTTACATCCGGATGTATGAGCTTGATACTATTTTATAGTGAAGACTAATAAATCAAGCACATATTTCGAGAAGCTAACAGAGTTCTAAATTCATCGGTAAATTTTGTAATTTTGATCAAGCCGGATACGTCGAGCATAGATTATAATGTTAGCCCAAAATCTAACTTCTTCTTGTATTGTCCAATGAGTTAGAGTTGATATTCGAGAACTTGCTACCACATTTTTACCTTACCTATATAGATAAAAATAATATTTGCATAGTATATGAGATAGGAATATATGAGGGGCCAAGGAGCCAGGAGGTATACCACGCTCTAAATTCACACGATTATAAAGGAACTCGTTTGAGAATGTACTTGTGACAATTAGATTCACTTTTCCAAACATTGATGCCCATGGATGCAACGTAACCGGTCAATTAGAAGAGTATTTCTAATGGTAGATAATGGCAACTAACCAAATTAACAAGTTAATATGCACAAATTGTTAAAAAAAATAACAATTGGAAGATTTTATACGGTGACCCTATAGACTGTAGTATTGTTTTTTTCACATGGTGGAAACGTAATATTTGACGTTCTCAAGTGACCTCATGGTTTGATATTATCTAATTAGGGTGCACTAACAATGAATTTGACAAATAACCTATACCTTATAAGAGTGATTTGATGAATTTAACACTCACCAATCCACCCAAAAAAGTCATACTTTTTACCACACCAGTTTCATCTTCTTCAATGTCCTCTTGTCCTTACAGAATAATACGTATTGATATCAATTATTTTCAATTGATAGGAACTTTCCAAATTTGATACTCAAAATAGCGAAGGTAGCTAATTTTGTTGGTAAACTTTTGCGGAGTATTACCTATAATTTGGAGTTGAATATTGTGTGCATCATTGTCTTTTGTCGCTCTTATCCAGCAAATATGTATCTAAGATTAGGATTTGAATCTTTTTAATCATTAATGCTCGTTTGCTAAGTGGTCATTACTCTTTCATATATTTAGTGTGAATATGTAAAGGAAATTACCACCATTTTGGTATCTCCTACTAAATTGACTATCAACGTTTATGATATGCACGAATCTCATCTACATCAGTGCTTCTTGTTCTTGTCTCTCTACACTCCGAAATTTGCATACGAATTTGAAGATTTAGTAAATGGTGGTAATAATAGTACATGTTAGTGTAGATTTGTATATTAATATTCATGGCCGTATTGCTACTTCAACCCACCCCCCATCAACATCAATGTTCTTCCTAGATTTTCATTATCATCTTGTCTTTATGTACTCCCTCAGTAACAAATTACTCGCAACAATTGTTATTATAGAGAGATAAAATATTCCATTGTTGCAAATAATTCGTTACGGAGAGAGTATTTTTTACTAAACAGGTTGTTATCATAAGTAACTCATCAATGTACCATGCACAGAAAATAAAATGCTTGTGGATTGGCTAAACTACTACATTAGCTTGTTGCAATCTTGTTTGTAGGAGTGTAATAATAATATAAGAGAATGTTAAAGAAAATTAGTAAACAAAAAGACCTTTTTTTTTCTTACATAAATAATGTAAAAAATATATAATATCCCATTTTAAAGAAAATAATACAATACTAAAAAGGATGTCATAGAGGATTCCTTCTACAAGGACATTTGAAGTTAGGCATTGTTTGGCAAAACATTTTAACTAAAATCAGAAGTTAGTTTATTACTTCATAAATGTTTGGCCATATTGGTTTCATTTTAATCTCTACCATGTTCGAATATTCGTATGCCATGTTTGTAAACGCCGCTACTTACATCATTATGTATATTCCAAGTAGTTTAATAAAGTACTTCTATCTAATTCTGTAAGCAATAATGATACATTTAACGAACTTAATATGTTTTTAGCTTTTCAACTAATTTTACCAAACAAGGTCTTAAATGTTTTACTTCTTTAATATGATGAATATGTCTTCTTCTTCTTTCTATGGGAAATATAACTATAATTCTAATAATTCATTTGTTATAAAAACAAATTATTTTAGCTCTCCGTCCCCCCCAAAGCATTACTCATTTCTTTTCGGCACAAAGTTTAAGGAAGAAGGTTGTTGTTAGGCCTAAAATTATCATTTATAATTGAAAAGTAAGGTAGTTGATACACTATTTAAAATTGGTTATTAAGAGAGTGAGAGTGGGGCCAAATGTTTTATCTAAGAAAAATAATTTTTAAATAAGTGGACCATATCCAAATAAGGTAATGGAAAATGTAATTAGGACAAATAAAAATGGTAAAATAGAAAATTCTTTAGGGAACAGAGAAAGTATACGCTAATTTATTTCGATATAAGTATCAAGCTTATTGAAGATCACCACTCTCCGTCTTTAGTCTTTTCACGCTGTAGTATTTGTTGTTAATCATTTAAAAGGATGAATCAGACAACTCTTTTTCAGGTTACTCTTATTACATAAATGATTAAATCTATCATGTATCTTGTGTAACATCATTCTTGCTCGAAAATTGATAAACAACTTGGAAAATTTATGTTGATGAAAAGGTTTACAGCAAGTTTTCATTGGATCCAAGACTATAAGCATGTTACAAACTAATTTCATTGCATATCTCCATGTGAAAGAGGGCATGTGTTTTGTTCCCTGATAAGTGTGAAGGGACAATAATGGAGGGTAAAAAAGATGAATCATGTTTGTTTTGAAGCAGCAAATTTCTTTTTGCACAATATGCCTATAAATAAGCCCTACATCTATAATTAATAGTAAAAAATATATTATTTTAGAATGTCTAGATAAAATTATCATGGTATGACTATAGTTTACTAGTAAGAAGATGATAGAAATAACTTAACTATTATAACCATTCTTTTCATAATCCAGTTTACACTTATGGGTGATTTATCTAATATTAGTAGTATAGCGAACAAAGCTACTAGTAAATCGTTTCGGATCTGAATACCATAAGTTTCGGCTCGTGGGCTCGATAATTTACAAAAAATTCAAACTTTCTACGAGATTGTGGTATATTCTCTAGGGTTAAACTTCTAATTTAATCACAAGGAAAAGGAAGATATATACTCAAAAATTGTTTAAGTTGAGCATTATTTTGCATTAGGTAGAAACTACTATAAAGTTGAGCAATGGCAAATTTAGTAATTTATAATAAGTGTTTATACGTTGTTCATCGAGTCAAGCTCAAGCTCGGCTCATACTCAAAAATATCTTATCGAGCATGCTACTTACGCGTTTAAGAGGAGTTCGACTTCAAACTCAATGAATCAAATCAGCAAAGTAAATTATTAATAGAGATCATCTCTGCTCAACTCATAACAAGCCCTAGATATAACAATTAGCAAGGGATAAAAGAACAGGATCATCCAATCCTTATCAAACCAACTCCCCACCCCAACAATAGTTTTTCATTAAAGGATAATTATGACATTTTCTCAATTATGTTCCTAATTGATAGGCACTAAGCGATCATCCAATTCGATTCAATCCAATCTATTCATTCTTGGAACCATATACTGGATCGTCGTCATTTCTAAAAACCTCCGGACCGAATGAGCATTAACAAGAATACAAGAGGAAGAAATTGATGAAAGTGATGATTCATATAATTTGGAGCAACATAAACCCATCTTACCCATCTAAAACACTACAACACATATAAGAGTAGTTATATGAAGTCACAAAAATTCTTTTGAAGGGTATAAGCATCTAATGACAAGCATTCTGAAGAGTTTAAACATTACAAACTCAACAAGATGTTTACTACAGCAATTAAGTACCTCATAAGAATATAAACAACTTGGCTGGAAAAAACTATATGAGAGAAGATCAGAAAAACATCCACTTCTTAGTTTCCGTATGTACCCGCCGCTGTGTTGCAAGTAATGGATGATACTAAGTGTACCCCGTGCTTCAAATTTACAAATTCCAACGAACGAAGACAAAAACGAGGAAGAAAAAAAAACCTATGATAAAATGACCAACAAGTGTGTTCCGATCTGATCTTGTTACTTGTATATGTTGAATCCAAGCAGCAACTCTCTGATCAATTCTACGACCCCGACCTCCTACTTACTGAATTACAGAAAACAGTTTATGCAGACTTCTGTTGACCTACAGAAACTTGACATCCAATTGAATAATTTCTCCTAGGCAGCAAACCCTGAAACTAACCATAACAGAAAGTATATGTCAGCAAAAGGAGAACAGGCGTGAAAATCAGGCTCAAGGTGTATACATCGTAAGACAGGAGATATATATGTTACTCGAACTCCGGTACTTGTGTCTTGGTGCTTGTCCAAGTGTCAAACTCGGTTAGATTATGAAAATAATTTCATGATTTTGGCCTATTGTGAAGTGTGAAAGTGTGTAAGTTAAACTCAAAGATCCGATATATCCATATAGGTACTTGAAGTAAGATGAAAAGTCCAGGTTACATAGGAAGATACAATTACGAGTAAACTAAATCTTTTTATCTTTCCGTCATTAGCATCTACTTCGAGTTTTGAAAAGAATAAAGTCATCTGTCTTTCCACTGAAAAGAGTTGATAATCAACATACCTCAAGCAAATTGACAAGCATGTAATGCTAAAGTATCTCAAATCTAGTACATTAAGGTCTTTTCCTTACCACAGCCAATTCAGTAATGAATTGTTACCTCAATGACCCTAATTAGGTTCTACGAGATCATAAATTAATCGCTAACATTCTTGCCAGAAAAAATTTGCTGACATTTTTTTATTCGGATCATATCTTGTTGACATTTCGTATAACTACTTAATTTGGAGGGATTTAAGAGGGGGCGGGTAGGGGTATCTCGAGGTGTGGTTAGCTAAAACTTCCTCTTGAGACTCCTATCCAAAGCAGCGCCTTATCCTATAGTTGTTTAGTATAACCATGGAAGCAATGAACATAACAGCAACAAATTCAACAGATTCAGCTAGCTTAGTTTGTAAGTAACCTTCATCTACAAGATTGTACCAAACTAAGTTCACAATCTATCTGGCCTCTAGTCTTTCTGCCTACTCGTTAACCAAAAAACAGCAGGTAGGTAGTTAGCAGCATATGGCACTGATATGGACAGTGCATCTCCAGCACTAAACTCTTCAAAAATAAGCAATACACTTCCAAAAGTCTATTAAAAACAAATCGAGGAACAAACAGATATATATATATATAACAACTCTTGAATATCAAATCGAGATGAATATCAAATCTAACACAGAAAGAGGAGTAATAAAACATGAAGTGCAACATGCTAAACCAACATCCCCTTCATTAAACTGGGAGCTTTGGTAGGTTAACTTTGGAAATCAGCATGACAAGAATAAAGTGACTACATTCTTTGTTACTACTAGGGTAAATTATCTATTGTAGATACATAACCTTAATCCTGTCAATCATTCAAAAAATGATATTTACGATGGGGATCTAGCTTTTCCTAAGATAATTATTACTTATAACTAACTAATGAACACTCTCTAAAAGAAATGAATAGATTCTGCAACTACTGTATTCGTCAAACGCATATCTATTGTTTCTGATTACTTGCATCTGGGCTGATTGGCTTCCGTAATTATAATTGCATAATTTCCACAATGCAATAATGTCATTGCACCGAGTAACGCTATTGCTAAATCAATGAATATTTGGAGCTCATTAAGATTGCCAATACCAAATAAAGAAGCAAAACCAGTAAAACAGTAAAGGGTGATGGAAGGCATGGCCAAATTTGTGCAGATATTGTGTATACTAGGTTGTCAGAAAGAGAACCGGTCTTACCTCTAAGTCGCTATTGACAAATTCTTAAACTACCAGCATAATCCAGCAGGATTGTTGAGTGGAACGTCTGAAACTGAATTTCCAAGTCCAAATTCAAATGAACCAGATCCCTTCAGTCCCAGAGATGGCAAAAGCAAGGATTGATCACTCCCAAGGCCACCGCCAAGGAAATTATCAAACTTAGCATCATACCCGCCATCTAATGAAGGAAAAGATGAGACAGGCGATGTCCTGGTTCTTGTGTCTCGGCCATACAATCCCATTGATGATCCAAGATTGTTATCCTCACGACCATAGCTAAGATTGAGACCATTTGAGACAGAAGCACGTCCTCCACCTTGCACAGGAATGGCAGAAGAATTCCAGATTGATTCACTATTTTTAAGAGCATCAGCCTCGATATCTCTGAAGTTTATAGAAGAACTATTTCCAGAGAAAGTGTCATTAATGATCCCATTCCCCCACAAGCTCCAGGAAGATGAACCTAGGTTAGAAGAACTGCCCCTGTTCACCCCATCAAAATCAGCAAAGCTATCATGCCTGTTGATGTTGCTATTATGCAATGCACTTAATCCTTGCTCAAAGCTCAGCTTTGGAAATAGATTCCCAGTTTCACCAAAGCTTGGACTCATTCTTGGCTCAAAATTCAAAGTACTACCATAATTAGATGGGCTAAATGAAGGAAATCCACCTCGAGCAAAAGGCATGGGGCTTTGTCGTTCATCAATTTTAAGTCCATGTCCTCCAATAGGGCTTGGGTTGTAACCCTGTGCATAGCCATTGAGGAAGCTATTAACCCTGGTAAGTCCACTACTACCACCACTTAAAGGACTCCTACTTGGCCCAGGTGATAACTCTTTAGGAACAGCTCGTTTGACCTCAACCATTTTACCATTAAGTTCATGAAAGGTTTTCATCAGTGCTCTCTCAACAGCTTCTTCTGCGTCAAAAGTGATGAATCCAAATCCTCTTGGCCTTTGGGTGTTGTGATCATACATAACAACAACATCAGTAATGGTCCCGAACTGATCAAAGTACCTTTTGAAGTCTCCTTCTGTCACAGTTGATGCTAAACCCCCCACAAATATCTTCTTCGTACGAGCAGGCACAGGTGATGCAGTAGGACTGCTGTGGTTTCTGGTCAGGATTTGCTGGTCATCTCTAGGAACAGCCTTCTTTGCCTCAACCTGATCATAAACAAGTTACTAAACCCTGTCAGTTAACCAAAAAACTTCTAGAAAATGTTTTTAACAGCATTTTGAATGCCGCTTAACACCTTAAATTTATACTTAGCTAATCGGCCTTTTACAAGACAGATGTAAATCAATAAGTAATGCTGTATCAATTTGTCAAACAGGAGCATCAAAAGTAAGCTATTCTAAGCTTCATGAGCAGGCTGCTTATTTCATTAGAGTTGCAACACAGTTAGCAAAGTATAACAACATCCTCTTCGTCTGCTTCATATGCAATTTTATCATAGTTACATTACATTACACAAGCTACATAATCAAAACTCGCAATTCTTCCTAAAAGTCGAAATATTCTTTCATTTTGCTCCTTCATCATCAAACAATAGATCCACCATCAGAGAAATAGCTACCATGAACGTATAAATCGAGCTCAGTGTCATTGCAATTGAACATCTCTAACCAATGTGTGAAACATTTAGGCATAAATAATCACATTATACCTTCTCCATTATAAAGCCATCAAAATTGCACTTCCTAGAACAAATATGCAACAACAGTAATACAAATTATATACAAAAAAAAGACAGTTTAAGGTATGCAAACAGCTTACAGTTCTGCCATCTATCATATGCTTCTGCCTAACAACTCGCTCAGCAACAGCAGGGTCAGCATAGATAACAAAGCCAAACCCTCGGGCTCGGCCCGTTGCTCGATCCTTCATGATCACAGCTTCCACGACCTCACCAAATGTTTGAAAATACTCCCTCAAGCGATCCTCATTTGTGTCCCAAGAAATCCCACCAATGAAAAGTTTTCCTGGTTCCATCTTCCAATCTAGCAAAGTTCATAATTCAAACATCACATATCCACACACTAAAAAAGGCATAACTCTAAAAAGTTCCACTCAATTCCCTCTTCTCATTGAAGTGGGAATAATTGATATATATTCTAAATTCCCAAAAACAAGTCCAATGCATAATAAAGGTAGAATATAGCTCAATCAATCAATGGGGTTGGCATAGGTCGTGACCATCCGATCATTTTACATATCCATCAAATTGTTAAAGGTGAAAGGCACTAGTTAATAGTTATCATATCTAAGTGAAATATTACGTAGACTCGGCCTCCCTAATAGAAAATTCTTGGTTCCGCGACTTAATAATAATCACATCTTTGTCTATAATGCAAACACCACCATCATCACCAGGTAAAAAGCATAAACCCCTGGATCCAACAAAGCAAAAACTAATGAAAGTTACTAGCACCACCCTAATCAGCAATAAAAATGCCAAATCTATTTCATATTAATATATTATCATATCACCCAACCATCAAAACCATAGCTAAACTAAGAATTATGAACAACAACAACATGGGTACTAACTAAAATATAAAAAAATCTAAAAAAAATCAGATCCTTGATGGGTTTCAGTATCAGATCAATGATCAATCAAACCCATAATCTAGAATTTCATTTTGACACCCAAAAATCAAACAAAATTCAATCTTAGGACCAAAGATAAAACCTTTATTAGATTAAATTCAAATGGGAAAACTCAAAACTAGTACCAGATTATGAATTATAAATCAATGAAGAAATTGATGATGATGATTATAATGAATTCAAGATCTGAGAGGAGGGTATAAACAAGAACAAAAGAGAGAGATTTGAGCTCCTCTCTCCTCAATCCCTCCCTCTTTTTTTTTTTTTTTTTGATTTTTTAGTTTATGGGTGTTGTTAAGAATTAATCAAAGGAGGTGATTAAGAAGAGGAAAATCAAAAATGAAGGATTTTTTGAATGGGGGAAATGGGAAGAAGGAGAAAAGAAAGGGTATATGTAAAGAAGCAAATAAGAAAGGATAAAAAAATATAATAAATGGGCAGAAATGGAAGAAGAAGAGAGAGAATGAGAGAGAGGTAGCTTTGGCTATCCTCTCGTGGAGAAGAGGAGACGAAGAAAGATGGTGACTTGCCAAGTTTTTAAGTTGGATTTTCAAAAGTTTTTTGAGTGTATAGTAGTAGTAGTGTATATACCTCTTCTTCACCTTCTTATTTTTTAAAAATTTTCTTGTCTTTTTTTTTTCTATTTTTATAGTAGTATTTTTAAAAATTCAAATATTTACAAGCATTTTAATAAAAATTACTAAAATAATTATGCAAGGTTTTTGAAAAGTTGTTATTTTATACGATTTGAAAAATTAACTATCTATTTATTAAATTCCAAGTCAGGTGAAAGTTAATATGTTTATACATATACATATATGTTAATATGTTTTTGAAAAGTTGTTATTTTCTTGTCTTTTTTTTTTCTATTTTTCTAGTAGTATTTTTAAAAATTCAAATATTTACAAGCATTTTTTCATAGAAATTACTAAAATAATTATGTAGGATGTTTGAAAAGTTGTTATTTTATGCGATTTGAAAAAATTAACTATATATGTAGTGAATTCCGAGGCAGATGAAAGTTAATATTTCTTCCGTTTCTCAATACTTGCAACATTAGCCTAGTAACCACTATTCATCTATATATTTTTTCTCAAGCGTATATGAAAAAATATAGTCAAGTGGGGTCTTATTTGATTCATCTTAATGCATATTATCATAATATCAACTTTTTTTAATTTTTATTTATCGATAATTAGAGATATTAATGGCCAAAAAGTATTGCATTGGATAGCGTGTAGGTAAGAAATGTATGTTTATACATTTTGAGGTGATATCTTTATACATATGCATATATCTTTATTTTATAATGCAAGAGACGGGGATGCCAAAAATGCTTGAGCAAAATTTAGAAAGGGTAGCATATTTATAAAGCAAAGATTCACATTTTTTTTCAATTTTTCAGATTGTAAATGTCATTCTTTTTACTTCATTATCTCTCTTTTGCACGATTCACGTTCATACGTTGCTAGTATTATAATATGGCAAGGAAATTGAAGACCCTTGTGGGCCTTATACCTCTTGTTGGTTGATCAATCCTACTTAGCACATCACGGCTCAGATGCTTGAGATTATGGGGGAAAGAAAATTTCCACCTTATTAACACTTATTTATTAGGGTTCGTGACTTTCATCCCATGATCTTAGTGTTATAAAGAGTATTTTATACCATTAGACACTAGGCAAATTACACACCATGACGTAAATGACAAACGAGCATAGTAGAAGATATGATATAGGGCAATGAGAGTCTGTATATGAAAAATAAGATCTCGGTATAGCTAATTATCCTACTCTACATGATGAGAGAGTTAATGTAATGATTAGAGAGTTTTAGTCCAACCATTATGCAATTGAATCTCAACTCAAATTATCTTAAATATGCAAAATATTTAACAATTAAACCTCCATCTTGTTGAATAGATATAATTTCTTTGTGTAAGTCAAATAGCTCGAAGTTTATTTGTTATTATTATTATTACTACTATTATGTAAAACTCTGCCTTATATTGTTACACCATCAATTGATATACATGGAGAAAATTAACTTTTATAGCACAATGCAGCAAACAAATCATTGGAAAAATAAATATCATAAAATATCTTATAACCAACTACAAAAGCTTATATTCCAATCTACAACTTATATTTGTAACAAAATACAAACATCAAGTAACAGATCCTTCTAACATCTATCATTTCAAAAGATTATTGTAGCCAAGAGAAACTGCTAAGTAGCAAGTTTTCATATAACCTCATATGCACCCAAAACCTAGAATGTTGCATGTGTTATGATACATCACGAAGAATTATTACTTCCTCGGTTAATTTTATATATTAAGGCAATGAAAAAAGTAAAGACACGTGGGAGAAAACAGGTAAGTCGTTTTCAATGTCATGTAAAAAAGTAGATATGTAAGAAAGAAAGTTGTTAAAATTAGGTATAGTGTCAATAAGTAAACTTCTATAAAAGGAAAATGTAGTGATTGAAAAAGAACGGAAAAAATATTTACTAAATAATTAAATCAAGAGAGATTCATATCTAATGTGAACATAAAAAAATTTAAAATAAAATTATTATACATTGAATTACAAGAACTAGATAAAGTTCAAAGAAAATAGTAAGTGTGTGTTCACTTCACCTTATTATTACTGAATTGAACTTATTTTTACAGAATTAAACGTAGGTTATGTTCAATTTTTCTTATTTTTACTAAATCGAACTTATTTTTACTGATTCTCTAATTTTGTTTGCTTTGTAAGTACCGATTTTTACTGAAATAGAACACCTTTGTACCAAACTGAACCTCTTTTTGCTAAATTGAACTTATTTTTACCGAATGGACTTATTTTTATTGAATTTAACTTATTTTAACTGAATATTGTAAATATTTTAGATGACTGAACGAAGCCTTATTTGTAATGAATTAAACTTATTTATACATAATTGAACTTAATTATTTATATTGATTATCTATTGTTCTTCTTTGTAACTACTGATATTTATTAAACTATAATTCATTTGTGTTAGACTTATTTTTACATATTAGAACTTATTTGCACTAAACAGAACTAATTTTTAATGAAGTGAACTTATTTTATAGAATACTATTGTTTTAAATTGGCGTGAATATGGTCTAAACTTTAAAGGGATCAAAACAATCACAAATTATAACAAAGGTTTAGATAATTTACAACAAAGGTTAAATGAATCTGATACTAGACACATGTAACTATTGCATCCATATATCTACATTTTTATTTTCTTTCATCCGATAATATATATAATCTATAATGGATATTGAAAGTGGAAAAATATCAATGAAAATAGAATAGTTCTAACACAAGGAGGAAAGTGGAAAACATGTTAACAACAATTTTGGACATGAGTCTAAATTAAACAAGCACATCGAGATCAATTCCACGCAAAAACAATCTAACAAGATTTATAAAGATTTAGGCCCTGTTCTCATTTTAATAAGTTTCGGTACTAATCAGTTAAGTATAAATAAGTTCAGTTCAATATTAATAAGTTCAGTTCACCAAAAATAAGTTAAGTTCAGTACTAACAAGTTCAGTTTAGTAATAAGTTCAGTTCAGTAAATATCAGTAGCGCAAAAAAGAAAAAACAACATGAATCAATAAAAATAAGTTCAGATCAGTAAAAATAAGTTCAGTTCAGCAAAATTCAGTTGATGAGAACAGGGCCTTAGAACACATATTTTACACATCTTAGAAGCTAAAGAAACCCACAATTATAGTTGAATTGTCTAATACAAACTAGTGATATTAAAGATAGGGCCTGTTCTCCACAGCTTATTTTCAGTTCAGTTCAGCTCAGTTCAGTTCAGTTCAGTTCAGTTCAGTTCAGCTCTCGACAATACTTTTACTCTCACATATCACTATTCATTTCAGTTCAGTTCAGTTGTTTTACGCCGAAGAGAACAGACCCATATAACACACAAAAACAACCTAAATGTCTTATGTATTTTATACAAAGAATATAGAGAGGAAGGTGAAACAAATATGGGCAGGGCCTTTCATAGAAAAATGGAGAAAATTTTGACATCAGGCAAGCAATAATGTTCAAGACCAGTTTCAAGTTTATTACAAGAAACAATTTCTCTCTTTTATTGGATTGAGCGAGGGGGTCCCTTTTCGTTAACATAGAAAGTAATCTATACTATTTTATAAGATAACGTTTAACGCCTTACATAAGTTACCGTAAATTTATAAGTCCGCCCTCGCGAGACGCGAACAGAGTCATGGATTAAGAAAGCAACTATTCCCTTCATTAATTAGCATCTTGTTTAGGGCCTTAAGCTAGATTTGTCAGGATATAATAGAGTAGTAGTATTACTAACTTTTGTAGGGTGTAGAGAAGCCGGCGGAATGCTGCATAAGGTTGGTATTTGTACCAAAATTGCCAACCTGATAATCATCTGGCAAATTCTGTCTTATAATTCTATTTTTAATTAATGAAGACAACCTTACATAACATGCTTTGTTTCCTTCATGTGGGAGCAAGGCATAAATGATTTGCGTTGTCACATTACTAATCTCACATTTTATCGAAAATTCTAATATGGATAGCTGTTTGCATCAAAATTAACCCTTTTTGGCAGAAATTTTGTAGTGGCTTTTAAGATTTTTCTAAAAACATAGAACAAATTTATACTTCTACTGTATTTTTAGTGATATCAGATTCTCTCGCAAAAATGATATTGGATTGATTATTAGACCTTGTCGGCAATCTTAATTTCACCTCATGCTCGTCCTCACTGGATTAGATTAGACTTGATTACACATGAAACTTATTTTGTAAGGTGAAAAGAACGTATCTCAAACGATCTTGAATGAGAGAAAAGTCAAATGAAGTTCAAAATTAGATCTCAACATTGTAATGAATGGTATACGTGACTAGTTATTCTTTTCAATACAAAGTAAATGACATCTTTGAATTGCTAATTTAATTTGAATCTAAGTGCTGTTAGATATTTTTGATGCTGAAAATTGACCACTTCATCTATTTTGCCTTCATCCATTTTCAATTGTAATACACTCTTATGATTTAGAGTCCTACATTTTTATGGCTATTTTCACATTTAGTGACAAGATGGACCATATTAACGAGACTAGTCCACTTTATAAGACCTATAGAATGCATATAGAAATTTAAAGAAGCATAAGTTTAGATACAACTGAATATCTATTAATCCCATTTTCAATTAAGTCTTTGATTCAATGTCTGTTTGGTTGATGTAAAGAAGTATGTGAATTATTTTTTAACGTTAAAAGAGTAAGTCTAATCACACCTCAAGGTTTTGTAGGACAATATTTATAGGACAGATACTAGAAAATCAGAGGAATGATAAGGTCATCATATCCCAAGCACTCTCGCTTTGTAAGAATCGAACTCCAACCTTGAGGATTTACTTTTATTAAGTGAGTCAAGCTTTGCTGGCAAAGTATGACAATTGTTCTGAAGTACACTGGAAACTTATGGTATTATTTGGTTGAAAAAAATATAGGTGTTAAATGTTTTTTTGAAAGTTCTTACTATTTACCTTAAAAATGAAGGAAGTTACTCACCCAATTTCCTTCATAAATGAAATTTCTGTACTTTCCGAATAAACTTAGTTAAACAATAGTTTATACTCCCTGAAAACAAAATTCCATTTTCAAATGAGGCTTCATTAAACTTTCTTGCTCATCAAACTTGAGAAAATTAGAATTTTACTATGTTGAATGATTAGATTCTCAAGAAAGATCATATAGCTAAGAATAGCTAATTATTGGGGTAAAAAATTCAACTTTTGATCTACTTTAGTACTTATTATAATTATAAAAAAAATGTATGGAAGAACATAAGAAAGTGGAAGAAATATGTCATATGTGTGGATGAATAGCTAGCACATAAGGGATAACTTGCCTTTATTAGCCAAAAACCTTTCATAAGAAAAAAAAAGGGGAAAGAAAACAGAGGGGATAACTTTGTGCCTCCACTTCTTAAGAAAGAGAACTTGAACAGCTAATTAAAATTTAATCAAGTTGGAAAAAAAATAAAAAGAATAAAATTCAATAAAAAAGATGAAAAAATGTTGGCTTTGTCACACTGTGGCACATGTGTGATGTGGTTATGCTAGCTTCCTAAACACCACAGCTTATCTAATAGTAACCTCTAATTCTGATTCTTAATTATTGGATGCTTCTTTTTATTAGAATAATAATTAAGGATAATAATTAATAAAGGTGGTTTGTACCATTGTGTAAAGAAAAGCATTTCTTGAATTGACTCTTTCCTCAAAGTTATTTATTAATATAAAAGATAAAAAATGAAAAAAAAGGTATAAGAATAAGTATACTATTAGATTATTTTAATGGTAAGGAGATAGATGCAAAGTGCAATGTACCAATGATTCTTACCCTCTTGGTATCAAATACTAGTATAAAATAATTCTACTTTCCTCCTATCTCATCTATTTAAACATGTGTCAATTTTGTTTTTTTTTTTACTAACTTGGGTTCTTAATAAGTTCTATAATTATTAAAAATGGATGTTTGTATATATAATAAGTTGAATATGATATTCTTCATATTTTGAAGAAAATAGATGGTCTATTTTTCCAAAATAACGGTGTGGAATGCATGATTCTATTATGTTTTTCTTCAAACTTCTTCTTTTCTGTTTTATATCATGAGTCAACTTTTTAAATATTATTTTTCTCTTCTTATATCTTTTTCATGGCCATATATACATGATTCTTTTTATTGAAAACCACACATGAGTGGATTATTTATCATCTAATATCGACATTTAAAAGACTGGTACTCAATAGTAAACAACCTCACAAATTTGTGAAATTGAGAAGGGCCAAACTAAGACCAAGCTTTTGTAATGACATAGTTTTATGATGAACTAGGAGAAGGCTCAAGTTAAATAATCTCAAGCCCTATAGGTGAATAGTAGCAGTCTGGAAGCAGCATATCGTTTGACAATTTATACAAAAGCTTTAAGATTTTTGCACAACGTATCAAAGTAGATATTTTAGGTTTTTTTAATGATACCCTTTTATGTATTAATTTATTCTATACTCGTAGTTGGTTATGAAAAGTAGTACTAACATCCTAAATCTATTAGGAAAATGTTTTGAGTTGTTTTTCCTAATCATTAATTGAGGTAGGGTCTTTAAGAGTTAAGACCTCTATAAATAGAGGAAGACACCAAAGAAAGTGTATGTGCAAAAAAGAGAATATGTTACTTTGTCTTATGAAGTGTGTGCATGGTTTGGACTAAGGGGAGCGTCTCCCTAGTAATAAGTTGTACATGACTTCTCCATAAAGTCTCAAGTACTTGTGCAATCCATTATCTGGTTGATGTGGTGGTTGTGCAAACATGGACTACTTTCATACTTTGTAAGGAGGTTTATTGAAAATGCTTGTGGTTATATTCTATCGAAACAGTCTTGCTATAATGATGTAGCTTATAACAAAGTATCTTCTCTTAATTATCTTCTAGACTACCTTCGCACAGGATCCCCATCTAGAGGCCTATTATAAGACCTACACTTCCAACCCCCTCCCCCCAAATCTCAAGCAAATGCTTGGAGTAAGAATTGATCCCTAGACTAAGATAGGGAGTAAGGGAAGACTCACCACTTGAGCCAACCCCAATCCTTTGTCTAAAGTACATGGTGCTCAGCTTATAGTGATGTTTTATAATGGAATACAAAGTCTACACAAAGTGTCACTTATAAATATATAATTCACTTGTTATTAATTAACTAGTACTTTTGCAAGTCTAGTTTCACAAATCTTTCTTAACATTTTGACGAAACAAAATGACACAAAACATTTTCTTGGTAGCAAAAACTTCAATTTTTGATTTTTCTAAAGTAACCTTTTGCGCCTTTCTGAATAAAGCAATATCTTAAAGGATTAGTAGTATTACACACACATATATAAAAAGTAATAGTTATTGACAAACCAATTCTTAATCAAAATAAAATAGTAAGGTATAAATCTATTTTTTCATCATCCAATCAAAAAGAAAAGCACTATTTCTTAATTCTCACATATGTCTTTTTTTTTTACATTAGACAATGCAACTTGTTCTCTCCATCTTATTTTCAATTCGATTCACTTGACTTCAATTCAGTCCACTCTATCATAATATTTTACACTTCCTTTTTATTATTGAATCCCGTTCAGTTCAATTGCTTTCAATTCAAGTATTTTCATCCAAACAGAACATGCTCTAATTGGTGAGTTCCTCTTCCCCAAGACGTCCCTCCAAACTAAAACCCCTCTCTTTACCTCTCAACCCTTCAAAAACCCTTCAAAAACCTTACAAACTCATATTCCTATCCCCAATTATTGCACATTTACCTTCCATGTCTCTCTCTCTTTCTCTTTCTCTTTCTCTTCTTCAATCAAACTCCATAGCCATGTCTAAACTCTAACCTCACTTTCTCTCTCTCCTCTCTCCTCTCTCCTCTCTCTGCCCTAATTTAGCTAGGGTTTATGTCGTTCACCACAATACCCAGAATGAAATCCCTAATATTTTCCCCCAAAACTTTCTCTCTCCTCTCTCTTCCCCACAAATCACCTTCTTCTTCCCTTTTCTCTTCTCATCTACACCTAAACCCTAACTTCCGACTCTCTCCATCCATGTCAACCTCCCTTCATTGTCACGCTTCCTCTTCTTCTTCGTCGCCGTCGTCGTATTCTTCTTCGTCTTCCTGTGGTGAAATTCATGTCATTGTGGGCCCCATGTTCGCAGGAAAAACCTCCTCGCTTCTTCGCCGTATCCAATCTGAGTTCACCAATGGCAGGTTCTTCTCTCACTATTTTTCCTCCTTTTTTATTGGTAGTAATAATGTGATGATTTAAATGTTGTTAAATCTATGTTGAGTAGTAGATTCAAATATATGATGATGATTGTCTGATCATGAATGCTATTGGCGGACTTGGGATTTTAGTATCGGGGTGTCAATTATAAGATTATGCATTGCTTACTTGGGGTTTCAAAATCGGATATTAACGCAAATGTATTGATGTTTTAGTTGTTCGATGAAGAGAGAAGGTTAAATTTTTTAATTAGGGGGTGTTGATTGACTTCCCGTTGTCTCAATGTACGACCTCCACTGATATGGTAAGAGTATGTTCTCTTGGGCATAATTGAACGGAAGTGAGAAAAGGATGAAAACAGCTGAACTGAACTGAAAGGGATAAGGGATAGTGATTTGTGAGCGTAAAAGTATTGAGCTTAGGCGAACTGGACTAAACTAAACTGAAAATAAGTAGGGGGAACATGCCCTAAGTGGGTCTTGTGGTTGTGAAGCTCTCTCCCTAGTCTCTTTACGTCGTTCTTACTTGTATGGTATGGAAAAACAATGGTGTTTGATTGATTAAAGTCTTATTGTTTGTGTGTGTTATGTTATACTAGTACAATTTGTGTGATAATAGGTTGTTAATTTTTCATGATTGTAAGTGTAAATACTCTCTCAATCGAGATGTTTGTGACGATTATATCAACCTCCCATAGTTAAGGATATGGCATAGTTTAAAACCGGCTGTCTTATATCCCCACGCATGTCCATTATCTTCCTCCGTAAGCTTTTGAGCTCAAAATCAAGGAAATGTGTGAAATTTTAAGAAGCATCTCGAGTTTTGTAACAAGTAAACAAGACTCAGAATGGAACTTGTATAAAGTATGGTTTTAAAGAAAAAGGGATGGCGTATAAGAGAATTGGTGATACATTCTTCTTGGAATAGACTAATCAGAATGGTCCTGGAGTATCTACATTGTATTTTTTTCTGCCGGATATCCGTGTCATGGTTAGTATCTCCCAGTTTTCAGGCTGCGCAAGTCAAGAACTCTCCCCATCTGTTGGATAAGACATTGAAGGATCTATGTTACTCTGGACGACTGAGGGAAGCAATTGGGTTACTGTATCATACTGAAGTAGCCGTGGACTGGCGGACTTATGCTCTCTTGCTGCAAGAATGTATACACATTGGAGCGCATGAGTGGGGAAAAAGAATACATGCCCATATGGTGGTTGCTGGTTTTTCTCTTAATGAGTACCTGAAGACTAAATTGTTGATTTTGTACTGTAAGGCTGGGAAGTTAGAGAGTGCCTGTATTCTCTTTAATGGGCTGTCAGAGAAGACTTTAATTTCATGGAATGCAATGATTGCAGGGTATGTTCAAAAAGGCATGGAAAATGTGGGATTGAATCTTTATTACAAGCTGAGACATATTGGCATTACTCCAGATCAGTTCACTTTTTCTTCCTTGTTTAGAGCGTACGCCTCGTTGGCACTGTTGGAGCAGGGAAAACAAGCCCATGGAGTCATGGTAAAGTGTGGAATTGTGCAAAATGTGGTTGTTAATTGTGCTCTCATGGATATGTATTTCAAATGCAGCTGTCTATCTGATGGCCATCAGGTATTCACTAAATCTTCTGATAAGAATGTTATAACTTGGACTGCTCTCATCTCTGGATATGGACATAATGGAAGGATTGTGGAGGTTTTGGAACTGTTCGATAAAATGATAAAAGAAGGGCTGAGACCTAATTATGTCACCTTCCTTGCAGTACTTTCTGCATGTAGCCATAGAGGTCTTGTTGATGAAGGTTGGAAGTATTACTCTCTAATGACCAATGACTATGGCATCCAACCTCATCGGAAACATTTTGCAGCCATGGTTGATCTTTTAGGACGTGCTGGGAGGTTAGAAGAGGCTTATGATTTCATCAATAGCTCGCCATGTAAAGAAAATCCAGTAGTGTGGGGCTCTTTGCTTGGGGCGTGCCGACTTCATGGGAATGTTAAGCTGCTGAAACTATCAGCAAAGAGATTCTTTGAGTTGGAGCCAGAAAATGCAGGAAAATATGTTGTTTTATCCCATACTTTTGCCAACTATGCATTGTGGGAAAATGTGGCTGCGGTTTGGGGTTTGATGAGGGACTCTCGGGTTAAAAAGGACCCTGGATATAGCAGGGTTGAGGTCCAGAATGAAGTACATTTTTTCTTCAAGGGTGACAACACACACAAAGATGCTAAAAAAACTTATGAAATGCTCAAAGTATTGGCTTGTGTACTAGTGGACAGTGGTTACATTCCCGACTTAAGTAATGAGTAATCTTAGTCATGGATACAACCTTCAGGATGTTCAACTCTCATAGCTGGTGATATTATTAAAAGGTTGCTTTATAAAAACAGGTAATAAGCTTCTCTCTTCTGTTTCTATCATCTTACCAATACCGGCTGTAGATTAGCTGGAGATAACATGACTCTTGGTCACAAAACAGAACAAGTCATAGAGAAATACTTCACTTCTAATTAGCAAATCCTCATCCTTTATTAGTAAGGGTGCTAATTATTCTAGTTGAGGTTGCGTTGTCAACTATGCTCAGGTCTCAGGCGCTTGAACTTGACTCGACTGCTACGCTCGAAAATCTGAAGCTCAATTGAAACTTGAGTCCTCAAAATCGATTTGCGATTTGAATGCCTATTTCTTTTTTTTTTAGTACTTCCTCCCTCTATTTTTTAAAGTTGCAATACTTTATATTTGGGGATTATGTTTACTCGGATTCGCTCAGATTTCTCTGAGTCACGCCAAGTATTGCTAAGACTCAAGAAGCTGATGAGTCACAAGTTGTCTAATCTCTTTTGTACCTATAGATCTGCACCTCCACGGCTCCACCTGAGACTTTTCAAGTAACAGAATTTCGATTAATTGAAGAGCATTAGTACAAGTATGTGGAAATTGCTGATTGTGCATCACATAGTGTTTTGGGTTTTTCTTTGAAGCCCTTTATCATTATCATAGATTTATTAACTATTCGTATGGCATGATAGATTTGGAGTGTTTACTATTACTAATACCTTCTCGTGGTACTCCCCATGTGATGGATAAATTTAGTTCATGTGGCCTGTTCTTGAGGCAAAGCACTTGATACTCCCCCCTCTTTGGAAGCAAACGACTTCCTTACAAACTCATGTAATGTGCCTGTAGTCTTTGGCATGGATTTTGGGGGAAAGGGACCATTAGCTATTTAGCTAAGGTGTAGAATGTTTGTGGGGATGAGATATAGAGTTGCTAGCCTTTGGAACCTCCACCGTCAGTCTTGAATTTCGACCCCTCTCCTCCTCCCCGGATTTTCAAATCTAAGGCTAGTCAAACCATAATTATTTTAGCAGTTAAGCTTTATAAGAAGTGGAGTCCTGTGGTTATTGGGTTCCGTGAATGTAAATGGGATATTCCTGGCAGTAGAAAAAGAATCAAAAGTTGAATACCTAATTGTAATTTAAGACAAGAACTCTCCAAATTGCGTCTTTGAATTATAAATGTTTTTTCCCCAATGAATTATGAGCACCTCATCACAGAATGGCTACTGTTCTGGATTCAGTTTGATCCTATATCCACCAAACACTAGTTTCATTGAGTTTGAGATGTTATCAATTGTTGTGAAGTTTTTTGCTCTTCTTCTTAAAGTTTTGGCACTCAAGAGTCAGGATAATATGGACCATGATTGGTATATTAATGTTTTTCCCCCTGTTATCTATGTAACAGGAAAGTGGCTCTAATCAAATCAAACAAAGACACAAGATATGAACTTAATTCTATTGTCACTCACGATGGAGATAAATATCCATGCTTGCCATTGAATGACTTGTCATCATTCAAACAGAAATTTGGCTCAAGTGCTTACGATGAGGTATCATAAAAGACAATGCTATTCTATGCTTTTGTGGCCATCATTATTTGCAAAAAAAGTCATTCAACATTTGTTTTCTATAAATTTTCTTTCATTCCCATGGCTACTGCAGGAAGTTTTAGGCTTTATTGGTGTGCTTGCCCTTTAACCGAGTACCATTTAGTTTGCACCTCGATAGGCTACTATGTATCATTCAAACAGTAACATTTGTTTGGGATTATTTGCAGCTAGATGTGATAGGTATTGATGAAGCTCAATTTTTTGAGGATCTATACGACTTTTGCCAGAGAGCCGCAGACCATGATGGCAAAACCATCATAGTTGCTGGTCTTGATGGTGACTATTTGAGGTAGTACTCGAACCCTATGTGAATCTCAATTCTTCACTTTTATTAGTTGCAACACTTTGAAGATGAATCGTACAAGTATTTATATACAAAACCAACTTTAAGCTTCATACTTTCCTTGTTCCATATTATTGACAACTATAGAGTCTCATGCCACGGTATTGCCACCCAAAACACAACTTTAGCAATTAATATCTTAAATTATCTATAAGTAAAAATTATAAAAAGTTGATATTGATAATGTATATATTGAGATGACTGCATAAGTATTTTTATACATGTGTAAACTTATAATTGAAGGTCAAAGGGGGAGTGTATGAATGAATCGTGTAAAACCCCAAACATTGCAGTTAACATAGACCGGAGGAAGGATACATATCAGTATGTAAGATGTTGTTGGGTCATCTTAATCTATATTTGTAATATCAACCTTTTATACTCCATGAAATTATTAAACCTATCAATGGTCAAAGCTCTGTATTGATAATAGTGGAAGTCAAAGGTTGCAATTTATAGAAAAGAGAAGTAATTTGTATCATGGTTGTTTGTAACGTCTTACTGTGAGGTTTTTTCTTGATCCATTACACCTAAATTGCTCTTCTATTCACGGCCTCAGGGGCCTCTATATTTTCTGTCGATTTTTTTGTTTGTTGCTAATGTGAAGTTTCGTGACAGGAGGAGCTTTGGTTCTGTGCTCAGTATAATTCCACTGGCAGACTCGGTAACAAAGCTCACTGCTCGATGTGAGCTGTGTGGCAAGCGTGCGTGTTTCACGTTGAGGAAAATTGATGAAAGACAAACTGAGCTGATTGGCGGAGCTGAAGTCTATATGCCTGTGTGCAGGCAGCACTATGTTAGTGGGCAGGTAGTTATTGAAGCTGCAAGAATGGTCCTGCAGAAGAAGGTTCACTGTGGATAGTAAGAACCATATTGAGATTTAAGTTTGTGTAACTTTAGGATCATCTTTGGTTGAATTTTTTCGCGGCTCGATAGAGAAAGCTAATGATTTTTTTCCGTGTTTTAGAATAGGGTGGTATGACTGGTATCATTTAATTAGATTAAGGAATGCAAAATTGTATTAGCTATATGCAACATTTCTGTAGAGGTATGCCAAGAGTTTCTCAAAGTTGCTATGATTTTACATCACAAATTCATAACGATCTAAATTTTATTATTTTGGTCTAAATCTTTAGTCTTTACGTAGACAATTCTTAGGTGTATATATAAATTTGTCAATGACTTTTCTCAAGCAATATTAGACGCAGTTCAACAACTTGATATGAATCAAATAAACGTGGTGCCTAGCTACACTTTTGCAGTTTTCTTCTTCTATTGCAACATGCTCTATTTACCAAAGTTTTATGCAAATTGCAACATTATTAAATTTGGCCCGTCGCTCTCTCAAAGCTATTAGGCATCTCTTTTTATCTATTAAGTACTATTATTTCTCTCCTTTTTATATGAAGCCCTTAATTACCATGCTCAAGCTACATATTACAATAGAGAAAAAAAAGAACGGAGAAAGTAACTCTTATGTCATAGTATTGTTTTAATTTTTATTTGAACCAACAAGATCTTCAAAAAGGATGTTTTTAATTTCATGGATTTAATTTATTATGTTAGAGTTACCCCATATACATTTCAAATTAAAAAGGAAACATATAACACTTAGAAAATATGATCAACTTTTTCCATTTGTCTAAAACCTAAGCCATTAGATTTTATCAAATGGCAAGTCAAATCCATACTACAAATTTTGCCTACCCCAAAGGCCATACCAAATTTCAGGTCAAAATTATGTGGCCGAAGCCCAAAAATCAAGCCGGTGCTTCAAGCCTTTTAGGCTTGCAACTATTCAAACCTAAAAGCATTATTCACTAAAATCTTACTGCTGCGCTTGGTTGGGAGAAAAACGTTTTCTCGAAAAACTAGTTTTCTCATATTCTACTGTTTGGTTTACGATGAGTGGAAAATAGTTTTCCAATAGAAGACGATAGTTTCCTTAGAAAACATTTTCCTCTCCAAATATTGGGAAATTCGCTACATTTCTCTTTCCATCTTCCCACTTCCTTTTCAATTCTTTAGATCACTAACTTTATATGTAAGGACCCAAATAATAGTAATTAATATAAGATAAAAATAATTTGTATCAAAAATAAATTTTTTTCAAAATTCATTCCATGAAAAATCATTTTTTTGTTAAATCAAATGGAACCTAAAACAAAGAAGCAAATACCAAAAATGAAAAAATATCAAAACCGGTGTTTTTTAAACCGTTCAGCTGTTCTGGGTCCTTCACTTCCACTTCCAGTACTCTCCTTCCCAAATTTGTGCGCAATTCCTTCTTTTTGCTACTTGGCGCTCAAAACCACCATTTTTATTTCCTCCAATCTATGTGAAAGGTACATAGTTTATATATCTCTTTCTTAATACTATTCATTATTCTTCCAATTTGTGTACTTTAGTTGTTATGTTAAGAACACTAAAATTTAGAGCTTACATGACCCAAAAGTTCCAATCTTTTTCTAAAAACCCCAATTTTCAATTTTGTTCATCTGGGTTTAATACAGATTCTTCTTCTTTTGATGAAAATGGTAAATTTAAATCATTTATTGCAAAACCCATTAATCAAAATGAGTATTTCAATTCTGAGACTGATTGGGTGAAATTACTTAAACCCTTTGACATTGAAGATCTTCAGAAATCAATTAATTTTCTTACCCCTTATAGAATATGCAAGTTAATTGAGCTACCCATTGATGTGCCCACTTCAATGGAGCTTTTCGAATGGGCTGGTACCCAGAATGGGTATTCCCATTCTTTTGATGTATATTATGCTTTGGTTGATAAGCTTGGTGCTGATAAAAGATTTAAGGAGGTTGATGTGTTGTTGTTGAGGATGAAAGATGAAGGGATTGTTTTTAAAGAATCCATTTTTATGTTAGTTATGAGGTGTTATGGGAAAGCTGGATTGCCTGGGCAAGCTACTAGGTTGTTGTTGGATATGAGGAATGTGTATGGGTTCGAGCCGAGTTTTAAGTCTTATAATGTTGTGTTGGAAATTTTGGTATCTGGGAATTGTCATAAGGTTGCTCCTAATGTGTTTTATGATATGTTGAATAGGGGTCTTTCTCCTACTGTTTATACTTTTGGTGTTGTGATGAAAGCTCTTTGTACGGTTAATGAGGTGGATAATGCGTTGTCGCTTCTTAGGGACATGACTAAGTATGGGTGTGTCCCGAATTCGATCATTTATCAGACGCTTATTCATGCTTTGTATAAGATTAATAGAGTAAATGATGCATTGACCCTTTTGGAAGAGATGATCTTGATGGGGTGTGTCCCTGATGTTGAGATTTTCAATGATGTTATACATGGCCTCTGTAAGGGTAGCCGTATTCATGAGGCAGCTAAGTTGGTTGATCGGATGCTTGCTCGGGGTTTTGCTCCAAATGCTGTAACCTACGGGTATTTGATGAATGGGCTGTGTAGAGCAGGACAAGTTAGCGAAGCAAGGGGTCTCTTGAGGAAAGTTCCTGAGCCTAATGTTGTGCTGTATAATACTTTGATAAATGGGTATGTACATAGTGGAAAGCTTGATGAAGCCAAAGCTATTTTCCAAGAGAACATGGTGGGTCCTGGATGTGAACCAGATGTATACACATATAACATACTAATCCGTGGTTGTTGCAAAGAGGGATTCCTAGGCTCAGCTGGTGAGCATGTGGAAGAGATGGAACGCAAAGGACATAAGCCAAATGTCATTACATACAGTATATTAATTGATGGTTTCTGTAAGAAAGGTAAACTCGAGGAAGCTAGTCGCATCTTGGATAGCATGTTAGCTAGAGGGCTCAGCCTGAATACAGCAGGGTACAATTGCTTTATAAGTGCCTACTGTAAGGATGGGAAGGTTCACGAGGCTTTCAGAATGTGTGCTGAGATGTCAGAAAGAGGAAATAGACCTGACATATATACATTCAATTCTCTAATATATGGGCTGTGCAAGGTTGATGATATGGAAGAGGCTTTAAAGTTGCACAAGAATATGTTACTGGAAGGAGTCATTGCCAACTCCATTACTTACAACACATTAATCCACGCTTATTTGAGAAAAGGTTCAATGGAAGAGGCACTTAAGCTTGTACATGATATGTTTTTTAGAGGGTTACCTCTCAAAGAAGTAACTTACAACGGCCTGATAAAGGCACTGTGTGAGAGTGGCGCTGTGGAAAAAGCTCTGGGATTATTTGAAGAAATGATGAGGAAAAATATGAAGCTTAGCATTATTACGTGTAATATACTGATCAATGGCCTTTGTCGAACAGGGAAGGTGCAAAATGCACTTGACTTTTTGAGAGAGATGATTTATAGAGGCGTGACACCAGATATAGTCACGTATAATAGCCTACTAAATGGTTTGTGTAGAATGGAACGCATCCAAGAGGCTGTTAGCCTCTTTGAGCGATTACAAGTTGAAGGCATTTCCCCTGATCCAATTACTTACAATACTTTGATTAATTGGCATTGTAAGCTTGGCATGTCAAATGATGCCTTGATAATTCTAAATAAAGGTCTGGACAATGGGTTCGTCCCCAATTCTACCACATGGTATTTATTAATAGATAAATTTGTTTGTAAGGAATGGAGGGAATGAGGGATATGGTTTTGTTTGTCTCTTAATCTGTGGTCTGATGTGTTCTTTAAGGAAGCGACATGTCATGGGAAGTTGTTTTGCTAAGCTTGAGGACAGCAAGAGAGCTATGAATTTTCATTCCATGTAGTTTTCTTGCTCAGTTTCGTATCACACTTCTTCCTATCAATTGAGGAAGCAGCATGTATAACTGAAGGTACAGATTATATGGCTGAATTATAGTGTACTGTTTCGGCAGTATAGATTTTCTTTCATTATCATAGCACTGATGAACAATCAGATGATGGACGTGGTCCATGCAGTTGCAACTCGATTATAATTGAGGGCTTATGATGAACAAGCTGCTGTTCATTTCTCTGGCATATCAGTTTGCTGTGGAATTTCAACATTGAATCTCACAGGGATTCTTAAAAAGTCACAATTGAACATGATATATATCATATGTGGAAGCTGATCATATATATCCTTTCCGGTATGTGTTTGCCTGCTATCAAAATCTAAGCCTCCATTTTCTCTTTGGTTTCATATATGTGTTTCTTCTTGTGTCTTTTAGCATGCTTAATGCCCAGAAAGTGCCATAGCTTCAAAAAACATTGTCCTGTTGTGCCGTATTCTCTTCTCACTGTAGTGCATTTCTATATGTTTTTGGAGGGACAGGATTAAGCTGTTTGTTGCCTGGTTTACAAGTCAAAGGTTATCTTAACTTAGAGGTTGTGAATTGGTCTTTGTGTATTACAATGTTCTCAATCTCTCCAAGTTAGGTTACATTTTGTTGCATATGGTTGAAATTTAGTCATTTCTTTGGAGCAGGCTAGGGTCACAAGAGCCTAAGTGTGATTCCCATGAGAATTTCATGTCAACGTGCTAGTTTTAAGCCAACCTGTCAACCTTTATTGGAGCTACGCAGAGCCTTGGATGTTGGATCAGGCTGTTTTGCGGAATTGCTTGCTCGAAATCAAAGTGAAAATGTTAAATAGGTGCATTATAGTGCACATATTACCTATTTTGCATGTTCAAGCTGTTCTGGATGCTTATCCTGGATTGGCAATTCATGTATGAATTAAACTCAGCAGTTCCTTGACTGGGTAGAGTTTAGCACAGCTGTTATAATGTCGGAGTGGGCAAATTTTCTTCTTCCTCTGTGTATTCATTGGCTTAAGATTAAACCTGCCTTGTCGGCCACATAGTCTAGGCGAGTTGGGTCAGTGAAAAGAGGTTCTTAGCAGACGAATTGGCAGTGATACATAATATGAGAACACATCTGAAGCACTTTCGGAAACTAAACTTGTTGATTTGCCATCAGTTTTTAGAATAAATTGAGCTTGGCTTGGCTGTTGCTACTTCTTAGTTCTTACTAGATATAACGCTTTTACAATATTCCCTCTTGTTTTATTTTCGATCAATTGACATTAATTCGTGTTTGCTTGTTTTAGGAGACGACGATGGAAAACCACCTAGTACCTACACTCGAGAAGGGTTTGGTTCTTGATGTTATCAGAGAGGTATATTTTTATTTAGGTGTCTTTCAATAAGAGTCGGTATCTAGCAAAATGTAACAGTTAACAAAATTCGTACTTAGTGAAACTTTAGCTAAACAACGGATCAAAAAATTGGGGCGCATATGAACTGATGGGGTGGATATCTTTATCATTAAGCCCCCAAATTCAATTCTAGGCTGCTTTCATGGTCCAAGGTCCTATCTATTGAGAAGGCATAGGGTGGTGGAGCTAGCCTTGTGCGGGATCGGGTTGCAGGCTATCGACTAGTCTAGAGGGCCCCCCTTATCACAAATTCTCCTATAAGACCGCCGGAGAGGTGAGACCACTCCAATCATCCATCTGCTAAATAAATATAGGTAGAAAGTTAGAAAAAGTTGGGCAAGAATCTTCGAAAGTCAAATAGTTTCAATGTGCTTTGTGTTCCTTTGTTTATTATTTTCTTTTTTTTTCTGTTTGATTGCATGTAATGCGTAGTTTGGCTCAGCTTTCAGATGCTGTATACACGCCGTTTAATTTATTATCACGGTGTTCTTTGCTTGTGACCTGTGTGAATTGAACAAGCATGCTGTATATTTATAGAAATCAGTTCAATAGAATAGATGGTTAACTGAAAAGCGGTTGAACTGTGAGCCATCTCTTTAAAAAGGCACTTTAAGAAGGTATTCCTAAGTACAAAATATGTATGGTTCAATGCAAGAGTTTATGAAGCTGGAACTAGGAATCTTTGTAACAGGCTGGTTTGCTTTAGCAAATCGATCTTTGCCAAGAAATACGTCTAGTTTGGCTTGCTCAGACTAGTATCTTTTGCTATAGTTCAGACTCTGCTTGCTATTAAGCATACGTGACTAACTAAGCTAGACTCATTTTTATTCATGTTCATTCTGCAGGGTAAATCATGCTAGTGGGGATTTTTTTTTACTGGTGAACGAGAAGATGATGATCAAAGAGGATGGACAGTAACATACATCAGCAGAAAGGCTGTTTTCGCTAGTGGAATATGCAAAAATCGGAAACCTATTCGCGTACAATCATACTTGTACCGTGCACCGAGGATCACCATCTTCATTGGCGTATGTAACTGATGTATACGTGAGATGGGATACGGGCGTCAAGCACACCCTGTGTTTTACCCATTGACCTAGGTGCATCTAATAATATGCTCTTGTATCTCAAATGATCGAGGTGAAATGATCGATATACCCATCTTGGAGACGTACAATAAAAATGCCCTTGTAGCAATATACGTATTTGTATTTTTATCAATTCAAAATATGTGAAATGTAATCTCTTAAATTGTAGCAATTCTGTACAACTTGGTTGTTGAATACCTTTAGAATCTCAACATTTTTATGGTCAATATATGTAAGATTTCATCTTTTATTTTGCAGTAATTCTTCTTCAATTTGGTGGTTGTATTATGGTTACATCTTGGTTGTTGCTTGTTTCTCAGTGGCACGAGGTTGGTTGGACTGATGACATTAGAAGAATAAATAATAGACATTCTATCATGTGTTGTCTTGTCCAATTCTTAGTGCCTAATGTTGTTAATTGGGCTTTTGTTCTTCTCCTCCCATTTTTTCTTCCTTTTCCTCTTGTCTCTTTCTTTGGGGTGGGGGTTGAATTGTACCGTTTTAGCTATTAGTATTGACCACTTGTTAAAAAAAAGTGTCAATGTTCTCTTATCGATTGGATTAGCACATTCGATGCAATTTTTACCCTCCCATCTAAAGTAGGGCATGTTCGACAAAAGTAGTTATTGTAGTAGCTGTTAACTATTATAATAGTTATTAGTTGTTGTACTAGTTGTTAGCTATTAGATGTTGGCAGTTAGTAGTTGACTTTTAAAAGCAAGAGACCTGAAGAGAATTGTATAGTCGCCAAAGCCCAAACTTTTTTCAAAAGCAAATTTAATGACTGGCATAATCAAAGTTCTAGGAGTATACCATTTGAATAGTGCAAAATTTGGATTCTACAAGTTCAATATGTGAAGTAACCTTGGCAACTCTTGAGTTTCATCAAAGGGGATGAAATGCTTGTTTAATCACAACTCTGATCTAGACATGTGTTTATTCAAAAAACATTAATGATTTTGTAAAAGAACATTAATGATTTCGTAAAAAAACATAAATATTTCAAAAATTAATTAAATATTACCTCCGTTTTTTTTACTCGCATCATTTGATAATGTTACACTATTTATTTATGTTGCTTTGAACCAAATTTGTGACTTATATTTAACGAAAAACATAGTCGTGTGAGATCTTGTTAGATTGGTCTTAATGTGTAGATAATTTTTTTTTTGAGGTTTATTTTTTTTTCATATATAGAACTCAAGATATTTAATTTATAAAGTGTGCATTGGGTTGCGTAAAAAAAGCAAAGGAAATTTAAAATTTCACCATTATCTTATGTAATGATTAAACACCTTTTAAGTCAAACATTTATTCTCATTACTATCCGTTACAAACATTACTCCTCGTCATTGATTATCAATCATTATTCTATCGGTACCACAAAAACAATACAAAACTTTGAAAAAACAGATTAAATATATTTTCTTTATAACAAATAGTAGTATATTTTTATGTAATAAATAAACAATACAAAAGATAGAAGGATTTTTTTCCCCTTACCTAATTGATTTTGGCAAATAAATTTTTTATTTTAATTTTTTTTTATTTGATAGAAAAAAGCTACTTTAGTATATGAATGAAAACTACCAAAAACTCTCTCCACATACACCAAAACATTTTTCACTCTCTCTCTCTCTCTCTCGTCTCAGGTATACTTCTTCTTCTTCCTCCCCTTTCCCCCTTTTTATCGCAGTATTTCCATGGTTTTTTCACTTATTTCTCTCAACAAACCCTAATTTTCCAAATTCCCTCTTTCTCTCTCTTCATTTCTTTACTTTCAGGTACTTTTCACTTTCAAACTACATTGTATTCTCTCTTTTACTAACCCTAATTTTCCTCACTCTTTTTTTTTTCAATCAATTTTTAATCGATTGTGTTATTTGTTTATTATGTTGTTTCTTATTGTTAGCTTTGATGATCGTTTATTACATAGATTATTGTGTTGATTTTTGTGCTTTTTGTGTTTTTGTTTTGGTATGTTGATTGAATTGGGTGTGATTTGGTGATCTATACGTGATAAAAGAAAAGTGAAAAGAAGTAGACTTTTTTAATCCGTTCTGGTGAAGGGTTTGAGGGTCTATATGTCCCTCAATCAATCAAGGTTTGATAAGAACGAGTCACAGTTTAGAAAACCAGGTGGACGATCTGGTTCCGGCTCTGCTGGTCAGCAAAGGAATTTTACGGGCGGCCGTGGAAGAGGTGGCCGAGCCGGCACCACCGCCACCACCGCCCCTCCGGTTTCTACTAATCAGAGGTAACTTACTATTGCCCTTTTGTTTTAGGGTTTTGTATTGTTTATGCCGGTTTTGTGTCTTTTGTAGGGTATGGTGCCATTTAAAGTGTCTACTCGGATACAGATGTCGAAGTGTCCATTTAGAGTGTCTACTCGGATACAGGTGTCGAAGTGTCGTACTTGGGTATTTTGTAGACCTAAGTCGAAGTTTTTAGTTAAAAACGAGGTTTCCAAGTGTCAAAGGTTTTAGTTATTAACGGAGTTTCCAAGTGTCGGTTTTTAGTTAAAAACGGAGTATTCCGAGTGTCGTGTCGTGTCAGACACGATTATGATACGACATGCTAATTTTGAGGTAAATGAGGGTGTTGAAGTAACATAGGCATGGTGTTAAATGTATTAATATAAGTGTGTGACATGTGAGGAGCTTATGAATTGATTAGGTTTAGCGTTGTATGGTGAAATACATGAGAAAAATGAGGTTAGGGAGATAGGAGAGTGCTTTTTGATGAGGGAGTGGGAAAAAAGAGTGTGATTGATTTTTTCTAACTTATGGTAAGTGATTGATTATCATTTTTATGCAGGTTTTGTGTGTGTTGTAGGGCATGGTGATAAATGTATTAATATAAGTGTGACATGTGAGGAGCTAATGAATTGATTAGGATTAGCATTGTAAGGTAAAATGCATGAGAAAAACTAGGCTGGGGAAAAAAGTAGAGTGCTTTTTGACGAGGGAGTGGTGTGTTTTGTAGGGCATGGTGGTAAATATACCAATATAATTGTGACATGTGAGGAGCTGATGAATTGCTGAGTATTAGCATTTTATGGTTAAATACATGAGAAAAACTAGGTTAGGGAAATAGGAGAGTGCTTTTTGAATTTTTTTAACTTATTGTAAGTGATTGATTCCAAAAGATGGTGAAGGGTTTGTGTCTGTGAGGGTATGATGCTTAGTTGTATTTTAAGGATTTCTGGTTTTAGATAGCCAGAGTATGTGAACTTTATATGATAAAATTTTGGCCAAAAAGAGAGAATGATTTTGAGAGTGGGATAACTGAGAAGTCGTTTCTCTTTAATTTATGAGAACTGATCATTGAGAAGGGTATTATGGTACTGATTTTTGTAATGTAATTTTGGTCAGTTACAAGAAGATCAACAATGCTCAAGGTGGGCAGTCAAGAGGAAATGCTGGACCTGTGAACACATCAGATTTTACTGCTGCTTCGCGTTCTGTGGAGAATGGTGGCCATGTGCAGTCTACGTTGCATGGTGGGTTCTTTATTTATGAGAAGTGATTAATTTTTTTCAAAAGTTTTATGGAAAATTTCTGTACTGTTGATCTTTTCTCCATAGGCATATGTGATTGTCTTTGTAATTAAACAGAGAGGTTGTTATATGGGAGACCCGATGCTTATTTCACCTAGTTGTTGATGTTAACATAAGTGTAACGCAGATTAGTCATTAGTGAATGATTGTGTTTTTCTTGGCGCTTTGGCAGTGTCTAATGCCGCGGCTCCAGCTGTCATCCCTAAGCCAGCTGACGCATCGTCTCAGAAGACTAGCCGTCCGCTCCCGAAGGCTCCATCTTCTCAGGGATCCTCCATGAGTTCAGACTCTGCTCCTCCTTCTACCCCAGCAAAGGGTATTTCCTTGTTGCTTCAAATTTGTCTATCTCTGGTTTTATGTTTTTTTAGCTAGGTACATGTCCTGTGGTTTGTGCTCCATGAAATAATATTTGGCTGTTGTCCTTTACCCTTAGGGGATGGAGCTAAGGGGTTTCCGCTGCAATTTGGATCTATTAGTCCCGGTTTTATGAATGGCATGCAGGTTTGTCATTTATATTGCTTCAAAAGCTGCGCCTTTCATCATATGTATAGCAACATCTTCAGCATTTCTGCTCACTGCTGTGCGTCATGTTTCTTCTACAGGTGCCCGCTCGAACTAGCTCAGCTCCCCCTAATTTGGACGAGCAAAAAAGGGATCAGGTTTGCTGTCTTCTATTTGTTCTCTTGCACATTTTGAACATGATCAGATGATTAGTTACTTTTCCAGAAATAATTGACACTATGATTTTGTAAATTGAACAACCAATGTGGCAACAGAATTCTAATGGGGATGATTTGTAAGTCTTCGTAAGTTAACCAGTTGGATATGATTTTTACTTGAACATCCTTTGAGGTAAATTCATATTGAGTTGGCATTCTCTTGTAGTCAGCCTTGCTGTTTTTTTGGTAAGCTGTGCATCCTGGTACATCGATAGACTATGACTTTGTAAATTGAACAACCAATGTGGCAACAAAATCCAAATGGGGATAATTTTAGATCTTTCTGGATGATATTGAATGTTGCAGTGAAGTTTACCAATTTGATATGATTTTTACTTGAAAATCCTTCGAGGAAAAATCAGATTGAGTTGAGGCTTCATCTCTTAGTCGGCCTTGATGTTATTTAGGAAGTGGTGCTTTCTGGACATGGATTAGGCATGCGGAGCTTAAACAATACTTAGATTTGCTAAAATAGTTAAAACTTGTATTGATGTAAGCTTTACCGCATACCATTCATATGCTGTATGTCGTTGTTCTTGGGGGTGTTATGGGTGCGGAAGATGGGTGTGAATTGGGAAACATATACAGAAGGTTCTCACTTGATCTATGTGGCGATCGAAAAGCGGCAGCTATTCCTTAGGGAACACAGTCTCTTCCAAACGAAGCTTTGCTTTAAAATTGATAACATAACTTTCACCTAGCGCAAGGGCTTGGCTGCCAAACATGCATATGTCATCATGCTGAATGTTCTTGTTGTGCTCTGTCATTATGTGCCTGAATTTTTCAATTTTGACTTGTGGACTTCTGTTACAGGCTCGACGTGATGCTTCAAGAGCCATGCCAGCAATTCCATTACCATCTGCTCCTAAGCAGGAACTGCCCAAAAAGGAGGTTTCTGTAACGGAGCATCCTAAAGCTCAGGAGACTAGTAATAAGGCCAAAAGAGATGTCCAGGTGGCATCTGCATCTCCACCAACACAGGCACAGAAACCTTCTGCTCTTCCTACAGCTGGTATATCTGTGCCATTGCCATTTCACCAGCCAACCGTTGCCATGCAGTTTGGCGGACCTAATCCACAAATTCAGTCTCAAGGTGTGCCGGCTAGTTCACTTCAAATGCCAATACAGATGCCATTACAGATGGGAAACCCCTCCCAAGTTCCGCAGCAGGTCTATGTTCCTGGTCTCCAACATCCGCTTATGCAGACTCAGGGAGTCATGCATCATAGCCAGAACTTGGGATTCAATCCTCAGCTTGCACCACAGCTTTCTCATCAACTAGGAAATTTAGGAATGAATATGTCTACTCAGTATAATCAACAGGCTGGAAAATTGGGTAGTGCTCGTAAGACAGTGAAGATAACTCATCCGGAGACTCATGAGGAATTGAGGCTAGATAGCAGGGATGTTGGATCAGCAGCAGCATCAAGGGCGCATCAAAGTGGCCCCCTGCAGTCTCAAGCTGTACCTGCGTATACAGCAGCCCATTCAATGGGCTATTATTCTAACTCTTATACAAATGGCCCCCCCTTTTTTCCAGTCCAAAGTTCACTTCCTTTGACGAGTTCACAATTAAATGCTAGCTCTCAAGGGCCGAGGTTTAATTATCCTGTTAGCCAGGCACCAACAACTATGTCATTTATGAATCAATCTGCTTCCAGTACCTATCCCGTCAGCAGGGTTGGGGCTTCGGTGCAGGGCACTCCTAACTCTTCCAATTTAGATCATGTTCGGAATTTTCAAAATATGGTGCCATCAGCACAATCTACCTCAGTCCCTGTGACTGTGAAAGCAGCTGCTGGGGCTGCTGTGGAAAAGGTCATATACACCTCTACTGTTGAAAGACCCGATCCTTCAAAAGTTGCGAATCCTGCTGCAGAAGCTAGTGTTGTTAAGAAGGATTTGGAAGTGATTATGGACAATTCTTCTACACAGCTGAAGTCTAGTGCTGGTCAATCAAAAGATTCTGCTGCCTTAGGAGCTTCTGTTGCAGCTGAGATGTCAACTCCAGTAGCAATCCCAGTCATGAGTCCCAGGGAAGCATCAGCTATTCCTACTCAGGCTAATGCTCTCAAGAGGGAAGCCGTAAATGCGTCCGTGTCCATCACGGATGTTGATAAGCATCAAGGCAAGAAGGGACATCTCGAATCATCGCAGCAGGTTATACCCTTTTTTGTGTGTTTAGTTTTTTGGACAAGTTCTTTTGAGGTAGTTCGGATTTATTGACATTTGTTTGCATTTTATCTGTAGGTTGAAAGGCAATCTGACCCTAGTGTGCATCAGGACCTTGCTGATTTTTCTGAGGCGAGGACCTCTGAATCTGCCGAAGGTGAATCCGCCCAAACTTCATCAAGCTCCAATGTGGCATCTCTAAATGATAATAATGTTGGTGCTGAGAGCCCAACTCATTCAGCTGAAAGTTTTGAAACTCGTAGTATTGTAAATAAAGCAGCTAAAGATCAGCATGGAGAACAAAGGAAGAATACTTTGCAAGAAAGAGTGATAATAGAATCAGTGGTTCACGAAGAAAGAGGAGAAAACAAACTGGAAGAACAACTCTCAGGAAAATCTTTGAATGGCTTAGACATGGACAAAGAGATTGATTATGATGGAGAATCGAAGAAAGTTGGTCATGTGAAGGTTGTGGTGGAAGCTTCTCAAAGAGATGCTGAATCATCGTGCACTGTAGCTGATAAAATTGCCACAGAAGGCTCTTCATTTGAGCATGAATCATCAACCGTCTCTGATGGATGTAGCATTTCAGACTCGACCACTTTGTCGGGCGTAATTGATGGTGTCAGTTGTAAAGACAATATATCAAAATCTGGTATGTCAGATAATGAGGTCACCTCTGCCTCTGTAATTCTGGCTGACACGCTACATTTAGAGCATGAAGGGGAAGTCATGGAAAACGCAAGGCCAAATTCATCTTCAGGTGCTACATCATCCTCTAGTAAGACCTCTTTAGAATCAAATAAGACAAAAAATAGGGGGAAGAAAAAATGGAAGGAATTGCTCCAGAAGGCAGATGCTCAAGGGACGACTGCTGATTTATACATGGCCTACAAGGGTCCAGAAGAAAAGAAAGAAACTGGTGTTGCTGCAGAACTTATTACTGAGGATAACTCAAAGGAGGTCTCTGGTGATAATAAGCTGGAAGGAAATACTGGTAAGAACAAGGATGAGCAGAGTAAGACTGAGCTTGATGATTGGGAAGATGCTGCTGAGATTTCTACACCGAAGTTGGATTCCTCAGTTAAGGCTGATCGTGGAGGCTCTGTTCATGAAGAGGGAGCGACAGCTAAAAAGTATTCAAGAGATTTTCTGCTTACATTCTCAGCTCAATGTACTGACCTCCCGGATGGTTTTGCGATTCCTCCGTCTGACATGGAAGTCTTGTTATCTGTGAATATTAATGCTTCTCGTAATAATCATGAATATCCTAGTCCTGGAAGAATCGTAGATAGGCCAGCTGGAGGTGCTCGACCTGATCGGCGTGGTAGTGTGACAATGGAAGCTGATAGGTGGAATAAGCAACCTGGTCCTTTTCCTTCAGTTCGGGATCCAGGGATGGATCTTGCTTATGGAAGCAACATTATGGGATTCCGTGCTGGCGCAGGACCTAATTATGGCGTGCTTAGGAACCCGCGGGCACAAGGACCTGTTCCTCATGCTGGTGGAATCCTTTCTGGGCCAATGCACTCCATGGGTTTTCAGGGAATGCAGAGAAATAACTCTGATGCTGACCGTTGGCAAAGAGCTACAAACTTCAATAAAGGTCTGATGCCTGCTCCTCAGGGACCTTCCCAGGTAATGCACAAAGCTGAGAAAAAGTATGAGGTAGGTAAGATATCTGATGAAGAAGAAGCTAAACAGAGGAGATTGAAGGGTATACTGAACAAGCTGACTCCACAGAACTTTGAGAAACTCTTCGAGCAAGTTAAAGAAGTTAATGTTGACAATACTCAGACTCTGGCTGGAGTGATTGCTCAGATCTTTGACAAGGCTTTGATGGAGCCAACTTTCTGTGAAATGTATGCGAACTTCTGCTTCCATCTTGCCTCTGGCTTGCCAGAATTAAGTGTAGACAATGAGAAGTTCACCTTCAAGCGGTTGTTGTTAAATAAGTGCCAAGAGGAATTTGAGAGGGGAGAAAGAGAGGAACAAGAAGCTAATAAGACCGAAAATGAAGGTGAAGACGATACTAAGCAATCCGAACAGGTGAGAGAAGAGATTCGATTGAAAGCTCGAAGACGCATGTTGGGCAATATTAGATTGATTGGGGAGTTGTACAAGAAGAGAATGTTAACAGAAAGAATTATGCACGATTGTATAAAGAAATTGTTAGGTGAATATCAAAATCCTGATGAAGAAAATATAGAGGCATTATGCAAGTTGATGAGCACAATTGGGGAGATGATTGATCATCCCAAAGCGAAGGAGCATATGGATGCCTACTTTGATATCATGGGTCAGTTATCCAACAACATGAAGCTGTCTTCTAGAGTAAGGTTCATGTTGAGGGATTCTATTGATCTAAGAAAGAACAAATGGCAACAGAGAAGGAAGGTTGAAGGTCCTAAGAAAATTGAGGAAGTGCACCGGGATGCTGCTCAAGAAAGACAGGGACTAGTTGGTCGTTTAAGTCGTGGTCCTAGCATGAATCCTGCAATGAGGAGGGGCCAACCCGTGGAATTTGGTCCTCGGGGATCAATGTTATCTTCTCCAGTTGGACAGGGTGGTGGCTTTAGAGGTATGCCCTCCCGTGTTCGTGGGTTAGGACAGGATATCCGGGCAGATGAGAGGAACATTTTTGAAAGCCGTACATTTTCGGTGCCGTTGCCTCAAAGGCTATCAAGTGAGGAGCCAATTACTCTGGGACCCCAAGGTGGTCTCGCTAGGGGTATGGCATATAGAGGGCAGCCATCAATGTCAAGTTCGCCTCTGTTAGACAATGCTCCATCCTATGGAGATTCCAGAAGAATGGTAGGTGGTTTGAATGGTTACAATAATATGTCGGAACGTGGTGTGTATAGCTCAAGGGAAGATCAGTTCATGAGGAATGCCTCAGAAAGATACGGTGCACCAAATGTGTATGATCAGTCTAGTAGCCAAGACAATGCAAATAGGGATGCCAGATATCCTGATCGAAATTTAGACCGGGCTAGGCCAATTACACCACCTGTGGCGCGGGCTGCTCCAGCTCAAAATATTCCTGTGGAAAAAGTATGGCCTGAGGAGCGCCTACGGGAAATGTCTATCGCAGCAATAAGGGAGTATTACAGGTACGAACTTGACTGCAACTTTTCCCCCCATGTTGCTTATATTTTATATTTTAGTTGCACTAGACTCCATGTTAGTAAGTTTTATCTGGTTTTCTGGTTGTGTGAGAGATCTAGATTGATTGCTGTATCTGGAAGCCCCAGGAATTTTAGAATATGCAGTGACCATTAATATTGTTCATCTTGAAGAAAGTTTGTTTAGAAGATCCATGCGTGGATCCTGATTACCGAGAAATTCTGTTGAGGAGATCCATGTGTAAAGAGCATCAACGAGTTTGAGGAGGAGGTGATTTATGAAGTTATTTGTGTTGCCAAATTGCAGTGATGCTATTAATTTGGCCTAGCATTTGTGGCCATTATGACCCACAATCAAATACTCCTATTGCTTTTCTTCTTGACATCATAACATTCTCTGTAATTTGTTTTCAATTGATGCTGGTAAAACACCCATTGTTTCGATCTATGCTCGAGGATCAAACCCACTTCCACATGAAAAAAAAAACTTGGGGGGAGTTTGTTTGAGGGTCTTCAAGAAACGGTAAGAGGAATCAAATGGTTTATTCTCTTGTATGTTATTTGTTTGATCAATTCAATCGTTCCTTTTACCCTCTCCTTACCCCCAAGTCCTCCAACCTCATTGCCCACCTCCCTCCACCTTCAATGAGGGGAAAGGAAACCACCTTGACCACTCCCAACAACCTACCTTAGAACGATCACCCTCAGTACCTCTGTCGACCCCACCACAAACGCCGTACACTGCCGGCGACACCACCGACCACCACCATTGCCCCAGATCTCTAAAAAGATTCCATCAAAGCAAAGCACCCCACCTCATACTCCCCTTCCAGTGCCATCAAACCCAACAGCCACTAATGCAGATCGAAAACAAAAAATAGAAGACCGCCGATGACCATGCAAACCACTATCGGAGACTGACGACCACTTCGACAAACTAAGGACCAATTTTGCAAGTTCGTCGCCCTTCGCATAATCTAGGGACTCTCAATCTTCTCGGTAGCCTCCTTTTTAGAATTTCTTGTTCGTTGGTTCTCTGCAAAATCTTTTTGACAAACTTGCCTGAAACCACCACCGATTGCCCCCCAAACCAACCACCAAACAAACTTTACAAGGAACCACTGGAAGAGGATAGGGAGATGTGCGAGGAGGAGAGAGAGAGACGTGCGAGGAGGGTGAGGGCTGATGATGAAGGGAGCGCAGGGAGGGGGCAGCGTAAGAAAGAGAGATGGGCTGGTGGTGGAATGGTGAGAGGTGGAAGAGGAAAAAAAGAGAAGTCCCCAAACAACATCTTACAATTAAGGGATTTGGTTTTCTTTCCCTTCATTTGCCTTCCTACCCCTTGATTCCATTCCTTTTATCCCGTACAAACCAAACGTCCTCTTACATTTAGAGAATATCAGATTGGGGATCAACCAAAGGTAATAAAAAGAAAAATAGAAGAGAGGATCAAGGAGCTCTGTCTGTATGTAACCCCACGTCCTTGGAGAACAATTTAAATCTGGCATAGTGAAGCGACTGGGGTCGTGGGGTGAATGGCCTGCTGCCTGTATGTAACACGGCCTAGAAGAAAAATAAATCTGAATCAATTAACGTACTCTTTTGTGGCATCACCATCTCTTTTTCCGACGGTTTCAGACGTCGAATCATGTTAGCTGATCCCAAATTATTTTGGGAATAAGGCTTTATTGTTGCTCTTGTGGCAATCCTTAGACCTCTTCCTTTCATCCTTGATCATCATAGAAACCTTAATTGCACAGACTTCAACTCTGCTAATTACTTCTCTCATTAGTTTGTTTTTTTCTCTTGCTGTCATCACTCCTCTGATGTGTTTGTTGCTATATCTTTGCGAAAAAAAGATATAACCATTTAATATCTGGCTAGTCTGGTTATGTTTCTCTTTTCTTTCTCCGTTGATCCGATCAGACAAGATAATAGAAGAAATGAGATGGATTATGGATCAAGGAATGTTCTAACCAATGCTTTGACGGTGATACAACTAGAAGTTCACTATCCGTATCAACCTTCAAATACCCAACATTTTCTTACTTCATGATAAACTCCAGTCAAAGATGTTTTTAAATACTATCAATAAATGCCTAGAAGCATAATTAATGCCTTATTGGTTGTCAATTGCTTCTGGCCCCCCAACCTTCAACTTAGTTGTTCATTGGATCATGTGTTTTTGTAAGTTATGTCAAATTTCACGATTTGTTTTTGGAATAAGTCTTCTGGAGAAGTATCGTACAGTTCCCTTGAAATGGAATGGTTACCTCATGGAGGTTTGATCAATCAGTAAACGGCAATAACAACCAACACCTACCCTTTTCTCACTGTTGGGATGGTCTAGGGAAGTTTCTGGGTTAATCGAGTTGTTGTTGAGCTTTGTCTCTATCCCCTAGGACATCATACTATGCTCTAATTTTATTTTTTTTGGTTGATGGGGCTTCTAATGGCTAACCCAATAACGGAAGTTTCATAAGGGGACTGGAGCAGGCTACCATGAGACAAAAGATGTTCTTTCTAAAGAGATTCGATTCGGACCTATTATATGTCCACTATTTTGTCCTCGGAGAACTATTATGCTGATTGCCACTTTTGTATTGCATTTGTGTAGGTGCATTTGGATGATTAATGCTATAAATTTCAGTATGGTTTTTATACAAGCTGATGACTTTAGAACCTTTGGTAGAATTTAGGAACTCCTGCCATGGATTTCATGATAATGCTTTTGGCATGTTGTCAGTGGTTTTATGGCTAAAAATAGTTTGTCACATGATTTGATTAAATACCCCCAGAGATAGAACTATACTTCCTCTCCTATTAAGTGTGAGATGAAATCCATTGTCAATGTGTTTATCAAGTTTGGTCTAGATTAGTATGGCTCAATTTTACCTTTCTAAAATGTGATATAACGGAGCTCTCTTTTTTCAGTGCAAAAGATGAGAAGGAAGTTGCGCTATGCATCAGGGACTTGAATGCTCCAAGCTTTTACCCTACAGTTGTCTCTACTTGGGTCACTGACTCCTTCGAAAGGAAAGACGGGGAGCGGAATATGCTCTCGAAGCTGCTCGTTGACCTGGCAGTGTCCCGGGAAGCTGCCTTCAGCCCTGGCCAGCTACTTGAAGGGTAGGATTTTTCCTATGGCAATTCCTTTTTGACCCTGTTATGTTTCTGTTCTTTGACCTGTTTTATTTTTTAAATAATCTTTTGTTTATGTTTTCCAGGTTCAAATCCGTATTGACCAATATGGAGGACACTGTGACTGATGCCCCGAGAGCACCGGAATATCTTGGGAAGATATTTGCCAGTGTAGTTATAGAAAACATAGTACCATTGAAAGATGTTGCTCGATTAATACACGAGGGTGGGGAGGAACCAGGAAGTCTTTTAGAAGCTGGATTGGCAGCTGAAATTCTTGGGAGTATCCTGGAAACAATCAAAACGGAGCAAGGTGAATCCGTACTGAAGGAGCTTCGAGCTAACTCCAATCTGAAGTTAGAAGATTTTCGACCCCCAGACCCTATTAGATCTCGTAAGTTAGAGATGTTTATGTAGAGAACGGTGATGATTTTTGTATGTATGTGCTTAGAAAATTCTTGGACCGCTGTCATTCGAGGCACATACAACTTGCATGATAAAAGAGTTTAGCGGAAGGACGATTTTTTTCAACTATTTCTGGGAGAAATGAGAAGTTAAATGTGGTAATTATTAATTGCATTACTTTGACGTCTCACAAGATTATTTTTCGTCAATCGGTGAAATGCGATTGCAATTTTGGTTAAGATTATGGCAGCTATTTTGGTAGCGCAATAAAAGTTGTTAGCGAGTTCGATTGTGCTGACATTCGGATTGCATATTCTTTGCATTGAAATCGATAGAGTTGCACTATAATTGTTTACACCATCTAGTCTATCAAGGTTTGTTTTGTAGAGTAATAATTTTTGGTATTGAGGTTGAATTTGCTAGTAACATTGTGAAATTGGAAGTTAATGTCTGGTATTGACTACTGTTACGTAGTAGACTTTAGGATCATAATTTTAGTATGTTTCTCCCCCTTTCAAAATTATGTTAATTCTAGACAATGTACAAAAAATATATAAAAGAATGGATTTGCTTTCATTGAGAGTCGAACTCAAGACCTCCCGCTTACTAAACGGGTGCTCTAACCAACTGAGCTATGAAAGCTTAGTGCTATGTTTGTAAATTTATTTTGTCTTAGAATCAAATTATGTAGGCCAAATTAGTTGTTGCAACTTACTCTAGTCTATATATATATTAAAAAGCGTAAGCACAGATTGCTGTCTGCCACGTGTCACTCTCTCATTTGTTTAACAATATTTTATCAACGTTATTTTCATTAAAAAGTGCAAATTGTCTATGAGAAGGTTCGAATCCGCGACTTCGAGTATGGAAGACAAATGTGCTAACCATTGCGCCACTACATTATTGTTGTTTCTTTTATCAATACTAATAATGATATTATATGTCTTTAATGAAAAACAATGATTAAGATTGCATTTATGAAAAACCATAATTTATAACTTTTTACTAACATTTTCATACACCAGATTTTAGTTGTATGAAAATACTAAAGTATAATACATATAAATCTCAGAGCCTAGTTTGATCTAATAATAAGTGTTTAGGCATTAGCGATGTATCGAAGACTTATGTATTACAATGTTGTACTTTAACAGTTAATGTTTTTTTATGTAGAAAGAAATGAGTCAAAAGTAAGTCGTTTTATTCATTATATTTATTTAAATTATTGTACCTTAATTTTTGGTTTCCACTAAAAATCCATACGAGTAGAGGAATGTTAGTTAGAACTATTTTTTCATTGAGGTTATGGATTAGAAAGAATTGCAAGCCCATTACAAGGAGTCAAAGACAATGCTAATATATTTTCATGCATGAAAAAAATTGTAGGAAGAGAATTTGAGCGAATCCTAATGTTACTTAAGTCGCTATAAAAACAATAATCACTTAACTCTTCTTAATAATTGATAACACTTTCTTTTCACAAAACCATTCTCATCACAAGTCCAATGGATTTTAGTTATACGGTTCCAATATATTGAGTCAAAACACAAAAGAAAATAGAAATAAATCACACGCTATTTTCAAGTACCTATATTGCAACCATTATCTCATCAGAATCCATTACACATCAATAACATTATAATCACTTGGACAACAAACTACAGAACAACGCTATATACTAACAGTCTAACAAGATTATGTCGAAAAAAACCCATCTCTTATATTTCATTATCCAAATCTCTATATGAGTATACTACCTCCGTTCTTTTTTAATTACTACATTTCTCTTTTTACACTATTCACCCATTTCCATTTAACCAACTATAATGATTTATGCACAAGGATAAACATAGTCATGTAGGATCTTGTTAGATTCGTCTCGGTATATATTAATTAAAAATAACTTTCTACAATTTTTACTTGAGCATAATTAGAGTTATTAACATTCGAAGTTGTGCTTTAGGAGGCGTTATAGAACGGAGGAAGTATTTTTTATCTCTATAAACTTCTATTTATTAAATTTTTGCTTTAAAATTTGTGACACGAAAACCTAAGGTTGTGAATACGGATTCTTGATCCACAAGCATAAAATTTGTATAGGTTTTCTGACTATGTTATAAATGGCTCTTATTAAAATCAACTTTTTGAGTACCAATGGTATAAAATTATAATATTTGAATTATATAGCTTGATTTATACTCCCTCCATTTGTTTTGGTTCTTTCTCATTTACATATACATTTGTTCCACAAGGATTGAGGTTGGCTCTATTGGTGAGCCTTCCCTTATTCCCTAACTTGGTTTAGGAATGAATTCTTATTCCCTAGTTTGGGAAAGAGGGGGTTTGGAGGGTGTATGGTTTGTAATGGGCCTCTAAATGGGGGTCTGTGCGAGGGCAGTTTAGAGAATTATTAATTCTTTTTATCTTAATATAATCTCATACTTATAAATGAGATTATTTGTTTCACTTGATTTTTCCTACTTCTTTGTTCCTTGTTCTCACTACCTTTTCCGTTTTCCCACTACACTCTCTTACTACCATATTTACTCTAAATAAACAAAGAGGACTCACTTCCACACGCTCTTCTCTTTGTATTGGTCTGAACTAGGAAAAACCAAAGAAAAGGTAGGTGTTACTTAATTTACAACTTAGAATATAAAAACTCTATTTTGTATCTTCTTAATCTATATAAATGTATATTTATCTATCTAAAACTCTATTTTTGTAAATTTTATCTTTAAATTTGTGACATGAAAATTGTAGGTGTTGTTCTTAGGCTCTCGAAAAATTCCTTTTTACATAGATTTATTAGTTATAAGTTCATGCGATGCACGAGTTAACTGTAATATCTAAAATATGTTAAAATTTGTTTACATTCTGTTTCATTCCATAATTTACGCATAAAATATGTTAAAATTTCAGCAAAGATAGGTGTTTAATTATCAATTGTTGTTTATACAAAAAGGTAAATATGACGAGATTTAATATAATATGATAATTGACAAAGAGAGAGTAAAAACCTTAAATTGTTCGAATGGGAAGAGATAAATATAAAAATAGAGTATACCATAAATTGACAGGAAAAATCCGACCTTTACCCGATTATCCACCACTGATACCACCTATGACTCTATGAGTAATCCAGGAAAAATCCCACATTTGCAGCTTTTCTCTCATATTGGTGCAAAACCTATTGGCGACCTATAATTATATGTAAACACTCCTAATTACGTAATTAAAAGCTAATTAAGTATATTTTAAATCTAAATTATTAATTAAAGTCTTAAATCTAATTTATAAAAAAATCAATTAACCTTTTTTTTTAAAAAAACCTCCCCCCCACACCCCACCGCCTCGTCAGCCACCTCACCACCCCTGCCATCCCACCCCATCCCACCACCTATCTCACCCCGAAGCCACCCCCGCCCCCTCGATAGTTTTATACTATAAATGTGATTATACATAAGAAATACATTTAAGCTTTTCGATCACTCCTGATAACCTTATTAAAAAAATAAACATTTTTTTTAATTCTTTCTACCTTTTCTCTAAGTTGTATATTCGTATTTTAATCAATATTCAATTTATTTTGGCCTTCAAAGTAAAACAATTTCAAGATTTCTCACTACCTTTTCTGTCCATTCGTTCAAAGATTTTGTTTTCCAAATTTTTATAACCCTTGTACATGGTATAGCCAACAAAATGCATACAACAAACATTATTATACGGTTCCAAAATATCGACTCGGAACACAAAAAAAAAATACTTAGAAATAAATCACACACTATTATTAAGTACCTATAATTCAACTATTATCTCACCAAATATATAAGAATCCTTATATTATAATCACTTGAACAACAAACTGCAGAAGAAGAAACTCAAAGTTTGTCTTGGCTACTACACTGAATAACGTTATATACTAACACTCAAACACACAACAAACTAACAGTCTAACACACAACACATAACAAACTAACATTCACTCAACAATTAACAATTAACAATTAACAAGTACTTTGCAGATCAGCAAACACTCGCATTCATCATTGGAGTTTCTTCCCACATACTTTGCACCCTCTGCTGGGCCTTGGCTACGTCTTCTTTGTACTGATCTTTAAGCATATGCGCGACTCTCTTTCCAAACACACTGCTCTCGAGTTTAACCAAATCTCGCAACAATTTATTGTAAAGCTTTCGGTACAAAGAAGCATTGTGCACCTACAACAAGAAACAAACCTTAAATACTTAATGCAATATATATGGAAGAATAAGCAATTATTTGAAGACAAAATGACTATGTTTTTCCGTAAGTATATAATATAGACCGAATGAAGCGAGTATTACCTTGGTCTCTTTAAGTAGAGTCTGGATGACATAATTGCCAAATTCATTTTGTGTAATTGAAAGAAGCCTGGTACTATTCAGAAGCTCCTCTGCTACATATGATCTGAAGGGAGTGTACAAAAATTTCTCCACCAAAAAACTACCACTCTTGTTTGTACAGAGTGTGTCATACAAATGCTTGATGTTCTCAGCAATAATGTAATTATAGATTCGATCATTCATCAAAACCACTCGCTGCAAAACAAAGTTCCTGTAGTACCATAAGGAAAGAATAAAATATATCAGGACGGTTAAAGTTCAAATTCGATTTTTTAAACCCTCAATGAGATATTAACTGGCCATAAATGGTACACAACACACTTGATTCTACCATATATTATTGATAAAATAACAAATTAATTGGATGAGCATAAGGAAAAGAAGCAAATCAAGCTTACCCATATGGCTCTAACGCCAATAATGGTGCACGGTCGGAGATGTGCACGAGGAGCCAACTCTTAAGGGAGACGAGATAGCCCATTTCCTCGCCAGTGACATTACAGGGGGTGTCATCGATGTAGTCGATGCATTCTTGTAATGCGATACATCCATACTTGTCGTTAGCTATGTCAAACCAATGGCTCACCACTTCTTCATGTAGAGGCTGGCATAAAAATTAAACTTACTAGATCATATACACAATACTAGTATTATACTATCTGCAAGAGTACCTAAGAGCATTTACATATTACTACTATGTAGATGCAAAAGATTTGCAGGATTTACATACCGCGCTCTTAAACTTATCCAAGGAGACGAAACATTCTTGAACGACATGTCTTCCGTATTGGTTGTTCATCAACTCGACAATACTTGCAGCAAAAATCCGAGGCAAATGACATATATTATCGACATTCTTCCCTACATTGATTAGCTTCTTAATCACCTGATGACTGTTAAAAAAGCAAAGATGAATTAGTCTTAAACTTAGTCTCCTACAAAAACTCAACTAAAAATTACTCGTAAAGGACTTTACTTACGCGAGTTTGTGACACGAAGCCATGATAAGGAGCTCTTGATCATATTCTAACAACTTTTCTAGAATGTCACAGATCATAATGTTACTACAAACAGCAAGGAGACTCATGAAATCGCGATAACTTGATGAATAGCACATGACTTCATACGGATTGTACAAGACATTTTCAACTAAGGTCTGTTTTGTAGTATAACGTTCGGAATTAGCTAAACGAGCTCGAATTTGGTATGACGGGCTACGAGAAAGAACACTTGAGTACTGAGGGCAGTAGTCTATGCCAATGTTGTTACCAATAACAGGTTGTTGTTGTTCGTAGCTGTTGTAGTTATGTGCATAAATTGGTGCAACAATTGTTGATAGGTTATGATGATCCACTGTCAAATAAATTTGACAAAACAAAGAAGTGTGCAAACAAATTAAGCTTATCGATCAAATTAGACCCTGTTCATATCAATTTAAAAGCGATAATATATGAAGTCGTAACATATACAAATTAGTTAGTAAAAATCACTTCAATCACTAAAAAAATTGTCTGTTAGGTGAAGTAAATGCTAACAAACAATTAAATAAAATAATAAATCAACCCAAAATCAATTGCGTTACTTACGGTAACCAATATTAAAGAAGAATTTCAAAATCAAAATTACGACCCAAAAAACTATCTTTTCTAGACAATCAAAAATAATAACTTTGTATTGATTTTCAATTTTGTAACCCTCTAAAACTAAAATCGTGGATCTGTGCTCAATTTCGACATTGGTTTGATGACAAAATTTTAAAAAATACTGAACATATATGCACAAAATATTATGAAAAAACACCTTATATAATATTTTTGTAAGCAAATACTCCATCCATCCCACAATGTTCTTCCCATTTCATTATTTTATACCTCGCATATGTTCAAGAAGTGGGAAGAACATTGTGGGACGGATGGAGTGAGTACCTTATATGACATTACATACCTTATTGTCATATTTTGGTCAAAAAGGTTAACTTCGGGTCTTGACTATCTTATCTTCCCTCCCTTTTGTGAATCGAATTTGATATTAAAATTTGGGTTGATGACTTCCAAATACAAGAACGAACACAAAAATATACCCACATGTTGAATTTAAAGTTTGTAATTTGATAATAATGACATATAAGGCGATTTCTTCACAAAAAATATTTTAAAGGTGCTTTTGCACGAAATTTATAACTTATAAGGTCTTATTTGACAGAATTTCCATAAATTTAAAAAATATATATGCAATACATCAAGTCACCATTACTAGAGACATAAACATAAAAACTATATAATAAAGGATGAGTAGTAATTTAAAAAACCTTCATTGTCGTTGTCGGTCAAGCCTAACCCATGGAAGCTTGCATTCAAATCAGCTAACAACATTCTTTCGTATTCAAGAACATTATTTAATCTTTGTTGTTGTTCTTGATCATTTGACATATAATTCGTGCTAAAATAATTATTCACTGGTCGAAGACGTAGAACCATTTTTTTTTTTTGAATGATTTGCAAGTTTTGTTTAGGAGAAAGTTAAGAGAAAAAATCAAATAGCAACGAAATCTGTTAAGAGAGATGGGTATTTCTATAGTTTCTGATTTTAAAAGAGTATAATCATAGTTAGAGTACGATTTGTTTCTTGAATTACAATAGAATTATGGGTTCCCTAATGATGCCCTATTTTCTTGGGTAAAAAAGATTTATCTTCTTTCATTCCAAAAGTTATCTTACTCCTAAAAAATCTGACTAAAGTTAGAACTGAGCTGAAATCTGAAAATGTTTTAAGTTGCTTACATTGAATCAAATTCTATCTTTTAAGTCATCCTAGTCTCTATATGTTTTGTATTTATCGATCTAAACTCTATGTTGTAATTTTTATCTTTAGAATAATTTAGTGACATGACAATAGTAGGTAATGTTCCTATTAGGTAGTGCGTTTTTGGTGCTCCCAGGAGCAAGGAGCAAGGAGCACTGTGCTTCGGGACGAGGTCGTCATATCCGGCCCTGACATCATCCCCGGTACAGCAGCAACGAAGATCCATAACTCAAACCCTAACAGCACTACAAAGAACATATAGTGAACAATGGAAGAACAAAAAATGAAAAGAACATTTACTTGAAATGAAAAGAACACAAAAACGAAATTCAAAAGCACAACATACTTTTTTTAAAAGAACACAATACAAAACTTCAAAGAACAATATATGTTTGTGTGAAGAATAAAATAGGAAATTTCAAAGAACATGCAAAAAAAATGTTATGACAGTTTTAAAAGAAAATTTACTTAAAATATAAAGAACAAGTTACGATATTTCAAAGATCAAAATTATTTTTTTACAAAGAACAAAATACAAAATTTTAAAAAACGTATACATACTAAGATAATTTTAAAACTATTAATTTTAAAAGAACATTTCCTTGAAACATAAAGAACAAAATACAAAAATTCAAATAACAAGATATTTTCTTACATCAAAAGAACATTAAAAAATTATTTAAAGGAATATTTAAAAGTAAAAAATAGGTGTTGTGTTAATTGGAAAGAACATACAAGAATAACCAAAAGAACATATAAGAATAACCAAAAGAACATAACAAGTATTTTAAAAGAACAAAACGAATGACCTAGAAGAGGATTAAAACCAGATATGGCAGAACATCATCCAAAAATTCGAAGAACATCTGGTCCAAGTTGCTCATCAACGTTGCCCGCGTTAATGGAGGTCGCCTTACATTTTAGGGAAGGAGGAGAAGGAGGAGAGAGAGTGGTGGAGTGTCGGAGCCTGTCGGTTGGGTGTTGGTTGGGCGTCGGAGCTTATTGTGGAAGGAGGAAAGAAGGAGAGAGAGAGAGAGGGGTGTTGATGGCGGGAGGCTGAGCATTGCCAGAGCTAGGGTTAAACGGCGGCAGGCTAGGGTAGCGGAGATGATGTCATCCCGGAGCACTGAAAAATTTTCACCTATTAGGGATGGCAAAAACTGACCTGACTTGCTAACCTGATCTAAAAAATACTTAAAATAAGCGGATTTGGGTTAGACTTTTCGATCAAATTATTTAAATGAGTTGGCCCGACCTGATTTGTTAATCAAATGGGTTAGGTTAAGGTTAGAATTTACAACCTAACATAATACATAACCTGCTTTGACCCATTTATATATAATAATCTCAAATACTAACCTTGACAAATATTAGAATTAGTCAACAGATATAAGAAAGATTAAAGATGAAACATGATTATCATAGTTTAAAACAATGTATTCTTTTCATGGTGAAATGGTTTTTTTAATTATTATTTAGATTGTAATTTTTTGAGGGGAACTTAGATTGTAGTTGATTAAGAGAACAAACATATAGATAATCGAAGATAAATAATGGATTAAGTGGGTGACCTATTTATTAAAGGGGTCGGATTAGAGTTGAACTTTTTCTGTTTCATAAATGGGTTAGGTTTGAGTTAAACATTTGCAATACCATTTAATATTGACCCGAACACGAACCTGACCGACCCCACATGTTTGCTAACCCTATTCCTATGCTCTCAAAAAGTTCCTTTTTATATAGATATCTATACTAGTTATAAGCCTGTGCAATGCACGGGTCAATTACAACATTTACAATATTCTGTTGCGTTCTATAATAATTTACCCTTAGAATATGTTAAATTTTGGACATAAGTTGGTGTTTGATTATTATTTGTTATATATATACAAAAAAGTAAATATAACAGGACTTAATATGATACAATAATCGAGGAAGAGAAAGTATAAAATCTTAAATGGTTAGAATTAGAAGATATAATATTAACATGTAGTATTAAGAGCACATAACTTGACTTTTGAATTTGTAATAAAAGTATGCAAACTCTTATACTTTCTTCGTTTCGCAAAGAATGTTATATTTTCATAGTAAACACTATTCACAACGATCACTTTAACCGTCGTTTGCAATTTACTATGTTAGGCACAATATAGTCATGTGATAATTTATTGAATTCGTTTTGATATGTATTTAATTAATATTCACTTTTTATAATTTTAACATATACATACACAACTAGAGATATTAACGATAAAAAATTTGCATTGGCATGTGTGAAAATAAGAAGTGTAACAATTTGTGTGAAACGGAGGGAGTATAATGGAGGGAATATATGTATATATATTTTCTTACATATCTTATATGAAAACATAGTATTAATGTTGAGATATAGCCTTGAATTATCTAGCGCTAGGATTAATTAAGCACGGGGCTCACGAAGTTTTCGGTGTATGCGGTTTAGTAGACCGTTTTTGTTTTGGGTTTGGTTAAAGGCTCATTCTGTTTAAGTTATTTAGAATGGTATTATATAAACCCTATATACTCCCTATCTACTCCCTATCTTATCTACATGTAACAATATACTCTCCTTCTTCTCAAGGTAATATAAATGGTTTCCCTCTGCCTGTGACGTAACTAACACATTGTTAGTGAATCGCGTTATATCTTTGTGTTGTTCTTCTCAAATTCTTTGTTACGTTTAATATAACTACTATTTAAGGTACAAAATAGGCGTTATATAATCATTGTCAAGCAATAATATATTAATACTAATAATAGTAATTACTTATTATTATTATTATAATTAATTATTACTATTATGTATTTATTTATAATTATCATTTAATAACATCTATAATACTATTATCATTATTTATTAAATATTATTATAAATTATAAATTATTATTGCTTATTACTTATCAGTTATAATTATATTTATTATTTAATAATTTAATATTGTTTAATTCTTATTTAGATATTTATTACAATTCAATTCAGCTCAATTAGTTCTGTTCAGCTCAATTCCGTATATTCAATTCAGTTCAATTCAGTTCAGCTAGCTTTAGATGGAGAGAATAGACCCTTAATCGTTTTTTTTGCTTTTATATGGAACTTCATTTTCTTGCGCGTGCAAGGTTCTAATTGGTATCCCTAATATACAATAGTATCATAAACTTATTGCTCTTGCAGTCTTAAAATTAGTTTTTATAATTGATATTTCAAAGTCAAAATATATTACAAGCACCGTAATTTTCATTAATATCAAAAGAAATATATCATCACGAAAGGTGTAGTCAGGTTTGTCTCAATATTACCCATTGTCTAAATATCAAAAAATTATATATTTATTAATGCTTAAATAAAGATATTATGATCAAACTGTGTCTGGAGAGATAGAAAACAAATGTAGCAATTAGTTTGAAATATGTTGGTGGTACAAAAAAGTCTTGCATTCAGCCAGCACAATTAATTCTCCAGTAGTACAAAACAATCAGCCTCAACTTTGGGCTTTACAATCCCAAAATTGTACAAATGTAAAAATGACTTTGAGTTCACCATACACTTCCAAGAACTGTGTGGATCTATCTATTTAAGCAGCCTTCGCCACCCCCCTAGAGCATACAAGTTATCATCAACGACATCAATCTATTCGCGTCCTTCTCAAATACTTAAGTTACACATATTTGTTGAGAAGTCAACCGCGTAGCAGATCATCGCTACAAGTTGTGTCATTACCTGCCACAATGTAAAATTTCCATTGCGATATACTCAAAACAACTCTTATATAACTAGTATTATTAGATACTTTAGGATACACTTTTGAGGAAGGCACAATTATTTTCATATTGGAGAAAAAAAAGCAGCCCGCGCGAGACTTACATTATCATGTGAATTACATCCCTATTTCTATGAACATGTAGTAAAATCTACTCCACAGTAAGATTTACTGCTCGAGCCAGACGTTTAACATGAGTTAACCTCAATCTTTTAGTAGCTACACCTGAAATTCAACAGCAGTAATATCATTTTAGGAACAGATGATCAAGTCATAAGAAACGAGAATTAATGGAAAGTTTAGTTGGGCCAAAATCATTTTACCTCAAAAGTGCTTTTTACACTCTTTTTTGTTTGGTTCGTGAAGAGTGGAAAATAATTCCTCCCTAGTTCCTATATTCTCTTCAAACTAACGCGAAAATTTCCCATGATAAATAGATCAAGCCATTATCAAGGAGCTAATTCGTTCAGAACTCTACTAACTGCTTCTACAGATGATTTATCTTTCTTCTTCCACTTCCCATCCAATTTCATCTTTCTTTTACCATCAAACTCTTCTTGTAAAGAAACAAACAAAAGAGCTTATTTTCACGAAAAATCATCTTCCATTGAAAATATTTTACGTCCGACCAAATATAGCCTGACAATAGTTAAGAATGCACATAAAAGCTTACTTACAGCTTGTTAAAACTCCTCCATTTCGCATCTTCTCATCACAGTTTAATCTTCTAGCTAAATGTTTTATATCACTTACACGTAATCTTCTTGGATATTTCCTCATTTGCTGAGTTTCCTCATCTGAAAAGTAACACACGAATATAAGTACTTGAAATTCATAGGACATAACAATCTTTTTAAGCACATAAGACATGATAAACAAACTATATTAACCTTGAATTTCAAGCTCAATTGAATTAATGATATTAGTGCATATAATTGGAGTTTTAGTTTGCTGATTGGAAGTCTGAGCTGCTCTTAATCTCCTAAGTTGATAATTTCTACGACGTCTCGCTAAATGCTTCTCCCTTTGTTCTTTGCTCATATTCTGTCTTCTTATCCTGTCTCTAAGCCGCCTCTTTTCCCTTTCTTTCTCCCTTTGCATCGTGTGTGCATCTACCTTTTCTGCTTGCTGCTTTGTGTTCATTCTACTTCAATTTTCCACTGTGAAAACCCCGAAAAAGTGTGAGTTTTGGCTTGAGAAAGCGACATTCTTGTATGAACACATGCTTTCAAAAAAATGATGATTATGTTAACAGCATACGTTATCCAGTCTCTTCGTATTTTCATATCAACACTTCAAGATGGGTAACGAACACTTGGATGTGTAATTCCAAGTAAAAAATGCATAAATTTCATACAATAGTCGAGTTGGACACTTGGAAGTTGGAACCACTCATGTCAACCGAGTTAACGCAACATAGGTAGGAATTAACCTACTTCGGACTATTCATATAGAAGTATTTATCAAGTACTCGTTTCGGATCCCAACTCTACCATGGGTGAATTAGTTTGGGCCAAATTTATGCCAAAAAGACAACTTTTTGGTGAAATGTATACAATGTCATAAGTCATAACACTTCCTATAGGTGAAGTAGAGAAACTCATCGTGCTCCGTACATGTAATACCGTAATTACTAATATAACAACACACTCATGCATGAATTTGATGAGCCAAAATATGCATGGATTTCCTTCTAGGAGTAACACATTCAACTTGAATGTCTCCCTGTTCAAATAGGCTTTATTTTGCACACATAATGGCTTATACATTATTCAATTTGTTTCTCTTTTGATGGTTACACTTGATTTTTTCACAGTTTCGATGCACACATTCATATGTTTTAAACAGAACAATATACATTGAAATATAAAAAAAAAGGTGAGTCGGATGCAAACACCCAAAAAAATCAATATAACAAGAATATTAGATCATCCTATGTAATACTAATATTTTTATAAATGAGAATTCATCATCAAAATTTTCTAACCATTAGCAACAACAAAAAACCAGAAAACAAACTTAGCAATTCTAAAAGGGGTACATTGTAAAGCTAGCATAAATTAATTTAATCACCCAACACCATAGATTAGGCCTAGGCAGTGGCGGATCTAAAATAATATCATTGGGTTGAGAATATGTTTCATGTGTCATTTCATAGAACAAGCTAAAAAATGTTCAGATTTGATATGAAACAATGTCAGAACTCGGAAATTTAAGTGGAATCAAATGAGTCACTCATTGAACGTAGCTCCGCCCCCCAAATTAAGTATATGCTCGAATGCACCAATAATCTCCAGAAAACCAGATTTACACACACAAATATTTATGATTTTTTTTTAAAAAATGATAACTTATGGCATAATTGCAGATTTACAATTACAATAATAATAATAATAATAATAATAATAATAATAATAATAATAATAATAAGGATCAATTACATATGTAAAATTCTACAATGTTGATAAATTATAAAAGATACCCAGATTAATAATGGAGAAATTATGGAAACTTACCTTGAATTCTGCGTTTCTAACTAATGTTTTGATTGAATGGACCCCCAATTGAAAGGATGATTGGTGATGAGTTTTGTATAAAAAATGTCAATTTTTCCCCCAAATCTTTTGTCTATGATCTGCTTCATTGGGTGATTGTTGTGATTCTACTACATGCACCCAAAAAATTATGAGTTTATTCGACGGTGCATGGAGGTGGGTCTTGATTTTGAGATTTTTGACCCGATCCTAAGTTATAGGATCCGACGATTTGTTAAAGCGGATATGAGATAAACATATAGGATCCGAGCTTTTGTTTGGGTCACTCACAATAGTCACAACTCATGTATATGTATTGGGCTATTAGTGGTTGATTAGATACCTACTACACAACTTCGAGTCAGTTATCATCACACATATTTTTAGAGAAGCAAATCGAGTTGCGGACTACATCTCCAAACTGGGCATCACATCATCCAAAATAGTTTTAGTATCGATGTCCAGAAGGAGTTTTACAAGTTTATTACTTTAGATACTTAGGGTACACCGTTGAGAGAAGGGTTTCCTAAATTTTCTCTTTGTATCGGGGAAAAAAATAGTGGTTAATTGGATTTTAGTTTTTAATGAAAATCATTTAGAGGGAATATTAATTAGAGTTATTCTAAAGGCAGATTAACATGGGTTTCGGGCTTAATAGCAGATCTTTTGGGCTCAAGATATATGGCCGGTTGTGTCTTGGGATTTTTGGGCTAGACTATACAGACTAGAATTTGTGGCTAGATTCATGATGGGCAGAATGGGGCATGCGAGCTTAATAATCGTTGGTGGTAATATAAATGTTTCACTAATTCACTTGGTCAAAAGTGTATGAACTTTAATCTTATTTTCCAATAATTCAAACTAGTAGATAAATGACTTTATATTCAAAGATCATAAGTTCGAGAATCGTTAAATCTTAAATTATTTTGGAAGACGAAGTAAATATCTTAAAGCAATTGCAAATTCATGTATGGTGCAATTTATCAACTAACGATTATGGCCCTATGTTGACAATAAGCGGAAAGTTGAACTATAGTAGCTAATAGCTATTAATTCATTTATCTAAATGATTGTATTAGCTGTTTGTGTAATATTTTTTGGTAAATAGCTGATAATAATATTAGTGACCTCAATATGTTCAACATCAATACTCTCTCACCAAAAGCGACTCTTGTCAGTATTTCAAATTTAGAGTTTCGGATCTAAACAATTCTTCTAATTCTTTGTTAATCCAATAATAAATTAATTTGACTGGTTATCCTATAAAATATTTACAAAACTTGATTTATAACTCACAAGTCACAACTTCTATAATAAATTTAGTAAAATACTAGACAATTATCAATAATGAAGGCCTGCATAATATTACACTCACACCATAAAACATACTTTCTCATTGATCACGAAGTATGTAGTTATACAAGATTAATCCTAAGAGAATAATAAATCCTTAGCCAACTCTAACTCTAGATATAATTCTATCTATAATACTCTATTAGATATATTTCTATCTACATAATGACCCTGTCAAGATAATTATTTCTAATTATTTAAAACAATTCTATTTATTAATACTAGACCCTAATATCACAAGAATTCACATATGATATTATTCTAATAATATGAGATAATAGAGAATACTCGATCATGTCATTTAATCAGTTCATAACTTGAAAGAACAAACGAGGAATTAGATTAGATTTGAGAAAGAAAAGACCATCATTATTTTCACATGTTAAAAATTAAAATAGAGACATTTAACTTTTTGTAATTGCACGTGTGACTGTGTGAGTGCAAAGTGTAGACAAAACATAATAGCCAACAGTAATTTTGACTTGAGATTTTGATAGGAGATGAAATTGTTGCTAAAGAGTAAACACCCCAAATCAAATGGCGTCCCTCGTGTTACACACAATTATGAATGCCCTACAAAGTACAAAGCCATATGGCCCATAACATGTGGATACCAAAATTTCATAACTATTGAATTCTCGTACGTAAACTAGTTGGTTGGCTAGGTCCACGCACACGCCCCAACTATGCACTCAATGATTCGATAGTCGTTTTTTTTAATTAGCGGATAGGTGATAATTGATATATTTAAATATATTTTTAATTTAAGTGGTTGTTTAATATTTGTTTTCATTGTAAATATACTAGAAAAATAACATTATATATGGATATAAATCTCTTTTAAAAATGCTTTTATTAGGAGCTTTTTATTTTCATTTAGTTTGCTCAATCAACTACTATCATTGTTTTTAGAGGACCAAACCTCTAATATACTCAAAATATGCTAAAAGGTCACAACCAAACAGGGCCAATAAGAAGAAATACAACACTAGCCTTTCCTAACAAATCTTTATAGATAGAACAGAAAAGATGAGAAAGTATCTATGCTAATCTAAGTTTTGATATCATAATTTCAAGGTCATAACTAATACTTCCTCCGTTTATGAGGGTTCATCCTTTTCAACTTATATTTGATTATCTTAACTTATTCGACTTTATAGATCTTATTCGACCTTATTAGATGAAACCTTGTTAGACCTTATTCGATCTTATTAGACCTTATTCGACCTCATCTCAACTTATTTGAAATTATGCAAACTTATATGAACTTATCTAAACTTATCTGACATTATAAGAACTGAAAGTAAGTTGAAAAGAACGGACCCTAAGTGCTACATTTTCCTTTTTGGAATGTTAAAAAGAAGTGCTACATTTTATAAATGGAAACGTTTTTCTGTTTCATTACAATTATGTAATTACTAATTGCTTTCACTAATCTAATTAATTACCTAATCTACCTAAGTAACCCACCCTCCTCATCCTCTCATTACCGCCTGAACGGAAAATGCTTGCTTCTATTCTCTCCCTCCGAGCGATGAACCGTGATTGTCTAGCTGTACGGAATCCCTAGGGAGTGAAAGGATAGGTGGAACAGGAGTTGGTGGCCCAAAGGAGTAGATAAACTAAGTGAAAAGTGTGTTGAAGACCAGATGCCCTAAGGCCATAACCATTCTATGTGACATCGCGGCTAGAAAGACAAAATGACATTGACTAAAAACAAGAGCACGATGGAATCACCGACGTAAACTACACTAGCTTACCACCACCCACAACCACACCCAACCCAACCCCAACTTTAAATTCACCCAACCCGGACCCACCGGAACCAACACCCTCATCCTCACCCCCACCCAACGAAACCACCACTCCACTTTCTAGATCCCACCGAAACCACCACCCCACCCACCTAAACCTACCGATACGAACCCACAGAACACAACCGCCTCCCACCCACCAGACCAAGATCGAAACCACCATCGCACCCACCAAAACCACCACCAAAATGCACCGAAACAACCTTCCCATCCACCAGAACCCATCGAAACAACCTCCCATTCCTTTTTCGATCTCCTTCATTTCTCCTCCTCCTTCTTTGACCTTCTTCGTTTCAAATATGTTTTTTAATTTTATTATGTTGGTGTTGGCGGTGGTGACGACGGTGGTGGTGGTTTTCGGTTGTTTGGTGGTGGCCACGGTGGTGATAATAGGTTGTGGCATATGTTAGGTGGTGGATGGAAAATCAATTGCATTTAGTTATTAAGTAATTAGAGTATTTAATTTAATTAGGTTGTCATTTTTTCTCCTATAAGTGTGGTTCTAACTTTCTCTGTTGAAACTAGCTCGGTATGTGTGGCGTTTCTCTCTGTAGCAATTAAAATGAAATGGAGATGTTGTTCGTCATCTTTGACGTTTATGCTTGTTAATAACATTATTCTAACCATTAGTGTATTTAATTATTTCTAGAATATATTTAAAGTAAGTATTAAAATTTAGGACGAGACTAGTTCAATAAACTTTTACACAGAGTTAATAAAATATACCCACGCACGTGGCTAGCATGTGGATGACATGAGCCAGGTGTGTGTCACACGTGCTAGCACATACTAGAACATGTTAAGCACACATCAGCAACCAGTGCACTTGGGTTAGAGAGGTTAGCACTGAGACAAGAATTGGCAAGTTCTCATGCTCCACGTGGACGGATGGTTCTTTGTTTGTTGGTGGCAACAGGGTTGGAGCAAGTCCTTTTCTCCTTGTGGTGGCGCTAAGAGCTACCACGTCAAAAAATTGTATCTTGTGGGAGGCTCCCAAATTGGTTTGGGGCAAGTGTCGACCTCCACCTACGGTTTGTACATTCCCTTTGAGGGAAATTACTTACCTTGCCAAGTCAGATTGCCACGGGTGGTTTTGTGGCATTCTAAGTCCAAAGATCAACCAGGCCTCCATCAACATCTGTCTGCAATCTCTCATCTCAATCTAACAAGAATTCGCAAGCACTACAACAATTGTTCCTTCCTCCTACTCAGCCCAAGGGTAAATGCATATTGTATTAGTCTCTGTTGGTTTTGCAGGTTATGGATTAATGGCAAGCCGGACTCTTTGTTTGGAGACAAGACAACAGGACTCTACCACCACAATGAAGGATATTCTAATTATATCTGTCTTAGTTTGTTTAATTTTCATGTTTTAAGATATTGCTTAAACTTTAATAAGGAGACTACTAAACTAGCTGGTATAGCTAGAGACGGGGTCTAAGCTTGTATCTTTTAGTTTATCTATAATATTGCTCTTCCATTGCCAAATAAAAAACAAAAACCAGTGCACAAGGAAATGTCATGCAAACATCAGCATCCAGCAGGGATGCGCTGATGCATCTAATTACCCACACGGCCACACCACACGGGATATATTATTGTATGTAGTAGTAGTTTCTAGTACCCAAGTACCCAGTTCGATCATTAGTTGTTGCAAGATGTACTATCATCACATATTGATATTCACATTAACAATCTGCATTTGTTGTAAGTAATGGGTCTTCATAAATGCCTGCTCCTACCTCATATCTCATTGTATTCAATTTGAATCCTTTTTTAAGACAATATCCTTTCTCTCTTTCCTTCTCTCTGTAGTCTGCACTGCACTGCACTTCCCTTTGCGCACTTAAATGCTCCTGGTCCCTTTTTCTTCTACTTTATCTATTGTATGTTTTTTTTTCTATATAAAAGATTCAATTTTGTGTATAAAAGATTCAATCTTTTCTCTACCATTGTAGTTTACTAGTGTGCTTCTTTGTGGGACACCTTTCTTGCTTGCTTACACGATTGCTCATCTTTCCCCACTTGTCATTTCTTCTAGCTAACAACTAAGAAGTAAGCTTCAATACTCAATAATCACTCTCTTTCTCATATAATTGCTATATGCTAGAAGAATATGGTAAAGATCTGATTTTTGTGGTGAAATATTGGTTTAGAAGATGTTAATTTTGCAAGTTTTCTTAGGGTCCACCAGTAGGGATGTCAACGGGTGGGATTTGGGTCGGGTGAGCCATCACCCGCATCCATCACCTTGTTAGACCAACTCTCATCCATCCATCCGTCACCCGGTTAGACCATCACCCGTATCCATCCATCCACCACCCGCGGGTGAACCGGGTGAACAGAGTAATCATCCATTTAAGATAATTGAATGAGAAAAGTTACATCAAACTTGTAAAATCACAATTTATATATTAATTTCATGTCAAATTAAGATTAGTTTGGTTTATGGAAACATGTTGATAGTAATCAAAAGAGAAAATTATTATACTAATGTAAATAAAATGATAAATATTTAAGAAAATGTAAGAAATGGGTGATGGAGCGGGTGATAAACGGGTGATGGATCGGGTGATGGATGAAACTTTCTCACCCTAATCCATCCATCACCCGTTACACATTCACCCGTCACCCATCCATCATCCATTTAACTCGGTTTTTCACCCTTTTATTTTTTTCGGGTGGAGCGGGTGATGGATCATCCATTGGATATTGCCATATCTATCCACCAGTCACCACCCATTCTTTGTTATTTTGTGGGTAAATGGGTGTGTATAAGTAAGTTTTTTGCATTGTTGTTAATTATGTTCCTATCCTAGTGAACTGAGTACTAACTTCAAGTTTGTGCCTTTGTCTTTACGTTATGTTATTTGTTATTTGTTCTTTGTTCTTTTTCCATACTGGGTTGATTATGAAGTGTTTGATTGTGCTATAAGAGATAGTGTGCTGAGACTTTCTTCCCCTACAATGTCTGTTGCTTGGAAATTATTTTGTTCACCCTGGAGCACTAACACTAGGTATTTTGGAATTTACATATGTGATTTTCAAAAGCACATACACATATACTTTTTGTAAACAATTTCATGGTTCACAACTTAATTTACATTGCTTGCACACTTGCTTTCATGTCCTTTTTTTTTTATCAATGAAGTTAATTACTTACATTCACAGAATTTATGAGGAGGGGGAGGAAAAGAGAAGCTAAAAAGAAAAGATTGGATTATGAATTATTAAAGTGGCATGCTGAAAAATTGGGCGTGTGGGACCCCGATAACCCACTTGAAATTATTGAAGCGGAGCCTTTGTCTAAGGATGTTCCGGTGATTATACTTAACGACGACGATGATGACGACGACGATGATGATGATGTTGATGTTGTTGTTGATGATGATGATGCAACTAGTGAACAGGAACCAGACCCGAATAATAATCCTAGTGACGCATCCGATTCTACCATTACACTATGTATATGGATGAAGTTCAAGAGCAAGGGACATTTACGTGAGGTTTTGACAGATTTTTATGTCCAAGAGAAATTTAATGTGCATACAGTAAGTGGAGACAATTATCGTTACACAGTGAAGTGTGCCGATGCTATCTGCAATTGGAGATTACATGCAACTCTAGATCGGGATGAAGTTACTTGGTATATTAATCTATGCAACCGAAGCATTGTTGTCAGCAGAGATCGTTGCGTAACCCAAGAGCCGGCGTAAAATGGCTAGCTCGCAAGCTGCTACATGACATTAGGGATGACCCTAATGTGTCCATAGCGACATTAATTCGAGTTACGTTTGAAAGGTTTGGAGAGAAAGTGCCTTATCCCACCATGCCTAAGGTGAAGGCCTATGCATTGAAGATCTTAAATGGGAATGGAGAAGAAAGGGATGAAAATTAAACGAGACAAATACTCTAGTTAATATAATTATGAATTGATGTTTTAAAATTTAAGGGTATGTATTGAACAACATTATGGAACACGTATTATGTACTCCTAATTAGTCATTAGTTTGTGAATGCAAGAAAACTTGCATGAAGTTTAGAGAAGTGAACTTAGTGCACGTGAAGTTGAAGTACAAAATGGTAGGTAATAGCATTATGTAGAACTTAGATTGATAATTAATGTAAGATATGAATCCTCCCCTGCCCATTAGCTTAGTTATTGTTTCCAATGACTTTTATGCGAGTACGATACTTTCTAATTAAATTATATATTATTGCCATTTTTAACCTAAAGAAAAGGTTCGAGAGTAAAATTTGCAATTTTTTTATCTTTGATGTTTAATGTCAATACTGATAAGTGATAACAAGTGGTCATCTCCATATTTGCTTCATGATTGGAGGTAATATCTCGGGATTACTTGTTTCTTGTATGAGCTTTAATTTTTATTTTTTATATATTATTATTATTATTATTATTATTCGCTAGTAAAATTAATTTTAATAATATAAAAGAAAAATTGGCACTAGTAATCCCCACTTTGGCTCATCTTATACAAAAGGTCCAAATTAACTCAAGAAGTTGTTAATACCTCCATTTCATCATTCATTTTACTCAAGAAGTTGTTAATACCTCCATTTTATCATTCATTTTACTTAAATAGCTTTCCTAGTTACTATTTGATTAATACATTATTGACTAAGTAAAGTATCACTATTAAATAACTAGTTTTTGGGACCCGTGTAAAAATGCACGGAAATTTAATTTGGAAAATATATTATGAGTACTTTAAGTAAATAATATAAATGTTGTTACTTTTATTATTTTGGAAGTTAATAAAAAGAATAATAATTAAATTATTTTGAAAGATAGGAATAATGAAACTACAATCTAAATTTGAAAAGATTGTATAAGTGTTGATGTCAATAAATAATATCAATACTATAAATTTCATTTTGTTCAATTTCTATAAAATTTTCACAGTACATAAGATAAGGACAATTAAGTGGAAACAACGTAGAATAAATTGAACCAGGTAACACAAACTCTAACAAAATAAGGCCGAATTATAGTAGATAAGGTTGGATATGATTTCATGAAATAAATTGTTAGAAACGAAAATGGTATAATGAAGTGATATATGATCGAATAAGGTCATTTATCATAAACAATTTTATATAAATCATGTCCTAATCAAATTTATTTGAAAAAAATGAAAACAGCATAAACTAATATGGCATATAACTTAATTCAATCATGTAATATGCTTTAGATATATTAGTTTTTATTTTTAATTATTTTTCATCTAAAAAACCCCAAAACCCCAAATACATTAGAAGACCAATTATTTCCTAAAATAAGCCCAAATACAAAGAAAAAAAAACCCATATTTCTCTATGGAACCGTAAAAAGCGCTTCATCTCCCTCCCTCATATTCTTTCATCTTTCTCCCTCATATTCCCTCACCTCCATTAACGACAATCCAAGAATGCATGGATGATTTATTTGGCTGGGAAGAATTTGATATGCCCAAAGATTAACTCATCTCCTTCATCTCCTTATAATCCGAAAAAAAGAAACCCAAATTGTTCCCTGCCGTCACTAACGCTTCATCTCCCTCATATTATTTCATCTCCATTAACGTTGCAATTAGAGGGCATAATTGATTTAATTGGGCACGCAAGCACTTGTTGAACACATAAATAATCTCCCCTTGTTTGGTTTGTGTTGAGAATAAGTTGGTATTAAGTGGTTATTTCTTAAATACCCTTATTAACTCCCCCACCTCCTTCTTTTCATTAAGGATAAATATGTTATTTTAATACAACCTCTAATAGCTACCCTCCTCCATGTCTTATTTTGGTGGGATTAGGGCCTTTTTAATCCCATTCTCAATCCTCTTAAAAACCTCAATCCCTCCAAACAAATATGGGATTGCTACACATGAGGATAAAAAATCTCAATCCCTCCCTTTAATCCCCACAAACAAACACCCCCCTATAGTAAGTAATCAGTGGTTTAGCCTAATTTTTCATAAATAACAATCTTATATTTTGACAAAATCTCATTGATGTTATAATGTGAATCTTATGGAATTAACATTAAGAGGGAAATTGCACTAAATTGATTTGAAATGTGAATTCTATACATAAATAAGAAGGAAATTTGTCCTAATGAGGAGTTATATTTTAAGTAAAATTGAGTTACCATTTATTGCATGTGTATGCTATATTAATTGAGATATTATCATTAATCATCTTTTTTTTGGAAATAAGAATTTATTCATTGATTTGAAGTCATACGACATCTACAATAGAAGCCAAAACTAACAAATACATATCAAACTGAAATAAAGAAAAATTTTAACATAGCAAAACCACGATCGTTGAGGATATCTAACACTTTTGAAAACCCTTGTCTCTCATATCGCTGTCTGTTGCAGCCTTCTACAAGGGGGCCTATCGATCTGTTGTCGTTTTGAAGCAGAATTTGATTCAAAGTAACCGATTGTAAATGAAGTATTGACGTCTGTTGCAACCCCGCACAAAATCCGATCAACAAAGGAACCTTCAGAATCACAGAAATAATAAATAACAAAGTCTCCAAACTCTCACATGGAGAGAGATAAAACCCAATATATGGGTAGGTATAACCCAATAAATTGGTATAAAAACTCTCCATTAGAGAGAGACGGAAGTTTACCACCGCCCAAAAGGGTGGCGGTAGCCCCTAGATTAAAACTAGGGTTTGTGGGAGAAAAGAGAGAGAAGGGGAAGAAAAAAGAGAGGAGGTGGCTCTTTATCATTAATCATCTTAATGTTAACTATATATTAAATATTTGAATATCTTTATATATAATCTAATTGATTTAGTTTAAAGATAAATTTTTAAAACTTCAAAATAATCGTTAAGAATTAGTTTGAGGATTCATGCCCTTTATAACTTAAAATATCTTCACTCTAATGGTAATAACAAAAAAAAGGAATCTTTTTTATCCTAACATAAATTGGATTGGATATGTTTCTTTCATTTTAAGGAATTTAATAGCTATATGAGATTAGGAAATAAAAATTTAAAAAATTCCGTTATTTAACCATAGGAAATAATATTTTAATTAACTTGATTTTAACATGTTATAAAACAATTATGGCAAAATATATCATTTTCATATAAATGATTACACAAGTGTATCAGATGTTATAAAACAACTTAAATTAAACTTTTAGTTTCATTTTTATATGGAAACCGAATTATATATTTAAAATATTTTAATTATATATTTATTTAACTTATCTAACTAATTTATTTTAAAGATAAATTATTTAAACTTCAAAAATAATCGCTTGAATTAGTTTGAGGATTCATGTCGTGTATAAATTAAAATATCTTCAATTTAAGAGTGACAAATAAATTGGATTGGATATGGAAGCTTGCATTACTTAAGAACTTGCCATAAACTAAGAAGATGACGTTTTTCTTATGGTCATTAACATTATTTAAATATAATTCCAAATTGAAGAAATTCCAAAAAAGGGAAATGCCAAATCTTTATTTTCCTAAAAATAAGTCTACCAAATTTATTTCCAACTTAAATTATTTTATCCAATCTTTCTATCTTTCCATGAATTAATTAAAATAGGAAATGTTATTCAAACATATTTTAAGAATGAAACGTCGTTTATTGAAGAAGTTCCCAAAAAAAAAACACTACAAAAAAAAGAGTTTTTGCTACGGATTTTTTGTGGTAGATTGAAATCCGTAGCAAATTTTGCAACGGAATTGTATTCCGTTTCAAACTTTGCTACGGATTACATTTTTCGTAGCAAAATTTGCTACGGAATATGACTGACAACGTAATATTAAGAAGAAATATATAGAACATAAGCCAACTACGCGTATGTGCATCATGTATAGCTCAATTGGGAGATACTTCACTTTCCACAGCATTGTCTCGGTTTCGATTCTTACTAAGGCATTTCGATGGGATTTATGGGGGGAGTGGGTCAAGATGGGGTAGAAAAAAAACCGTAACAATTTTTGCTATGAAATATGGTTTGCTACGGGTTAAAGTTTTGCTACAGATTGAAATCCGTAGCAATTTGCTACGGATCTTCTTCCTCCGTAGCAAAATTCAGTTTGCTACGCCCACTTTTGCTACGGAATACTAATTTCCGTATAAAAAACACACTTTGCAACGGATTTTTGATGTTTGCTACGGAATTTTTCCGTAGCAAAATACAGTTTTTTTTGTAGTGAAAGGAAATGCCAAAGGTCTAAGTTTTGTTCATCTAAGCTGTTTTGGTGCCCAGAGTATCATGCTTTGGTATTGCGTATGAGTTGGTTTGGTACCAAAGGTCTTATATCTGTTAGTTGATTTAGTTGAAAGAAATTATTTTTAGGAGGAGTTTTAGCCTATAGTGTTACATATAAGTTGCTTTTGGCACCAAAAAGGTATATGTTTTGGTATAAAGTCAAAGTTTAGTTCATCTAAGTGGTTTTGGTACCCAAAGTATCATATTTTGGTATTACGTATAAGTTGGTTTGGTACCAAAAAGTCTTAAGTCTGTTAGTTGATTTAGTTGAAAGAAATTATTTTGGTAGGAGGAGTTTTAGCCTTTGGTGTTACATATAAACTGTTTTAGGACCAAAACGTTATATGTTTTGGTGTAATGTCAAAGTTTAGTTCATCTAAGTTGTTTTGGTACCCAGAGTATCATGCTTTGGTATTGCGTATAAGTTGGTTTGTTGTTTTGGTAGGAAGAGTTTTAGCCTTTGGTGTTATATATATGTTGTTTTGGCACTAAAAAGTTAAATGTTTTGGTATAATGTCTAAGTTTAGTTCATCTAAGTTGTTTTGGTACCCATATTATCATGTTTTGGTATTGCGTATAAGTTGGTTTGGTACCCATATTATCATGCTTTTGTTATTTACAATGACATATTTTTAAGTTCAGCACCTTCTCTTGTTCTACCCCATCAGGACACCAACTTTCTTTTTCTTACCTCATTTATTTATTCGAAGTATTTAAATATGTAAATAAACAAGTAAAATTGGTAAAATAAGATAATTTGAACTTAAGTATGGTTAACTTATAAACGTTTTCATTTATTTACTCCCTTCGTCCCAATTTATTTGCTACATATTAACTTTGAGCCCTATTCACTTTGTCAGTTTGACTGTCTTTGAATTTATATATGTAATTGAAACCTTACTCATGTGAGATCCTGTTTGATTCGTTTCAATGTGTACTTTTCAAATATATAGTTTTTGTAATTTTTTCTTGTACCAAATTTTAGATATTAGTTTTTGAATTCATATCTTAGAAATTGAAAAAAAAATGAATGTAGTAAATAAATTGAGACGAAGGGAGTATGTGATTAATATTTTTTTTTCAGTAAAAAATGTTATAAAAATCTATCAAAGCAAGCAAAGTTGCTTAAGAAGAGAAAATAAGGTTGAAAATTGGTTTTTCAAAAATTATTTGAAAATATATTAAGATTGGTCTCGTTTTATAGATCATGAAAGTATGACCGTTGGTAATTTTTTTTATATTTTTTTGACTTTTATTTTTGCAGAAAATAGCATTTGAATGATTTAAACAACTTATTTTCTCTCTCCTTCTTGCACCAATGAGAATGTGACAACTCATTGTTATTTGTATTTTTTAATTGTGTGGTGGAGTCCAAAGACTCCACCATATCGTTACCAAGACTTTCTCCCTTTTTACCCTTCCTTTCAAAACATATAGCAAAAATACCAATATGGTGGAGTCTCTTTGACGTTTATAAATTAAAGCAAAAATACCATTTGGACTCCACCATATAGACGTTTATAAATTCTCTCAAAATACGTAGAGGTAAATTGGGAAATGTTAACATATATATGCACTTTGAATGAACAATAATGAATTTATCCAAACTGAATCGAACAAAATTTATATTAATTCAATTTAAAAGAAGATCCTTAATCATCCACTTTCAGGATATTAGATACACATAAAATGAAAAGAGAACGATTTCAAAGATATAAAACTGTAGCCGATTATATTGTTCAGTCTCAAATACTTACCTAATGGTCCTAGTTTCCTAGACTAGTCACAAGTTTCAAATAAGGTAGACTTATAATAAACTAGTTTCTGATCCGGGCAATGTCCGGGTTGGATTTTATTTAGTTATAATTTTCATTATATCTAAATTTCAGTATTAAACACTTTAAGATTAACAAAATATTATAAACTAATTAATAAACAGATAGATATTATATTTCGGTAGTTATTTACATATAATTCTCATCCGACTAATGTAAAAATTGTTTAATGTTTAAAGGATCCTTATATTAAGAGCTAATAATTTTCTTTATCTCGAACTTAAAATTACTTTCTTTTATAAGTATAGTAGTGTCCTTCTAAAAATAATCATTATATGCTCTGTTGGTTTGAAAAATAAAATAAATTGAATTTAAAGTTGTCATAATACACAAATGTTAATTTGGTAAAGTTAACTCTCAAAATAAAATAAAAAACACAACAAACATGTTTTCTCTAGACTATTATTGATATTGTTGACATTATAGAGTCACATAATTACTCTTTTTCACTTTCATTTCTTTTATAAATTCATCAATTCACTTGAAGAACTTGTGAGACAATAATTATACTATGATTGATTATTCTCATCAGATCAACATGAGTTGAGACGTCCAAATGAGCAATGTGCAAAAATATAGCCTTGAGTGTACCATGCTCATAATACGCACAAGCGTATAATAAAACTTGTCTGAAATGAGGTGTGTCTAAATGATTTCGAACAGATTTATGAAGAAAAAACATGATTCATGTAGGTAAAAAATAATTGCTTCTCATCCATGGAGATTATTTAGTTGAGATTATAATGTATGGTTTTGTTTTTTTTTTTCCTTTTTAGTCGTTTTAGTTGTTTATTTTTTCAGTTAGTTGTTTGTTTCTTTCATTTATATATATGTTTGTTTCATTTGATGTATTACAGTGTAATAGGTTGTTTGTTAGGTTTTCAGGTAAATAGTTTAGGTTTTAAGTTGGTGCTTTCTTAGGGTTTTAGTTAGTTTTGTTGTTATTTTCAGTTGGTTCTTTTTTTAGGGTTTTAGTTAGTTCTTTTTTCTTTCAGTTGGTTCTTTTATTCTTTCAGTTGGTTGTTAGTGAGGCTGGTCCGACCACTTACATTGTGTCAGACCAGTCTGACACAATACCTTCTCATTGTCAACTTAAATTGCATGTTTAAATATATGTACATTATTAATTAATGAGTGGTCTAGTTGACACCTTTAGTAAAATATAAGTTGTTTTTTTTTTTGCAATTCCAGAAAATATATTCTTAAGTGAATCTTGATTCTAAGTATTTTTTGAGACGAATCTAACAATGCAAAAATTAAAATATTCTGAGATTTGAAATGAAAGTTATGGCTTATTTTATAATTTTATATCAGTTATAGTTTTAGATAAGGATTAGTTGTAGCTTAAAATAAGGAATTTATTATTTATTTACAATATAATCATTTTTTTAATTATTGTCTATTGAAAATTAAATTAATTAATTAATTATATATGATAAAACATATCATAAGTGGATCGATCTTGATTCAAAGTATTTTGGAGATAAATCTAACGATGAAAAAATTAAAATTTTCCGAGATTTCAAATGAAAGTTATGGCTTATTTTATAATTTTATATCAGTTGTAGTTTTAGATAAGGATTAGTTGTAACTTTAGATAAGGATGTAATTTTTATTTACGATATAATCATTTTTTTTATTGTCTATTGAAAATTAAATTAATTAATTAATTATGTATAATGACGTGGAGCAATGTGGTAGCTACTTTGAGACGGCTTTATTATCTAGTATAGATTAATAATACACTATAAGATATGCATAATTTTTGTTTCGTAGTTTTATTTTTTATTTGTTTGTCAGGGTTTGCCCCTCTTTTGCACCAAAAAAAAGAGAGATGCATAATTTTCCAATTCAAATAAGAGGTTTGTTATTATTCGCAGAAAGAACTTGTGACACTTTTTAAGGCGTGTTCGGCAGGTAGAGCCGTAGAGACAGAGGTAGAGGTGGATGTAGTGATTAAGGTAGAGCTTGAATTTTTAATTTATAAATTTAAGTGTTTGACAAGGTAGTGATTAAGGTAGCTGTTAGAGCCTTAGAGGTAGAGGTAGAGTTTAGGTAGTGGTTGTGAAAAGCTAAAAAAAAAGAAAGGTTGAAGGTGGAGGTTGGAAAAAATATAATAAAGTTTTTAATAAATAATAAAGTAAATATTTATTAACCGCTACTCCAACCGCTACTTTTACCAAACACTAATATCTTACGCAGCTACCCAAACAGCTGACAGCTGTCCCTACAGACTACAGCTGACAGCTAACTCAGCAGCTATTGTTGCCCAACAGGCCCTTAACAAGTTACCGACGTCTTTCTAAAATTTGTTTCTATGTAACAGATGATACTCCTTTTGTTGGTGTTAACAGATGACAAGACACAGCTGAAATACAAGGTGCAACCAAAGATACCAGGAAATGTCATAAACTCATTATAGCACACATTTTACAATTACTAGGATTATCAGTAGCACTAATGTAAACTAGAATTCAACTATGAATGAGAATCAAACTATGACCCCATGTCCCCAACCAACCAGCTGTGTTTCTAACATGTTTCCAATGTTAAACAGACAATTCTGACTGGTGAACTGTTGTTACCCTACTGATAACCTGACAAATAGGCAGCAGAGCTCTCCTGTCCTGATTCGCAATAAAGAAGCAAATTTTGATCTGGTCACGGAGAGGAGAGGGAACCTATACAAAACTCCGAGCCATTTATTTCATTCGACCCGTGCCAACTCAACATTACCTCCACGCGGAGGCGGATGACAAAACACGATTCTTCCAACCCAAAAACAATGCTCCATTCCACTGTTGCACCCTAAAATTCTCATTGAAATCCTTCATCAACATACTCTTGATCGATTCATTCACAGAGTAACTTAAGGGCAATTGAGTAAAACCGGCCATGCTTAACCTTGCCCTCCATTTTCCAAACGGCTCGTGTCTTTCCACCCTTTCGGCATCCTCACATGCTACCATGTTAACAATATCACGTGCAAGACAATGCATCTCGGCGTTTATCCTCTTTTTGTCATCCCGAGCAAGTGCCACGTCAACTGACTCAAACATCGCGGTGTAGTAATCCAAAGTCTCAGCAAAGCGTTGAAAGAAGGGAGGAGTGTTTGTATTTGACTCTTGTTCTGTTACAGTAACTACTCGAGGTGATAAACTCTTTACTAGCCTTAACAAACGGTCTCTATGGTTTTCTGTGCTCACGCTCTCATCTGGCATGTGATGTAACATGTAAGGGAAATTCACAGCCAAAGCTTCTCCAGACTGTATCTCTAAATTCTCCCTTCTAACTTGGCAGCCTGACATTGCTGCGGCATGGAATTCAAAGGGTACATTGCATGATTTAGCCAGATCTGATAGTCTCTGTCCTATAACATCAAGCCCTGTTCCCCGAGCATATGCTGACTGGGGATCATCGACTCCAGTGATACGTACAAGTGGGGGGCCACCAGGTCGATTAGCAAGAGATTGTATGAAGGAAATCCATTGTGTTCCCATCCCAATTTGGAAATCTATGATGTGAATGCTCCTCTCATTCCCTATTGCTTCTTGTATGATAAGATTGGAAGACATGTATGCAAATTTGAAATAAGGGCAAACCTGGTACAAAACGTGCATGTAGGTGCGAAGCTCAGAGCTTGTAGGTTGCTCACACCTTAGCTTCCTGTAGATAGTATACCCTGAGGATTCTAGCCTTGCTCTCAGCCCTTCAAGCATATATGCAGCCAACCGTTGGATCGGGGTCCCACATACTGAAACCAGATTCCCTAAAGCATCCATTAAGGTTTCAGAGGTTGACAGGTCATGCTCTGACACAGCTTGTGCACATAAATACAGCACCTGTTTGAGTTCCATCCTAGGGAGCATCTCCATCAGTTGGTTTGAATTTGTTGACGAGGCGCAAACGTTACCTCGATGATGCAAAGAGCAATAGTGTCCATCAGACCCGTGCGGTGAATCGGGCCCCATAAGAGAGCGCTCGAGATATCTGAGTTGGATTTTCCAGTCGTTATTGTCATCAACTACAGAACAGCCACTCATAGGGGAACCATAATTGTTGTCAGAAGACTGCTGAGGGTCTGAAATGTATGACTGAGAACCTTGTGGAGAAAACTGGCTTCGGTTAGATGAAGTGCTGACACCAGATGGTGAGTCGTAGATGTTATAAAGGCCGGTATTTGGAGAAGAGTCCAACGTGAAATACCCTTCATTAAATGTTTGGAAAGAAATGATCTGGTCTCCTTGTGTAGCGCTATCCGGGTACATGTTATTGTCCAAGACTTGGTAATGAGATGAGCAAGAAGGTGTCATCTCAGGGGCATGCTGGGAAAAGAACCCGTGTACTCCACTTGTAGTGCAGTTATGCTGAGATGTTTGCATTGGGGAATAGCAAAATCTGACTTTGTAGCAGCAAAGTCAGGAAAAAGATTAATATTGCTTCTTCTGTCACTTATAGATAAGCAATAGCTGATCAGTTATCCTCGGTAAGAATATGCAGTACCTGAAGCAGATGTTCAAAGTAATTATAAGGATCCACATCCTAAATGATAAGCACAGCCCAATTAATACTCCACTCTCCAGATGCCAATCATGCAATTAAGATATAAAAACAGATAGAATTCTTGTGCATATAAATCGGCAAATTTGATATCGAAAGACTTGGTAATTGAATTTAAAGGCACTCGAAACTCGAAAGTTCAAGATCCATCATCACTTGAATCCAAAGGGTTATAAAGCGAATGATGCAGAATGGGAAACAAATATGATACCTTCACAACGCTCAATCTATCAGCTAACCAGTTATACCAAAAGTAAAATTTGCAAAAGAATCTCAAGTTAATTTAAGAAAGTAATTCTAAATTATCAGCCCAAATTTGAACAGGAAGCTAAGTCTGTAAATTGGAAAAGTCACTTGAGACCAGGACATCAATCCTGTGCATTATTCACAGGAGAAACGACTCTATCTAAACAATTATCAGCACTCAATGTGATAAGATGTTTGAAAAATCTTAGTGTAACACGATTACTATGCTTAGAACAGGAATTCATCATACTGACTCTAAAATAAGAAGCACCATTAATAAAGACATAAACAACTATCTCTTAAACATCTTCAGGTAGTAGCTAAAAGGCTGGTTGGTTGGCTGTAGTAAACGGCGGTAATGGAGATAAAATCATACTTCCTCTGTTTCTAAATAAGTGACACACTTCTTGTTTACACGTTTGCCAATGTATTATTTTAATCATTAATATCTACAATTATCAATAAGTAAAAATTATAAAAAAGTTGATATTAAAAAAATTCACATTGAGACGAATCTAACAAGATCCCACATGACTATGTTTTTACTAAAATATAAATCACCAAAGCTAATAAAAGTCTAAATTATGAATAGTAAACACTATGCAAATGTGTCACTTATTTAGAAACGGAGGAAGTATTAGTTTACTAATCTCCTACTCGTTAGCGTGTTATGAAGTCTCTCCAAATATGTTAATTTTCTTCCCAAATTTTCATTTCCTCTCAAACTACCGGATCTAAAATGGTAATGTATTGTAGTGCAAATTCATAAACATAAAAGACATGTTTGGGGATGGATCCTCAATTTCTAATTACCATGGAGATTGACATGAGTTTACTCTTACAAAACTTCACCGACACTAACTCCTATCACCACGATCTATTACCGCCCACCAAACAAGCCGTTAAGTCAAGTTAAGTTCATTAGATAGCAACACGATAAATCCATGAAGTGGTAAATTACTAAAATCTAACAGTCAATGCCTCCACAGTTGTTATGTCTTCATTTCCGGTATTCGGGAACTGGTTGGCAACAAAAGTATAAAGAAGAACATGAACTGATGAGTAAAAAGGACATCAAATCTGAGATACAGATCTGCATCCGATGCAAATTCCCAATCGACACGACCCATTAATGTAATGATGAGCTATAAACACACACACAAAATGAGCATAAAAAATCATTAGATAATATATGCTGGATAAAACTGCCTAGAGGGAAATTTCATGAATAAGCAACTCATCGAACAGAATACCCAAAACCAATAAGGAAAGGCAACCAAGTTATAAACTTTACAAAGATCCTTTCAATTGCATAAATGTACTCCACTGTTAGCTATCATCAAAGTTCAATGGATACAGTCTAATAGTTTATTACACCTCCTCCCACAATCACCCTCTGCGCTTGAATTGTGGATGCAACACAGGCCTCCTTATACGTGGCGCTAAATATTTCACTTAAAAAAGGAATGGTGGATGAGATTTAAATCCGTGATCCCTAGTGGTCACACTGGCTCTTGGATACCATGTCACAATAGTTTTATGTTTCTATTAACCCGGTTCAATACCAAATCTATTGATGAACTAAACCCAAATCACCCTTTGAAATTTCAACATATTATTTGGATTCAAAAAGGATAATTTTCTGGGCATTTTAGATTCAGACAGAAGATTCACCACCAGAACAATTGAAGAACAAAAATCAAAAAACACCCACATAAGAAAAAGACATCTAAAGTACAGCAAAAGACTCAAACTTTAAGCTACCAAAGTTCAACAACCAACCCAGAACTCAAAAATCAAAGAAATAAAATTCTAATTGGAAAAATTCACCAAAAAAAAAAACTGAAATTAATAACAGAAAACAGCTATATTCATCATTAAACATGTAAATTAACAAAAATAAAATCATACTTCAAGCTGGAAATTGAACAAAAAAGAGATATTTAAAAAGGTGGGTGAACACAAAAGAAACACATACCTTATTATGTATTAAATTAAATTCGGGTTTGATTTCGATTGTGTACTATCTAATGCAGCTGAACATTGAAGATATTGGTACAAAGGAAAGGAGATATGAGTCCAATGGTTTTGATGTGATGTAGGAAATTTTGGGGGAAGTTGATAAAATGAATCAACGTACGACTTTTATAATCATGATCGCTTTTGACACGAAGTATTGGGATATGATAATGCCCAAGTATTTGGTAGTAATTACAAATTGCCCTCTTTTTTTATGTCACTGGTGGACTGAGTGATATGGTGGCTGGCTATTAACGAGTAAGTGAATGGTTGGGGTGGGGCCACTGTATTGTAAAATTTAAAATAAGATGGGAAAAAATTGAAGTTACACTCTTGTTTTTGGGTCTTTGTTATGCTTTTGTCATCTCCGCGTTTATCAATTTATACTCCATAGACAATAGTCTTGGCAAAAAAAATACTACTTCCTCCGTTTTTTATTAAATGATACATTTGTTTTTTCACGCTTATTAAGGAAGCGATTTAAGGGTGTAAACGATTGAAATTTTCGATGAAATTTTAACACAAGTAATATAGAGTCTCATTCTTGCTTGTGTTAAAATTTCATCGCAAAATTCAATCGTTTACACCCTTAAATCGCTTCCTTGATAAGCGTGAAAAAACAAGTGTATCATTTAATAAAAAACGGAGGAAGTATAAAAGTTTAGCGAGTGTTTGGATGACTAGTGATAAGTGATGATGGTTCAGGAGATTAGTAAGTGTGTTTTATTTGACAATAATGAATAATTATTGTAAATCTATATATATAAGTGGTTTGAATTTGGTGTTTGTGGAAAGATATGTTAGAATTAATAAGGTTTAGCGAGTGTTTAGAAGATGTTTGAGGAGACCAGAAGTGTCTTATATTTAGCTATTGATGTTCGAATAGTTATTGGAAATTTTATTTATAGGTGGTTTGAGTTTGTTGTGGAAAAATGTTGGGAAAAATAAGATTAAAACTGTGTAAATGAACAATTAATGATGAAATATCATCTATTTTGAAAAAATGAGACTTAGGACTTGTTATTATTATTTGCTTTACGTAATGAAATAGTTTTTGAACTCCCAATGTTAGGAATGTGATATATTTTTTTTTAATGTTAATAGTTGGAAAAGATAGCTTTAAATTCGTCGAGTATTTTTTTGCATGCAAGTTAACTTGCTTTCGAAGTACTTCATGTTTTAGCTCCTAGGATAATCTTTTGTAAATAATTTATCTCCTTATTAACATTAAATTTTGTCGATCGCTTACATATGAAAGTACTTTCAGAGTAACTTATCATTTAAAATTACTAGCAAATAATAGAACAACGAACATCTGCACAAAAAACCAGTTTGATACTGAACGAGTATTGAGAATAATGATTGGCTTCCTGTTTAGGTTGCCTGGCATGTTATATATATAGGGAGATAAAGTATCTTTACAAAACCCTAATAAGAGTCTAATTACCAAATTACCCTAATACACCCCCACAATCTTTACGGGGAGGAATCACGGATAGATTGGAACGATGTTTACAAAACAACTCAGAAGAAAGACCCTTAGTAAAAATATCAGCAACCTGCAACTGTGTCGGAACATGCTTGACCTGAAGTCCACCTTTAGCAACCATCTCACGAACAAAATGATAATCAACATCAATATGCTTACTACGATCATGATGAACAGGATTGGCAGTAAGATACATAGCAGAAACATTGTCACAATAGAGAATGGTAGGCCGACGATGAAAATACCCTAAATCAGCTAACAATTGACGAATCCAAATTGTTTCAGCCGCAGTGTAGGCAACAGCACGATACTCAGCTTCAGTAGAAGACTTCGAAACAGTAGGTTGCTTCTTAGAACGCCAGGAGATCAAATTCTTCCCTAGGAAGACAGCATAGCCAGTAGTAGAACGCCTAGTGTCAGGACACCCGGCCCAATCAGCGTCAGAATAGGCAACAGTCACAGTAGGAGAGCCAGTACTATGAAGAAATAGCCCATAATCAGAAGTTCCCTGCAGATACCTGAAAATTCTTTTCACAGCATGAAGATGAGTAGTACGAGGCGCATGCATAAATTGAGAAACCGAATTAACAGCATAGGCAATATCAGGACGAGTCATAGTCAAATATTGCAAAGCACCAACCATACTACGATAATCTGTGGAATCAGCAAGAAGTTCACCATCTAAAAGAGAAAGAGTGACACGAGAGACAACAGGAGTACGTACGGGTTTGACAGTGGAACGGAGCCACGTGCGTCTGGATGTGGCGCACGTCGGTCGTCGGCGGTGCAACGACGGAAGAACGCTGATGAAACGGCGTTCGAGGACTGACAACAGATGTGTCGGCAGTGCTGGTGGTTTGGGCGGCGGACATGGTGGTTGATCGCCGGAGAAACGCCGAGCAAGGTGGCTAGGGTTTCGGTAAAAAAAAATTAGGTTTTGTGCGGAAAATAAACCTAGGCTCTTTTGGTAATTGATACATCAAACAAACCTTTCTCAATAGTAAAAAAATCTGAACATGGATTATCAAAAGGGAGAAGACAATAATGTTCCATTCATCTTAAATTACTTGTTAATTGTCACAAATTAGAGACTACATATCTTTTCAGACGAGTGTTTTTTCTCTCATCTAACTTATAATATTTCTTACTCGTTTTTTCTATAAAGCCTAAACGGTTGACTTTCATGGTGCTAATTACACAAATCCTTTTCTTATTGCCTAAACATAGAATGATACTAGAAGTTAGCAAAAAATAGCATCATGACTAGTGACTCATGAGGTAGCTTGAAAAACCAACATGAGCAGTAAAATAAAGAAAATTTGCCCTTCTTTTACGTACATTTTGTCTCATTTTCCCCCTTGCAAACAAATTTATATTTTACGGCTTGAACTATTAGTTTGGCAACAATGCATAAAATGTCAAATAATTTGTGTTTCAGTTCTCATTTCCTATCCATAACACAGTCCACACTGTACTTGTGAAACGATGTCATCTCTGTCGTCAGCTATAAATTGTACTCTAAATAGCAGTAAGATATAAACACTAGAACAGCTAATTCCAGAAAATATCAGATGATTTCTTAAAGATTAGTCATGTTTTTGTTGCTTCACTCAGCAAGTGGTCCCTCTTCATTCCTTTCTCTCATGGGCTAAAGTGAGTAAATGAGCCGTTAGTTGAGCACGACTCTATTCATGTTCAACCTCGTCTACTCTTATGAGTTCGAGCTCGATCGAGCTTGAGATTTCTACCGAGGTTAGAAATTTGTTCAAACTCGGTTCATTTAGGAAATACTTGTTCGAGCTCGGTTTATTCATTAATCGATCCAAGCTCACAAATGAGCTTTTGTTCAAAACTGAGCTTCGTAATTAAACGAGTCTGTTCATGAACATCTAAACACTATTTTTGTTGATAAATGTCTAAATGAGCCTTGATTCATAAACATCTAAACAAAATTTTGTTCATCAATGTGTAAAAAACGAGCTATCGCTTTTTTAATGCTTAGTTTATATAAACTTAGCTTCAATTTATCAAAAATAGACGAGATTTTATACGAAAGTAGACGAGCTCGCTCATTCTTGAACATTAAACAATCTTGTTCATGAAAACAAATATACAAGAGATTGTTCATGAACATCTATAAACGAGTAGTTCATGAACATTAATAAACGATTCATGCTAGCTCAAGCTCATTTATGAACTGAGCTCCAACACTTGTTCAAACTTGGTTCAATTATTTAATAAACGATCAAAAACGAGCTTTGCTCGAGCTCCAGCCCAAGCTGCTCACTGAGAGTCCCGGCTCATTGACACCCCTAGTTGCAGATTTTTACTGTATTTAGTATCGTCTAGAGATGGGCCGGGAGATCTTACATGCTCAAGTTTTAATGATTCAAGATATAAGATATTCATCACATTTGTTCTTATACTGTTTGAGAACTTCTTTTGAATACTCGACGATTTAGGGTGGTCTACATGATTGTCTTGTCTGAGCTACCTATAATTAGTGGCGGATCCAAAAATATTATTCGGTGGGGTCAAAGCGTAATTATTAAAAATTATCAGACTCAGATGGTCAATTATCTATTACAAGTTTAAAAAAATTAAAATAACTTAAGGAAAATTTCACAATTTTACTAATTCAAATGAGATCAAGTGACCTTATTTTCTATAAAGTGGATCCGCCAATTAGTACTTATCATATATATCATGATAATTTTGAAGCTATGCAAAGCCGATCTAGGAACATTGCAAAAATTATGTAACTTGAATCTATATTAATGTATACTCCTGATTTTTCTTAGAAGATATAGGTTTTCCTAAATCACATAAAATTAATTAGCAAAATAATGATGTCTAGTTAACCACGAGGGCACTATGCATTAAAAAAATAAATTTAAGGGCATTGTGTGGAATTTCAAGATAGATCAGGATATAATAAAAGTTGGTAAAAAGAACAAATATAACATAGAAAAATCCTTTTCACTTATCTTACTTTAAATTTTTTTGTGTTTGATGCATTTGTTAAAAGGAGACAATGATATAGTTGTGTGTATTATATTTGAACGTCATATTCCGTTCATTGTTTTACCTCTAAGGAGAGTGTTCCCATCCTTTAAGTTATGCAGAAAAATTGTTGTCAACTTAACAATAGGTGGTTGTCAATTCATTAGGAAAGGGATAGGAGATATAGAAAAGCTGTAAAATGTTTGTATATATACAGAGAAATACTAAGAATTATCGCAATGGTTAGAAAAGCGATTAACAATGACTACAAATAACTAATTTCAAAGTTGTGTCATGGAGTTTTTTTATGAACCCATTCATTTACACACGTTAGGCTATGCTACATGCTATAGCTAGTCTCATAATTATGCTACTGCAAGACCTTTTAAATAGCATGTACACTTCAAGCACATAGTTGTATCACGAGAAATCACCAAATCAATGAGTTTTAATTCCTTTAATAACAAATATCTCATGTGGCTTGTAATACATATGTTACGGCTTTGTATCAATAAATATTGTAATATCAATAATCCTGGCTTTTACTATCTCTTATGTTGCATGAACCGACTAATTGAATTATATCTTGTTGTCATCTATATTATATATTATTTTCCTCTAGTCATTTACAACGTTATTATATGCTCATATATATTTTCTTCATATCGTTTCTCAGTTCATTTATCCTATTTGTTTTTTGGTTTACCTTGACTAAAATTTCTATATTCTCTAGTTGATCAACATAATACATGCACATACCTACATATATAGTACCGCACAATACTCATTCATTGCTACCATTTGAGCACCAATACTTAATCAATTGAGTTACGTGTTCATCATATATCTCCATTCTTCTAAAAATTGTATCTAACATCATTTCATCCTCAATTATCTCCCTCTCAATTCTAAATCAACATTTATATTAACTTCAATTTAGCATAAATCCTTGAAACTTCACCTTTTTATCTCCGTAACTCTATTATAGTAATAACATTAACTATATTGTTATCGGCCGCTAATAGAATATTATTTGCAAATAAAACACATCAATTATAAACCACTAAAATTATGTCTTCAAATCCATGGAAGGAATGTAAAGAACATAAACATACCTTTGATCAAAATCTTGTTAGTGGACAAATAAAGTAGCAATAGTGGGGAATTATTGGAATATCATGTAGGAATTAGGATATCATTATATAAATGAGATAAAAGCATGTTTTATTTATGTAATAAATTAGGGAAATATGAGCTTGACTAATTGACTAAAACGTGACAATAAAGTTAGAAAAACTATGGGCAGATTAAGAGGAGGTTCCTTCCTTCCATTAATTATATTCGACACGGTTTCAAAGAGAGTGAAGAGTCAAAGGTCAAAGACGAAGGAAATTGAAAAGGACATTTTTGTAAATATGCTAGAATATTAGGGCATTTTTGGTAGAAGGGACGCGTCGGCTCAGGGTCGTTGACCCTCCTCAGCCTCTAATTCTTCGAAGCAACAATATTATTCTTTGGTGTTCTTTCATTTACTAGCTTACCATGTAAAATGAGAAATTATATAGTATAAGATTTATATTTTTTGTATGGAAAAGTATTATCTTAAGATTTTGTGGTGTGACATTAATCTAAAAATAGAAAATTCCATCTGAAAATTTGAACAAGGCCATCTATAAGTTGTTTTATAGGTTGGACTAATTTGGCGCAAGTTTTTTTTAGTGTCTAGAGATTTATAAAGGAAACTGAGAACTAATCTTATGATCTCTTATAAATATATAAGATGCTCTAATCAATTGAGGTATCCTTCACTTTTTTTTCGATAAGTAGAAATATTATTATTAGGCAATGTAGTTAGAAAAGCTCATACAACTATTCAAAAAAGGAAATCGGAGAATGAAATGTCATTACATTATCCCCATGAAATTAAAGTGCCACACCTCTTCACTTCAAAAGTTTAATCTTAAGATTAAGGGCCTGTTCTCTTCGGCTAATTCTAGCTGAACTGAACTTATTGGAGCTGAACTGAACTGAACTATTTAGAGCTGAACTGAACTGAACTGAACTGAATTTATTAGAGCTGAACTGAACTGAACTGAACTTATTAGAGCTGAACTGAACTGAACTGAACTTATTAGAGCTGAACTGAACTGAACTGGATTGTTGAATTAAATTGTAACATATATATAAATAATAAGTAAATAATAATTATTATGAATATTCAATAATAAGTAATAATAATTCTAAGTACTAATAGTTAAACTAATAATTTAGAATAATATCAAATGAATAATGATAGTATTATTTTTTATGTTATTAAATGATATCATAAATAAATAAATAATTATAATAATAATGATAAATTAATTTTATAAATAATAATTACTGATAATAATATAATTAATAATGAGTAATTACTATTATTAGTATTAATATATTAATACTTGATGATGATGATATAATAACAATAATGTGTAAAAAGTAAATTAATATTACCATTATAATAATAATTAGCTTAAAACATGGGTTGATGTGTGGTTTTAACCAAACCACGATTTGTGGTGGGTTGGTCTATGATAGAGATACACCAAACCCCTCCACAAACCGCCAAAGTATCTTTAATATGCAACGTAACGACAATGTTGTATCATAAATAGTACTCCAGTATTATTAGCAACTTTATAATTTTTTCATATCTTCTAATTTTTTGTTTTTACTTGTATAATGTAATAGTGAATATTTAGTCGGTAAAATAAAACAGCAATTGCAAATTAAAATACTCATATTGATATTAAATTTGGTTAAACCGCGCACCAACCCAAACCTTGCTCAGCCATAACAATAATAGTAATAATAATGAGTAAAGATATAATGACAAAAATAATATATATAAATAATAATAATAATAATAACAATAATAATAAGTAAAATAAATTAGACCAATAATAATATATTAAACAAAATGGTTAAATAATGAATGGAGCTGAACTGAATTGAACTTATTGGAGCTGAACTGAACTGAACTGAACTTATTGGAGCTGAACTGAACTGAACTGAACTTATTAGAGCTGAACTGAACTGAACTTATTAGAGCTGAACTGAACTGAACTTATTGGAGCTGAACTGAACTGAACTTATTGGAGCTGAGCTGAACTGAACTGAACTTATTAGAGCTGAACTGAACTGAACTGAACTTATTAGAGCTGAACTGAACTGAACTGAAAATAAGCTGAACAGAACAGGCCCTAAAAGTTCTTTTTTTTACTGATTGTGATTTTTGGGGTGATCCGGTTGTAAGGATTTTCTTTAATTTCATCCCTCCTAAGGACCTAGTCTATAAAATTGGACTAAATTTATCTATATGGACAGCTCTCCTTGCCAATTTTAAATTCATTTTAGCATAATAAAATTGAAAATAAAGGATAATTATGAGACCAATTAGTTTACTGCATTCAGAATTTCCATATTATTATTCACTTTATTTTCAAATAAGCTTTGCATATGTATCTTAATAAAGTTACATCAATTCATTTCGAATATGATAAATATGTTAATTATTCATAAAGTTATTTATATAAAAATTATTTATATTCCAAGGAATATATAATCGCTATAAGATATCTTATCTATAAAGTTAAATGTCTCGGCTTTAAAATTATTGCAACACTTATATATCCGTTTTTTTTTCATAATGGGAGTGTTTGTCAAATGACTTAATTTTTGGGTGATTTTCTATTTGTTTTTGGCTTTTGGCTTTTGGCTTTTGGCTTTTTATGTGGTTAAATAGTCAAAAAAATATTTGGAAATTGCCTTTTGGAGTGGCTAAAATCAATAATTACACACCTGGTCAAACCAACCACTCAAAACAATCAGTTAAGTTAGTCACCACAAAATAAAACCAACAGCTAACAACCACCAACCAATTGTCAAACGCCCCATGAAAACTTTGGTAATTCTTACCTTTGGAAGTAGTACTATTCCATAAAAGCTCATAAAACCTAGCTTTTGGAGTACTATTTGGCAAAAGATATAACTTATATTTTATTCATTTTAGTATTTCAACAGTCTCGTTGTAACGAAAATCTATTTCAAACAACTTAATTGATAATGCTTTAAAACAAGTTAATTACAACTATTACTCTACAAAGTACTGACTACGGTAAACAACTAGTATTTTACAAAGCTACAACTATTACAAGATCTAATATGCCAAATGACCTATAGGAGTATAAGTAAAATCTCACAGTAAAACTCATTTGTTATATACCCGCTTTTCATCTAAATCTATCTTGGCGGCTTTTAAGTTGATCAAAAAGTGCTAGCTTTATTGCTTTATTGTATCATCAGGATTTACCACTACAATAATCCAATAACTTTAGTCTCACTTTTAATTTACTACTACGTGCGTAGAGATAATGATCGAGATTGGAGAAGAATGTGCACGAAGCTAGGGATAATTAGTCATAATAGCGAAGAATCTTTTTTATTGCTTTAGCTAAATTTAATACAAGTGCACTGTGGCAGTTTCTTTGCTTTTCTGATTTGTGCAAATATAATAATCAGACAACATCTCATGGTCTTATGCATGCTGCTACACAAAAATCTTATCTTTGGAAGCAACTAGGACTATTATTATATGCATGCATATAACATACTACTCCTACCATTATCATAAAAACAGCTACAATTATTGTTAGACATGCATATAAGTGAGTAATTAATTCCCATACACACCCCCATAAATTAACAATTATGTTTAAAAATATTAAACTAATCATGAATTAATTATAAGTTTTCTCCCACTATAAAAAAATAATCATTAAATTGAATTTTTAATCTGATACGAATTTTTCACTCCCCCATCACCATTTTACAATCTAACTCCAAAGGGGAGATGGAAGGAACAAGGATAAGAATTGTTTCTTGCTCGGTTGCTCCCTTTCTCTCCCTTTTTGCGGAGTAAGGAGAGTATTACACTTGTTAACATTATTACTAATAATAGTAAATTATTGCTCTATCTATAATATCTTAATATGGGTGTTCTTTGAAGAATTAGGTGGAAATTTATTTGTAAGACGAAGGTTTCCGACTATGAGAAACATGATTCGAAACTTTGTATGTGGTCTTCACCATATAAATTTACTGAATTGTCTCTCTAAAATGTGTTTGAAAATACCATTCTTCATTAAGCTAATTATCTATTCAATACATCCTCTTTTTTATTTAATTGCAATTGATGTATTTCCATAGTATAGTTTTGCCTATAGGTTTTTACCTTTCACTTGAAAGGGTTTTTCCTATTTTTGGCTTAGTCTATAGAGTCTTAGATTAATTTATTTTAGACTTTAGTTAATTTAATTTAGACTTTTATTCAGCATATTATTTTCTGTTATATGACCGAAAATATGTGATGTAATTACGGTTATGTTTAAGTCTAGTTGAGTTGTAATCTCATAAAGACAAGATTAGATTAGCTAAGAGATAAGGTTGATCTAGGCGTGTGAAATAAGATAGGAGAGCCGAAAATCTCTATCTTATCTTATTAGATTATTTTCCTTATCTTTAGGATATCTTTTCCTAAATTCTAGGGATTAGTTTTAAATGCTTTCTAGATAGGTTTTTTGATTCCTAATTGTGCTAGGATTAGCCTAGTATATATATAGGACCGATTAGCATTAATAAGATCAGATTTTGAAGTATTAAAATTTCGTGAGTTTATACTTATGAATTAAGGTTGAGTACCTTGCTTGTTAGCATTGAAGAAAGACTGAGATCGATCTTCTACCCCTTTGAACCGAGATTCAAAGGTTACTATCCCTATTTGTTACTCTCTAAACTACACAACCATCACTCTCTTTAGTTAAATATCCCATAAAAATCGTTCCTTTAAATCCTATAACCCTCACTCACTCGAAAATCCTCTAAAGTAACAATCTTTGAGCCCAAATTCATATCAATTGGTGTGGCTGCTGCTGATTTTCAAAACTTTGAGTGGTGTTTCGTTTCCATTGAAGCAATATTCGACGCACAAACAAATTGCCAGATTCGTAAAGTTTTTGAGAACCGCAAAAACATGATGTATCAGTGCTAGATCTGCCTAAATTCATGACTAATGAACAAGAAGAGATTTTTTCCCTCCTCGACAGTTATTTATTGCCTGTTTATAGATGTTGTCCACAAGAAGTTGTTGATGCTCAATTAAAGGCTATTTTTAATGGCTTTGATTTGCAACTAGAGATCAAGAACGATAACGATTTGCAGGAACATACTTCTAATCTGCAGGAAGATATTTCTGATTTGCAAGAAGAGTTAAAAATTGATTCTTTTTTAGTTCTTGACAATAAAGATGCATTCTTGGAGACTCCTCATGACGTGCAACCAACAAAAGGGGTATGGGTTTGTGATTCTGACACAATCATTAATCCTCATGGACTTTACGGTTTGCACAGGTTTCATATGCAAGATTTGTGTTTTCTTTGTTCTTTTATTAAGTGTTCTTGTTTACTGACGAGCTTAACTAGGTTTCGTGATTGTCCAAGTGATTTTGCTATTATGATGGAGATGGTACTATGGGAATTAGTTCGTCGGATATGGATGATTTCATGGTGCAGGCACGCTACCCCAAGTTTGTCCTTTGGGCATGAAACGTGAGGACACGTTTTTTTTCAAGAGGGGGAGAATGATGTATTTCCATAGTATAGTTTTGCCTATAGGTTTTTACCTTTCACTTGAAAGGGTTTTTCCTATTTTTGGCTTAGTCTATAGAGTCTTAGATTAATTTATTTTAGACTTTAGTTAATTTAATTTAGACTTTTATTCAGCATATTATTTTCTGTTATATGGCCTAAAATATGTGATGTAATTTCGGTTATGTTTAAGTCTAGTTGAGTTGTAATCCCTTAAAGACAAGATTAGATTAGCTAAGGGATAAGGTTGATCTAGGCGTGTGAAATAAGATAGGAGAGCCGAAAATCTCTATCTTATCTTATTAGATTATCTTCCTTATCTTTAGGATATCTTTTCCTAAATTCTAGGGATTAGTTTTAAATGCTTTCTAGATAGGTTATTGGATTCCTAATTATGCTAGGATTAGCCTAGTATATATATAGGACCGATTAGCATTAATAAGATCAGATTTTGAAGTATGAAAATTTCGCGAGTTTATACTTATGAATTAAGGTTGAGTACCTTGATTGTTAGCATTGAAGAAAGACTGAGATCGATCTTCTACCCCTTTGAACCGAGATTCAAAGGTTACTATACCTATTTGTTACTCTCTAAACTACACAACTATCACTCTCTTTAGTTAAATATCCCATAAAAATCGTTCCTTTAAATCCTATAACCCTCACTTACTCGAAAATCCTCTAAAGTAACAATCTTTGAGCCCAAATTCATATCAGCAATACTTTAATTTTTAGTTATTCTCATATTTTATTACTTTGTCATATATATTTTCTATTTTGTAAAAATATATATTATTATAACCATCACAATTAATATATGTTTAAAAAATCAACTTCGTATCACTTTTAATAAAAAAAAATAAAGATATCAATGATCAACAATAATAGAAACGATTTTAGAGTATTAAAGTGTTTTAACTATTAAAAAACAAATTGAGTAATTAATTTTTAAATAGAAAATCTCATATTGGAGAATGGAGACCATGGTTATAACCTATGTCTCTTGAAGTTCATAAGTGTAACATCACTCATCGTCATAATCCCTTTTAAGTATTAACTTTATATGACAACATGCTCCACTTTATTAAAGTTTTTCTCCACTCTAATTTTATTACTTTTGTTAAGTGAAAGTGTGTGGAACATTCTGATTTTATATCTGTCAAGAATAAAGCCAGAGATCTAAACACTACAACCTGTTCTTTTCACTTCATTCTTTGATCTGACTACTCCTCCTACTCTCCTTATCTATTGTTTTACCTAGAGATGACAATTGAGCTGGGATAGCCCAGTCCATCGGGTTGAGCTGGGGCCGTTGGGCTGGCCCGGAAGAAACCCCTGGACCAGGCTCCTTGGTGCAGCCCATACCGGCTCACAGAAATCTTGCCCGGTCCATAATGCCACTCACCGATGACCGAACCCGATGGGGACCTAATTTTATAAATATATTTATATATTTTTGGGCCTGGCCTTAACGGCCCAACCCATTGTGATCCACCCAAACAGCAAGCATGCCTACCCTGTGACCAATTGACCACCCCGTCTTGACTTTTATTTAATGGGGAACCTACAATGAAGCAAGAAATGACAATCGACACCCCAAATGAAAAAAAAAAACTTTTTTTACCTATCTGTTCTTCATTAAAATATCATATATCAGGTTGAATTTCGAATTTGCAACTTCAAGGTTTCATTCAAAAAATTATTCGTCCCCTCCATCTACCCTTAAATTTTCAATCTAGGTTAAGGATCCTTTAGTACTTTTCTAAAACTTCAATATAGGAAAAATCTTGTTCAAACACTTTCCTTTTCTTTTCATTTCGAGACCAAGATCAAATTGTTATGGAAGAGCTCAAATGTGTGAGCCATACTAATCATATATCCTAGAATTATTCGTGTCAAGTCCTTAGTCCCTTGAAATATCTAACCATAGTAAATCTTTTAAAAGGACCGATCAAGCCAGGTTTTGAAAAGATTGGGTCGGGTCGGATCTGGGCCAACCAGTGAGAAACACAATACCTAAGATTGTTGGGCTTTATAGGCCAAATTCGGCCTGAGATTGTTAGATCAAGATGAGTCTAGATTAATTGATTCTATTTTGAGCAGCTCTAAAGCACAATAACTTCGAAATTTTATGTGATTGTATGGCGCATCATAATTTGATTATAGTCTATAGACCCTAGAGATAAAATTATAAAATCACTTGGTGAGTGCATGCCTGCATGGGGCATCATAAGAGTCAATGTCATAAAATAATATTTGAGCAAATTTTGTAGATCCAAATCAGCCTATTTTAGTGGTGGTTTGGTGATGATGGTCAAAGTGTGGGCTCAAATATGTCTTTTGTTTTGAGTACTTTAGACTATGGATGTTGTGTACTTAGAGTTTAGACTAAGTGAGCATTAAAAAATAAGTATATAAGCCCGGCCCATCGATGTGTGTGGGCATTGAGGGCAAATTGCTTTAGTTTGGCTTAGTGCTTACTAGGTATCTCTATCATGTTAAACATGGAGTATATTAATTCCGTCCCTCCATAATTCTTGCAATATTTGAATTTTTAAGGACAAATTATTAACTTTAATAAATTCTCACCGTCTTTTAAGAAAAAAGATAGTCATATGAAATCTTGGCTCAATATGTAGTTTTTTATGTTAATTCTTTCGTATATTTTTTTACTAACGCAAAATCGAAAATATTATATACCACTATGTTTGGATAGAGGGAAATGGAAGGAAATAAAGAGAAAATAAAGGGAGAGGTACATGTCTCCTTGTTTGGATATCACATAGAGGGAGAGAAAGGGAGAGTGTTGGATCACAAGGAGACACTCAAGAAGGGGGGGTTGAATTGAGTGTGGTATTTTCTAAATTTTATCGAACTTTCTTTCGAGATCTCAGAGACCTTTTCTGAGCTTTTTAGTTGCGTATATGAATATTGTTAATTCGATAAGAATTTCTAGAATAGTAAATAGAAAGGCAGTAATAAAGAGACGAGACAAGAAATTTTACCGTGGTTCAATCTCACCTCTGAGATCTACGTCCACCCTACCTTTTCTTTTATTAATTGAATCACAAAATATCAAACTCTTGATACAATTTGATTCCCTCACTACTAATCCTAGTAGTGCCCCCCAACACTTAACCCTAAGTGTTTCTAATTGAATTAGATTTATACTCAAACCTACCCAACACTCTCTATAATAAGAAAATTACAGAAAGATTTTAGTCCTCTAAAATTGTGCTTCTTGATAAGCTAATAAGGAAAATTACGATCTAAAACTGTTTCCAGCTATATAACAACTCAGTGCCATGCTCAGTGCCACTGAAGACAAATATCTCTTCCAAAAAATCCGGGCCTTAATCTTTGATCTTCTATCTTTTCCAAACTCGTCTTCTATCTTTTCCAAAGCTGATCTTCATGTGTCTAGGGAGATTTTGCTAGAGGATATATCTTTTTAGAATAAATCATTTTATCCTTGACATAAAAAAGATATGATAATATTTTCCAAAACTAATCACATAATCAGTTTTACAAAACTATCTTTATTTATATACAAAATCTTTATTTCAAGAAACATATTTTTATGAAAAATAATATTAACATGAATACTTCATTTCTTAACTCTAAGAGAATAAGTAATTATGCTAAAATTATTTTCATACTTTGTTTAAATATCCAACTATCAAAAACTCCAATGACTTTGTTGCTCGATCATAATTATTTCACTGACACACATACCCAAAACATGTTAATAACATACTCCCTCCGTAACATAAAAGTTGCAACAATTTCCTAAAATGGGTGTAACATATTACTTGCAACAATTTTTTATCTTCCTTATTTTGGTAAATTTTATCACATGAAATGATGATGTGTTTTTTGGTCGCCACCCACTTTTATACTTTTTTTTGTTGTTTTCTTTCTTTTCCCTCCTTTTCTCTCTTTAACCCATGTGATTTCTCTCTACTTTTATTAATCATACTCCCTTTTCCATACTTAATATATTATGCCTAGGAATTCCCCCTAATTCAATTGTTGCAACTATTATGTTACGGAGGGAGTACATGTGTTTGTCATCATCAAAATACACATGGACAAAGTGTCCCAACATATTCCTCCTTTTTGATGATGACAAACACATAATAGTTCCCCCTCAACATAAGCAAATATTACATTGGCAAACATGATACGATTTCATGAGAATGAACATCTAGCATTAACATAGTGCTATATACCAAATCTTCCCCCTTTTGGCATTATCAAAAAGGAGGCATAAAAATCCATAGTATCATAGTTCGAAGTCAATTGTCCATGCAAGATAGTAGCTCAAGCAAAAATCAATCTAGTGATACTGGTGCTACGTCAAGATTCAATTCACAATCCAAAGTTTTGAAGCAACAACTAATCCAACTCACAATCCGAAACTATGAAGCAAGAGTTAATCCAATTCACAATTCAAAGTTATGGATCATAAGGTAAAAGTGAAGAATTATGGTAGGATACAGAAATAAGGTAAGCAAGCTTGAATTATTTGGAATGGGGATATGCTCAACAAGTGCTCAAACCTTATTCACCTTTTTGACATCATCACGCATAGATTTTGGAACTTTCTTCACTTCAGCACTGTATATGTTACTGTGCCACTGGACAATCTATTTCCTTCAAAGATAGCTTTGCTTCGTATATTCAATACAAAGACATGGTAATCACAACTCTTTTCATCATCTCATAATTAAACTCTAATATGAATTGTCTCATCTCTTTCCTTTTTTTATATATATATATATATATATATATATATATATATATATATATATATATATATATATATATTTGATGTCATGGAAGGATTTATTTATTTTTTTTCTTTTTTTCCTTTTTTTTATAAGGAGATGTAAACTATATAGAAATCATAGAGTCAATTAATGAGAACCAACAAAGAATATTAACTTGTGAAACGTGATCTTATGTTCTTTCAAATAATGTCCATGGCACTGTGCCTTGTATTGTGCCCCACTGCTTTCTTTCTTTCACTTATAGAATTTCATTGCCGACCTCTTCAAGTTCCCCCTCAACTCATGACATCTTCTTTCACCATTTTTACATAATGTCTTTGCCCCGAACATAATCATGAATCAAGGTTAAAAGCACTTGTTGTTTTGAGCAATAGGGGATGAAAACGAGGATGTAATGGGGAAGTAAATGAAGAATAAGTAAAGAAAAAATAATAAGGCCAGATGTCAAACTCAAAATAAGCAAATCAAAATATCGGGCTAAAGGTCAAGCTTGCCATAGAAAAGTGAATTAACATTTCATAGCTTAATAGTTCAGCAACTTTGGATCATTTAGCTTAATACTTTGGCAACTTAGAATCAAGACATCAGGACAGCATCATTAGACCTTGCGAGTCCTAAGTCACAATTAAAAGACTCTTTCACAAATTTTCACATGGATAAATATTATAAACTCCGATTCAACACATCTATGAGAGAAGATAAGGCATATAAGACAAATCAATTGCTAGAAATGTATCTCAAAGCCAATAAATTCACCCCTTTTTTATTGTTGCCAAATGTAACATACCCTCCATGGTAAGGTTACAAGTGAGAGGAATTGAATTTTCACTAATCATAGGTCTTAAGCAGCTAATGCGGAGGATAATAGGCTGCTTTCTCTCACTTTCACCTGTAAAAAGATCACTTGTTAGTTTTAGGAACCCAAACTTGCTTGGGTCCCTTCTTCTTTCGTTGAGCATCTAAGAGATCCTTTCTAACCCATATTTGATTTCCATACTTTGAATTCTTCTCAACATATTTTTTATTTGCATTACAGTCATTCATGAGATGTCCATTCTTTCCACAGAAGTAGCAAATCAAATATTCGGGAAGATCAACATATTTTCTCTTTCGAAAGTCTCTTTCATAATTTTTAGCTATGAGACTTGTACTGAGCTTCTGGTCAGTATATCCTAAACCATGTCTGTTTCGATTATTTGTTTGAGAGGTCATATGGTCTAGGATATTACTACCAGGTGTGGCAATTTTTGACATCTGCAGTTGCACCTTCAAAGACTCAATTGTTGCTTTCAAGTTTTCATTTTTTGTCATTTAGGGTGTTTAAGTCATGTTTGGCTTTTTCAAAATCTTCACAAAGTTTTGTACTTTGTTCTTCATTTATAGGGTCGACCCTAGGGTTTTCCTTTTCATTTTTCAGTTCCAATAGTTCAAGGTTCAAAACGTTTATTTGTTTTTGAAAGTCAAGATTCTTTGCCTCAAGCTCAGTATAGGGCACAGTGTTGTTTACAATTTCTTTAGCAAGATCTTTTCATATTTTAGCGCACTTATCTAAACGACTTGGTCATTTATAGTTTTGTCCATTTCTTTTTTTCTTTTGACCAATTCCTTGTTATCATCCAGCAATTCCTTATATTCCAATTCCAACCCAATTTTTTGCTTAGTGATGTTTTTCAAATCTTATTTCATGTTTATAAATTCATCACGCATTTCTTGACAATCGTCAATTGCATTACTAAGCAAATCAATTAGTTTGTTTTTGGATAATAGAGGTATCATAGATTTCAAAGAAGTGAGATTTACCTCTGCATTATCCTCCTCATCTTGGGAGGTGGGTGTTTTCGTCATAAGACATAGATGCGAGTCATCTAGGTACTGAGACCTTCTCTGAGATCCTTCAGTTGCATTTAGGCAAAGTTTTGCCTCTTGGCTCAGTGCCTCTGACTGTTCCTCATCAGACTCGGATTCTCCCCATACGGCTGCTACCATGGCCTTCTTGAACTCCCTTTTTGATTATTCTCTTTTATCTTTGGGTTTCTCATTTTCCCACAAGGGACATTCCTTGATCCTGTGGCTATATTCTCCACACTTAAAACATCCAGAGTTAGTAGCACTTTTCTCATAGTTAGATGTAGTACTTACCTTTGAAATTCGCATTCTTGCTAGGATTACTATTTTTGTCTTTTTAAGAAATTTTTTGAATCTCCTAGTAAGAAAAGTAACATTTTCATCACTATCATTATCATCACTTTCTAATTCAGTTTTTAATGCTAGACCTTTGCTCTTTGGTGTAGGATTTTTAGCATCTAGAACAAGTTCATGAGTCATTAAAGAACCAATTAATTGTTCTAGGGGAAGTTTCGACAAGTCCTTGGATTCTTGTATAGCAGTTATCTTTGGTAGCCAACAACTTGTCAAACTTCTTAACACTTTCCTAACCAATTCTTCTGACGAATAAATTTTTCCAAGAGAACGCAATTCATTTGTGATGATAGTTAAGCGAGTAAACATTTCATTTATTGATTCATCTTTATCCATGGTAAACAATTCATATTGTTGAACTAACAAATCAATGCGAGATTGTTTTACCTCTTTCGTGCCTTCGTGGGTCGAAAGTATCCCATATTTCCTTTGCCGTTGAGCAAGCAGAGATCCTTGAGTATTCATCAGGTCCAATTCCATATTGGAGAATATTCATAGCTTTAAAGTTCTTCTCGGCCTTTGCATAGTCGGTTGAATCGTAGTCGTCTTCGTCTTTGTCAACCAACTTTCCCTCATTATTTTTGACTTGGATGAGGATGGGTCCTTTTCTTATGATTTTCCAACATTCATAATCCGACCCTTGGATGTAAATCCTCATCCTAGCCTTCCACCATCCATAATCTTCTCCATTCAAAACCGGACACTTTGAGTGTCTTCTTTGAGAGTCATCTTGCATGTTCATGATTTCTATTCTCAAGGGATGAGCCTTATGAGAATAGCCCGCTCTGATACCAATTGTTGGATCACAAGGAGACACTCAAGAAGGGAGGGTTGAATTGAGTGTGGTATTTTCTAAATTTTATCGAACTTTCTTTCGAGATCTCAGAGACCTTTTTGAGCTTTTTAGTTGCGTATATGAATATTGTTAATTCGATAAGAATTTCTAGAATAGTAAATAGAAAGGCAGTAATAAAGAGACGAGACAAACAATTTTACCGTGGTTCAATCTCACCTCTGAGATCTACGTCCACCCTACCTTTTCTTTTATTAATTGAATCACAAAATATCAAACTCTTGATACAATTTGATTCCCTCACTACTGACCCTAGTAGTGCCCCCCAACACTTAACCCTAAGTGTTGCTAATTGAATTAGATTTATAGTCAAACCAACCCAACACTCTCTATAATAAGAAAATTACAGAAAGATTTTAGTCCTCTAAAATCGTGCTTCTTGATAAGCTAATAAGGAAAGTTACGATCTAAAACTGTTTTCAGCTATATAACAGCCCAGTGCCATGCTCAGTGCCACTGAAGACAAATATCTCTTCCAAAAAATCCGGGCCTTAATCTTTGATCTTCTATCTTTTCCAAACTCGTCTTCTATCTTTTCCAAAGCTGATCTTCATGTGACTAGGGAGATTTTGCTAGAGGATATATCTTTTTAGAATAAATCATTTTATCCTTGACATAAAAAAGATATGATAATATTTTCCAAAACTAATCACATAATCAGTTTTACAAAACTATCTTTATTTATATACAAAATCTTTATTTCAAGAAACATATTTTTATGAAAAATAATATTAACATGAATACTTCATTTCTTAACTCTAAGAGAATAAGTAATTATGCTAAAATTATTTTCATACTTTGTTTAAATATCCAACTATCAAAAACTCCAATGACTTTGTTGCTCGATCATAATTATTTCACTGACACACATACCCAAAACATGTTAATAACATACATGTGTTTGTCATCATCAAAATACACATGGACAAAGTGTTCCAACAGAGAGAAATTGAAGGATTGATTTCCCCTTCCTCTTGAACCAAAATCCTTTTCATGTTGGAAAGATTTGGAGGGAAAATGCAAGCTCATCACTTTCTCCTTCATCTTCCTTTATTTCCTTCCCCTTCCCTATTCTACCTCCCCTCCCTTTCCCTCTATCGTTGCTATCCAAACATAGTTTAAAGGTCAAAGTAGCACATTGAAAACCGCCAAAGGCAAGTGTTTTGCGAGAATTATGGAACTTGTGCGACACGAAGACATTGATAGCAATATGGGGAAATTTCCCACCAGGCAACAACAGTTCTGCTAAAGGAAGTAGGATTATTCAGTGTTATTTTGGAATAAGATTGAGATAAGTGATAAACTTATCTAATTATCTTGACAAACTTTTCCTAATCTCCCTACCTTTTTCATTTGATTAAGGGTAATTTAGTATTTTCCACCCTATTTTTTTATCCCAGCCCTTATAAGTTATACCTAACCCTTTTCTAATATAATTTTGATGGAATAGCAACCCATGTTATCCCTATCAATATCTTAACTAAATTAACAAGCCTCCCTAAACAAACCAGGGATAAGAGGAAAGTGGAGCTAAATCCCTAAACCCTGTGCTTACCCCCAAAATAAACAAGTTAATTAAGTCAAACTATATATGTAACCTAAGGTCATTTTATAAGGAAAAATTGCCTAGAATAATGCAACCTTTTGCCCGTTCGCAAATAATAATGCAACCTAAAGATTATTCTGGAATAATGCAACCTTTATACCCCATTTATTTTAAACAAGTCAAAACCGGATAAAATCAGTTCTAACCTGAAGAATAGGTTAAATGGGACACGTGTCGGCTTATAATTAGTTTTAATAAATTAATTTAAAAATAAAAACAAAAAACAAAAAAAAATTCCCACCCACCCTCCCCTAACCCCTACGCAGAATCACGACCCACCCCCCACAACCACTGCCACCCCACCCCACCCCCCAGCCACCCGCAACCACTGCCACCCCACCCCAATTTCCGACCCCCAGCAACCAGATAAATATTCAGTACAAGCAGATAAATCAGGAATTGGACCAGTAAACTTATTAGCATGAAGCCATACCTGACTTAACTGATTCATACCCAAAACAACATCAATCGAACCCGAAAAGACCCGATCTTTGATTATTAACCCACAAATTCTTAATACTAGACCCATTAAAAGACTGAGGTAATGAACCATTCAAATCATTATAACTCAATCTTAAGTCTTGCAAACCAGGAAAAGTATCAAAAATATCAGGAATTGGACCTTGAATATTAGCATTACTAGCATAAATAGTAGCGAAACTAGTGGAATCAATCAATTCAGAAGGAAAAGGAGAAAGATTATCATTAAAAGAAAGAGAAAGAGTTTGAAGTGAAGATAACCCAGAAGAAGAATTAGCAGGAATTGAAGTAAAGTTGTTAAATCTAAGTAAATTTTTTGAAGAAAAGAGAGATTAGATAAAGATGGTAATAACCCATAAAATTGATTGTTTTGAAGAGAAAGAGTAGTGAGTTGAGAAAGAGAACCGAATGAAGTAGGTAAAGTTGCAGAAAGTGATTAAGAAGCAAGATTAATGGAGGAAACCCTGTTGTTAATATCACAACTTATGCCTTTCCATTTGCAGTAATCAGTGGATGAATCACCTCGAAAACGACGACCCCCCGCGTGAAAACCACCCAAGCCCCGCCCAAGCCACCCAGCGCAGCCACGAGGAGGGGGGGGGAAGCGAAGGCGGGGGGAGGGGTTTAGCCTGGTGGTGCCGCAGCGACGAGGGGGAGGTGGGGGGTTGGGCCTGAGAGCAGCACGGGGGCTGAGAGCTGCAGGGTTGGGGTTGGGGTTGGGGTTGGGGTTGGAGCAGCAGGGGGTGTGTGGGTGGGGGTGGGGGGATTTTATCTTTTATTTTTTTAGTTTTTTTAATATATTAATTAAAATTTAAAGTTTTAAATAAAAATTACCAATTGTTCAGGTAACCGGTAATTTGTCCTATTTAAAATAAATGGGGTATTAAGGTTGCATTATTCCAGAATAATCTTTAGGTTGCATTATTATTTGCGAATCGCCAAAAGGTTGCATTATTCTAGTCAATTTTTCCCATTTTATAATGAGCTTTGAGTACTTGAACTTGCATATATTCCAAATCCTTAAGGATGTTCCCCAATTAAGATGCTGACTATTAAAGCATACACTACAACCTGGTCCAACTAAACTTGAGGCCCAATGTAAAGCAGATAAATTGTTCAGCCGTGAGCCAAATATGCCATATATGCATGACATGCATGCCCATGTACTTCATGTAAGCTCAATACACTTGGCCCTATTCTTTTGAGTTGAATGACTTCTACTAAACTCCAGTGAATTAAAACTTAATTGAAGTGAAGTAAAATTATTAGGGTTATGCTAAATATCGTTCTATATTTTTTTACTAAAACCCTGTATTAAATAACGTACCTTCACTCTTGCGACGAAATAGGATGTGGCACTGATTGACTCCAAAACTAGTGATAGCTCGGTTGACGACTTCGATGAGGTGGGTGGCGACTTTGAGGAGTGGTGGCTGGCTGAAACTCGTTGAGGGGATGTGAAGGGAGGGAAAGTGAGGAGAGAGAGTAGGAGTCAAATGTATAAGGATGGGGGTATTCTAGGAAATTCATGGTATTTAGGGTGTTAAGCAGAAGGGCGGCATTTAGGGGTCCACAATTGTTTTTACGAAAATTATGAGAGGAAATTAACACAAGTACATAACTAACTTGAATTGACGTGAAATGGACTAGACTAATTTTCCGTTATATATATGTCTTTACTTGTTTGACTTTGACTTTTTACATTTATTGCTGGATTACTTTAACCCTTAATAATCATATCCTATTAGTAAATCTTATAACATAGAAGCATGAGTAATGATATATACAGACCTAAAGCATTAAATACATTACCTAAAATAGTATTAAGTTGAGAATTTATTTCACAATCACGCGTGAATCAGTGTTATTAATGTTTAAAAGTTACGTAAATTTCCTTATTATTTAGATTCTTATATACAGCCCTAAGGGTTGTATTTATCATTTTCCTAAAAGTATCACTTAATAAAAAAAATTTCTCGTATGTTAGTAAATAAATAAGGTCATGAGTAAACATTGCAAAAAGACAAAGGGGGGCAAGTGAAAAAAAAAATGTTGTATATATTTATTAGTATTAACGTGCGATTAGGCAGGTAAATAGTAAACGATCCTTTCGTTAAATTTAAGGAAATATGGTTAGCTAACCAAGAAGAGATTAGGTGAAACTAAGTAAGCAAATGGCATCCTCCCCCTCATTCTTTGTTTGGTTTTGTAATGTTTTTGGTTTTTGTTTTAACCCTAATTATCTTCTTGTATAATGTGTTTGTGTTCAAAAATGGAAAGAACAAAGGAATACTGTTTTAGCTTCACAAGTTGAGTCAATAAATTAAATTGTTTGGATAGATTTGTGTGTATTATTATGTTGGAGAAGATTTTAAATTATGGTTTAGGCACTTCAACAGTTCAACTGCTCCTATTTACATTGTGCCTCAGCCTCTTTCCCCTAGCTACTGCTGGCCACCATCAAATTCCGCAAAGAAGTTGTCATCTTATAAAGATTGTTTGGATTGTCAATTTGTCATCACATAACTACTTCTATCTTTAAAATTGTTCTACAAATAAAAAGGTATCAAGAAAAGTTATGAAAGCCTTTCCAAATACGAATTCAGCAATATAACTTTGTAACGTTTATCGAAATATTCTGATCTTATCTACGAGTATACATAAAAAAAACAGAGGGAGTATAATAAAGGGACAATGGAAACTAAAACTTGATTATATAAAACTAATATTAGAAAAGTGGAAAATTCATTTTGTCCAATATGAGAGGTGAAAAAGAGTTTTACTTACGCTGTATCTATGGAAAATTTTGAGAAATAAGAAAGTCGGTTATCCTATATAATAAAAAAACATAAGAAGTTTACTTGGTTTAAATGGCAACTAGTTTTAGATACTATTTGAAGAATTACCACTATAAATCGTGCTAGAAGTGGGAAACGAGCTCCATATTATAGAAACAAATAAAGGCTACAAATTTTACTGAAAATTCATGGGGCAATTCAATACTATCATTAAGTTGAATTTTCCTCGTACATATTATGAAAATACATATTATGACAAATCTAACAAGATCCACATGCGTATGTTTTCTGATACATATTAAGAAGAATATTCGGCCAAAGATTTTAAAGTTTCAAAGAGGACTTATATATATTATGGGACGGAGGGAGTAATAAAAACTACATACGAGTTTCAACTTTCTTTTCAAATTGTTGTAAAGAAGCACTATAAAAAAAGCTTAGGGAAAGGGGCCGACACGAACATCGTTTGTTTCTAAGACATCGTTTCTACTCCGCATAACAATTTCCAATCTTACAATAAAATCCATTGCACTACGTTTTTCCTCACAATGATATTATTTCGTAGATGCATACTATTGTTTTCTTATATGTGATTTAACTGAACTTATAATTGACGAATGACCACGAAAGAAGCTTTAATATGTCGACTAATGTCAAGTAAGTTCATTCATCTTACATCCGAGTGTAACATAGAAATTGTAGTGTCAAGCGTACAAAACGAGGAAAGAAAATAAAGGATTATCGTTTATAGCAGCCAAAAGTGAACCAAGCAACTGTTTGGACATGTTTGTGCCTATTATGTCGCGAACATTGAAAACAGTTAAAATGCTTCAACTGCTCTTGTTACCATTGCCTCAGCCTCTTCCCACTAACTACTTCTTCCAACATAAAATTCCTCAAAGAAGTTGTCATGTTCTAGATGAGATTAGTTTGGATTGTCATCACATGAGCATATGAACCACCTGATGAAATGGTTTTATTAGCCCCCTTTTTATGTTATCTAAATTAATTGAAGGTTTTGCTAACCACTCATAAGCATTGGATACTTTTTAAAATTGATCTTAATTTGAAAATATATGAAAAAATTATATACTTTATTTGACATTATTAGTTGTTTAGTACTTCCTCCGTTTCTTTTTGTTTGTCTTACTTTTCGCTTTTGTCCATTTTTTTTGTTTGTCCTACTTTTTCATCTTTGGAAAATTATCATTTTGGGTACCTGAGTTTTGACAAAATATTATTTTGGGTACCCAAGTTTTTAATAATATCGATTTGGGTATCTGAGATTTGACAATAGGTTCAATTTAGGTACCTCCATACTAACGGTGTTAACTTACCGTTAAGTGTGACCCGCTTTTAAGATAATCAATGGTTCTAATCTGTTTCAAAGATCTAATGACTGTTATTATTTTTAAAAAAAGTGGCAAATCCAATACTACTCTTAAAATAGATTAGGGTCATTGATCATTTTAAGAAGTGGGTCAACATCTGTCAAAATTTGACTCGAAACCAGACCCAAATTAATGGTTTTGAACACAAATTTTTTGACCCGAACCAGGGAAACCGTTTTTTACTCGACCGACCGGAAAATCACTTAGACCGGTCAAACGGGTCGGTTAAAATAATTTTTTTGGGTTTGAACCTAATAAACCTTGTTTAAGACCCTAGGTGTTCGATTTCGGATAGGCCCAACGGGTTAAGGGATGTGAATTTGTCAAACAGGTAGGTTAGAATATAATGCTTTCGAGTTTGGGTCCAATAAACCTTGTTTAAGACCCAGCATGTTCAGTTTCGGGTAGACCTAACGGGTCCAGAGATTTGAATTTGCTCTTTCTTTCATTTAATTTTTGGGTCATATATGTAAAAAATTCCCATAATTTCATACTATTGCTATAAATATAATGATTTTCGGTCGGTTGAGTAAAAAACGATTTTCCCGGGTTCGGGTCAAAAATTTTGTGTTCAAAACCCATTATTTTGGGTCGGGTTTCGAGTCAAATTTTGACAGGTGTAGACCCACTCCTTAATATGATCAATGACCTTAATCTATTTCAAGAGTGGTATTGGATTTGCCACTTTTTTTTGAAAATAATAAAAAGTCATTAGATCTTTGAAACATATTAAAACCATTGGTTATAAAGTGGGTCACACTTAACGGTAAGTTAACACCGTTAGTATGGAGGTACCAAAATTGAATCTATTGTCAAACCTCAGGTACCCAAATCGATATTATTGAAAACTTGGGTACCCAAAATGATATTTTGTCAAACCTCAGGTACCCAAAATGATAATTTTCCTTCATCTTTCCTTATATGACAAAATTATATCACCCATCTACCCCCTACTTTACCACTTTTTGGTCCCATATGTACCTTAAAAGTTTCTCTCACCTACTTTAATCACCACATTTATTATAAAATAAGTAGACTCCTTAATTGTTGTCCCCACCCACATGCCTATGACATCATCTTTCTTGCATTTGGAGCTATAATAAATGGGACAAACAAATAGAAATGAATGAATTATTTTTTATTTTATCTTCTTATTCCACGACTTCTAGATAGGGTCGTTTTGAAAAATTCTGGGCCCCGATTCTAACATGAAATCGCGCCCCTAATTTAAAAAGGTAAAGATGGAAGGTTGAAGTATTATAGATGGAAAGTTGAAAAATATAAGGATATATAATTGAGAATAATTATTAAGGGAAAAACAATAGTGATTTCCTCAAATATGAAGTAACTTTTAAAAAATAATAATTTTTGGAGGCCCTTATAATTTTAGGGCCCTATGCAGGGCTCCTTACACACCCTCATCTACCCCCTACTTCTAGCTCACACGTACATGGAAATACACACATGAGATAATGGATTTACTTATTATTTAGAAAAATTATCATTTTGGGTACCTGAGGTTTGACAAAATATCATTTTGGGTACCAAAATTTCAATAATATTGATTTGGGTACCTGAGGTTTGACAATAGAGTCAATTCAGGTACCTCCATACTAACAATATTAACTTACCGTTAAGTGTGGCCCACTTTTAAGATAATCAATGGTTCTAGTATGTTTCAAAGATCTAATGACCGTCATTATTTTCAACAAAAGTGGCAAATCCAATACCACTCTTGAAATAGATTAGGGTCATTGATCATATTACGAAGTGGATCTACACCTGTCAAATTTGACTCAAAACCTGACCCAAAATAATGGGTTTCGAACACAAATTTTTTGACCCAAACCCGGGAAAATCGTTTTTTTCTCGACCAACCGAAAAATCATTATATTTATAACTAAAGTATGAAATTATGGGATTTTTTTTACGTATATGACCCAAAACTAAATGAAAGAAAGAGCAAATTCAAATTCCTTAACCCTTTAGGTCTACCCGAAACTGAACATGATGGGTCATAAACAAGGTTTATTGGACCCAAACTCGAAAACATTTTATTCTAACCGACCTATTTGACAAATTCACATCCCTTAACCCATTGGGTCTACCCGAAACCGAGCACATGGGGTTCCAAACAAGGTTTATTTGGTCCAAACCCAAAAAATTATTTTAACCGACCCTTTTGACCGGTCTAAGTGATTTTCTGGTCGGTCGAGTAAAAAACAGTTTTCCCGGGTTCGGGTCAAAAAAATTGTGTCAAAACCCATTATTTTGGGTCGGGTTTCGAGTCAAATTTTGACAAGTGTAGACCCACTTCTTAAAATGATCAATGACCCTAATCTATTTCAAGAGTAGTATTGGATTTGCCACTTTTTTTGAAAATAATAACAGTCATTAGATCTTTGAAACAGATTAGAACCATTGATTATCTTAAAAGTGGGTCACACTTAACGGTAAGTTAACACCGTTAGTATGGAGGTACCTAAATTGAACCTATTGTTAAACCTCAGGTACCCAAATCGATATTATTGAAAACTTGGGTACCCAAAATGATATTTTGTCAAACCTCAGGTACCCAAAATGATAATGTTCCTATTATTTAATATTCATAATAATTATTGCTTAAATGCCCTTACTACTAACTGCGTTAATAACTTTTCCATTAACCTTCTTAATTAATCCTAACCCTAAATCAAATTTCCCAAAAAAAATAATTAGAAAATATAGAAAATATAGTTAAACCTCCCCTCCCACTCCCCCCCTCCCACTACTCAACCACCACCCACACTCCACAAACTCAACTAATACTTTTGCCCCGCAACCAACCACAACCATAGAGCTTCCCTTGCTTTCCTCCCTCTCTCGTCGTCACTTTGTTTCCCCTCCCCCTGTTTAATGCTATGCTACACCGCGGCTTAGTTGCCGGCCGATGAACACCTCGACGAACTCCTTGACGGTGAACACCTCGACGAACTCCCTGATGGCCTGCTACTCCTCAAAAATCTTTCAAGAACACCCACCAGTTTGATCTCCTCCCCACTGATGAACACATTGATGAACTCCCTAATAGTGTCTTTTTACTCTCCTTCCGATTCCTTCGTTGAGAACGAGTTCCACCCCTTCCCTGACGCCATATTACGAAGAGGGGAGAGAGAGCGACGGGGGGTTTTGTTCTGTAGGAGAGAAAGACTGGTGGTGGTGGGTTGGGTTTTTGCTTCATGTCGCCGTCTGGGTGGGGTGGTCGACAGCGGTGGTGCTTTTATTCTGCAGGGGAGGGTGAGGTGGGGGGAGAGAGTGGGTGGGGGGTTTTAAATTTTTTGTTTTCTTTTTTTAAATGAAAAGTAAAGTATAATTATAAAAACTTAACGAAAACTTAATGTCCGTTAGCAGTAAGGGCATCTTAGCTACGAACAGTGACCTCAACGACATTTGAGCTAGCTCGAAAACCAGAAAAGGTACCTTAGGAAATTTCCCTAATAATATAAAACAAAATGGTTAAATAATGGAATGGAGATGAACTGAATTTATTGGAGCTGAACTGAACTGAACAGAACTTATTAGAGCTGAACTGAACTGAACTTATCAGATCTGAACTAAACTGAATTGAAAATAAGCTGAACAGAACAGGCCGTGCATACTAAAGGAGCCTCGAAAATTCTACAAAAGTAACTTACTTTCCCCGCCCAATTCCAAAGTGGAGAAAAAAGAAAAAAATTACTTAGGAAACAAACAGAATGTTTTGATTTGATTCTCAATCTAAAATAAAAGGAAAAAAAACAAAAATAACGTAGATTAGTTCAAATGTTAAAAAGAATATATTAATAATTAGAAAGTAATTATTGCCTTAAATAAAAAAAAAAAAGATATCTTCACAAATTTTATTACCTTGTAACAACTTTTTAACTAGCTTTATTTTTGTCAACCTAGGAATGTTTTGATTTTATTTAAGTTAAATTTTCAGGTGATTTATTTGAGTTCAGTTAACTCTTGAATTTTATTATTACTATTTCATCAACACTTTTAAAAAATCAAGTACCAAAAGAATTCCGAAATAATTAGGGCCGTTCCTGACCGGGGCGAGATAAACAATTAGGGCCCTATAAGATTAACCATATGTATCTTTAAAAAAAACTTTTAGTAGACGTACTTATAATTTTGCTAAACATATAGTAATCTACTAAAATATTATCCAATCAATAATATTTTGCCTAATTTATAAAAATAAAATTGAATCAAACTATCTCATGTGATCTATCAACTTTTTATTTGTCCACTTCATCGAATTAAGTTATATGGTATAATTTTTAATCAATCCAATAAATCTTTCTCTAAAATCAAATTTGACTAGGTTTTTGATTTTGGCATATTAAAAAAGCGCTAACACTTTCTTGTTCCATAAAAGATCAATATTAATCTACCAACCATTATAAATAAACTAAGACAGAGTGAGGATAACTCAGTTGGTTAGAACATTCCTTATAATCTCAAGAGCTTCAAAGATCGATTCTCATCCCGATTTTGTGTTTTCTTATGTACTAATAAGCTATAACATCATGATATTTATAATAAGAAAATAGATGGTAGAATTATTTAGGAAAGGAAAAATCAAATTGATATTTTTGAAAACCATAAAGATAATGATGCACGTAAAACACGATAAAAATTTTAGGTTAGTTCTAAATAAAAGAAAAAAGGCAATAAGTAAAGATTAATAAAAGTAAGGAAAAAAAGGCAAAAAAAAAATATATAACAGAGAAAAAAAAGATGAACATAATAATTTGAAGGGGTAGAAAAGAATAACTAGGCAGCATGTAGTAGTAGTATGATACAAGGAAAGGTTGAACAAAAATGTAAAAGGTTGTCAAATGTATTGAGCTTGAAGGGGGAAAAAAAAAAACAAAAGATCTTGCAATGGGATTCGAACTCAACTCATAGTGCAGCTTTAAATGACGTTAAAGGCAACGCACGCGTGCCAGTAAACTAAATGCAACATTGATATACATAAGTGACAAAAAGTAATATTTACCTGTTAAAAGCAAGCAGTTAAGCAATTTTCCCTCTTGGGCCCTAGGCGGCCGCCCCACCCGCCCCGCCTCAGAACCGGGTCTGGAAATAACTATATGACATCTTCAGGATAATTTTTAAAATATTGTTATACTCTTATCAATTTAAAGATCTTTGTATATTTTTCGATTTTTATTCTCAACCTAGCATTTCAAACTAAGGATAGTTGTCCAATAAATTATCTTTATACTATATGATTTTCTCTTTTTACTACGTGAGACATTCTATTTAATTTATAAATTTTCGCTAAAAATATTATATTTGATGTAATAAAATATACATTTCTACTGTTCAAATATGCCTTGAATTATATGCCGTTAGGATTAACCAAACACAAGAGGCTCGCTGGTGTAAAATGTTTAGTAATCCGTTTTTTGGCACTAGGTTTTTTTTGGTGTATTTGGTTTAGTAAACCGGTTTTTATTTTGGGTTTTAGACCCGTTATGTTAAGGATAATTACAATGGTATTTTATAAATCGTAGTGTTAACTTCTGTCTGACTATGCAATCTGCACTCTCTCTTTCACACTAATAAAGCAATTTCCTCCTTTGCGTGGTGGACGTAGCTAACACCACTTTAAATCTGTATTATTTACATTTTCTATCCGAATTATTGATTCATCTGTCACAACATATACATTGTTCCAATCAAAATCAGTCTACACAAACTTGCAATTTGTACATAATTTATGGAATCAATTAGACCCAGAAAAGTGTAAGCGCGCATGGCATGGAATTAAAACTAATAAGTACTTTATATACAAATTAAATGGGCTCAAGATCATTGTCTAGGAGGCAAAACAACGATGAGACACAATTTTGAATAAGCTAGTGTTCTTAGAAGCAGAGAGTTGCAATTATAATTGTGTTTATTGGCGGACCTATGTTAGAACAAGGGGGGACGACTGTCCCCCCACTTTAAAAAAATTGGGTAAGAAATCTTAATTAAATCGAATTTATGTCGATTAAATTTGGATTTGTTTTCAGTTTGGCTTAATTTAATAATTTCGGGTAAGAATCGGTTTGAATTAATTTCTTTTTACATTAGTCTAAGGTTCAATCCTTACTCTATACTTTTTACTCTCTTTTTTTTCTCTTTTTGACATAGGTTTGTAAATTTAAATACGAGTACAAGCCTTTATTAAATTTTCTATTTGTCTTGTTTAAAATCTCAATTACTTGTACTCAATTTCACTTTGTATTGTATAATGTTGAGATTTATTGTTAGTTTTTTTAGGGAAGATTGATTATTGTTTAATGTTAACATTATATTTATTCATTAATGTATTAAGTTAATTTTTTGGGAAAATTAATGAACTAAGCTATTGTGTAAAATTCATATAGTAAAAGTAATTAGTGACCCCTTCACATGATCCATAGTTCGACTCTGACTATTGGTTGAGTGAGATGTTATCTATGATACATTTGTCACTTGAATTCATACAATTATTTATTTTTAAATCGATCGCTTGTGATAAGATTTTTCACAAGTTTATACGTGGTGTTTCATATAATCTGAAATTTGAGGTTATAAGTTACATTTTAGTTGTTTATATTGGACGATATATTTAAATGCGGTAGATCTATTATTTAACCCCACTTTGATCACCTATGGGAATATTCCGAGTATTGATTGAATTTTGTGAATTTTTAGAACATTAATTATCGAATTGTCAAACATTCGTAATTTGTCCCCCCAAGATAAAAATCCTGGGTCCGCCACTTTGTGTTAGGCGATTTAAAGGAAGTAAATGCTCACACATAGCATTTTCCTTAGGGCTATGTTTAGTATTTTCCTTCTATAATCTATTAGTTAGTTCACGATGACGGGTTAATCAGAACATTTTCGGGCAAGGTGATTTTTTTTGACGGGTGCCTTCCCGGGGGTCCCAATAGGGTCTCTGTAAATTTTGGGGGGCTTCTTGCCCCAAAAGGGCCTCTAAATGGCCTCCCGAGTCGGTTATCGATATAGGTCGGAATTACGGAGGTGGATTGGAAGGAATCCGGTGCCCGGTTTTGGGGCATGTTAAGGTTCCAAAGGGCCTCATATGGCCCAAGAAGGCCGTAAAAAATTATTGGGCAAGATGCGACTCCGGGCCCCAGGACGTGGTCGTGGCGTCACGAAAACGGGTAAATCATAACATTTTCGGGCAGGGTGATTTTTTTTGACGGGTGCCTTCCCGGGAGTCCCAATAGGTTCTCTGTAAATTTTGGGGGGCTTCTTGCCCCAAAAAGGCCTCTAAATGGCCTCCCGGGTCTGTTATCGGTATTGGTCGGAATTACGAACGTGGGATTGGAAGGCCTCCGGTGCCCGGTTATGGGGCATGTTAAGGTTCCAAAGAGCCTCATATGGCCCAAGGAGGCCCTAACAAAATTTTGGGAAATATCAGACTCCGGGCCCCGAGACGTGGCCGGGGCGTTAGTAATAGTTCACGAAAACGGGTAAATCGGAACATTTTCGGACTGGGTAATGTTTTTGACGGGTGCCTTCCCGGGGGCCCCAATAGGGTCTCTGTAAATTTTGGGGGGGCTTCTTGCCCCAAAAGGGCCTCTAAATGGTCTCCCGAGTCGATTATCGGTATTGGTCGGAATTACGGAGGTGGGATTGGAAGGCATCCGGTGCCTGGTTTTGGGGCATGTTAAGGTTCAAAACGGCCTCATATGGACCAAGGAGGACCTTAAAATTTTTTTGGCAAGATGCGACTCTGGGCCAGGGACGTGGCCGGGGCGTGAGTAATAGTCCATGAAAACGGGTAAATCGGAACATTTTCGGGCAGGGAGATTTTTTTTAACAGGTGCCTTCCCGGGGGACCCAATATGGTCTCTGTAAATTTTGGGGGGCCTCTAAATGGCCTACTGTGTCGGTTATCGGTATTGGTCGGAATTACAGAGTTAGGATTGGAAGGCATCCGGTGACCGGTTTTGGGGCATGTTAGTGTTCCAAAGGGCCTCATATGGCTCAAGGAGGCCCTAAAATTTTTTTGGGCAAGATCTGACTCCGGGCCCCGGGACGTGGCCAGGGCGTGAGTGTTCACGAAAACGAGTAAATCGGAACATTTTCAGGCAGGGTGATTTTTTTTTACGGGTGCGTTCCCGGTGGTCCCAATAGGGTCTCTGTAAATTTTGGGGGGCTTCTTGCCCCAAAAGGGCCTCTAAATTGCCCCCGAGTCGGTTATCGGTATTGGTCGAAATCACGGTGGTGGGATTAGAATGCATCCGGTGCCCGGTTTTGGGGCATGTTAAGGTTCCAATGGGCCTCATTTGGCCCAAGGAGGCCGTAAAAAATTTGGGCAAGATGCGACTTCGGGCCCCAGGACGTGGCCGAGGCGTGAGTTGTAGTCCACGAAAAGGGGTAAATCGGCACATTTTCGGGCAGGGTGATTTTTTTGACGGGTGCCTTCCCGGGGGTCCCAATAGGATCTCTGTGAATTTTGGCGGGTTGCTGGCAGTGGCCGGGCGTCACGAAAACTGGTAAATCAGAACATTTTCGGGCAGGGTGATTTTTTTTGACGGGTGCCTTCCCGGGGGTCCCAATAGGGTCTCTCTAAATTTTGGGGGCTTCTTGCCTCAAAAGGGCCTCTAAATTGCCTCCCGGGTATGTTATCGGTATTGGTCGAAATTACGAAGGTGGGATTGGAATGCATCCGGTGACCGGTTTTGGGGCATGTTAAGGTTCCAAAGGGCCTTATTTGGCCCAAGGAGGCCCTAAAATTTTTTTGGGCAAAATCCGATTCCGGGCCCCGTGACGTGGCCGGGGATTGAATAATAGTCCACGAAAACAGGCAAATCGGAAATTTTCGGGCATGGTGTTTTTTTTGACGGGTGCCTTCCCAGGGGTCCCAATAGGGTCTCTGTAAATTTTTGGGGGCTTCTTGCCCCAAAAAGGCCTCTAAATTTCCTCTCGAGTCGGTTATCGGTATTGGTCGGAATTACGGAGGTGGGATTGGAAGGCATCCGGTGCCCGGTTTTGGGGCATGTTAAGATTCCAAAGGGCCTAATATGGCCTAAGGAAGCCCTAAAAATTTTTTGGGCAAAATCCGACTCTGGACCCCGGGGCGTGAGTAAAGTCCACGAAAACGTGTAAATCGGAACATTTTCGGGTAGGATGATTTTTTTACGGGTGCCTTCCCAGGGGTCCCCATAGGGTCTCTGTAAATTTTGGGGGCCTTCTTGCCCCAAAAGGGCCTCTAAATTATCTCCTGAGTCGGTTATCGGTATTGGTCGGAATTACGGAAGCGGGATTGGAAGGCTTTCGGTGCCCGGTTTTGGGGCATGTTAAGGTTCCAAAGGGCCTCATATGGCCTAAGGAAGACCTAAAAAATTTTTGGGCATGATCCGACGATATCACGTATTTACATAGATTTTTCTTCCTTATTTACAAGCTAATTTGTGCGTCATTGAAGCTCTTGGGAGCTATTTTGTGCTAACTTTCGTATATAGTTGTGGTTTCGTGTTTTAGTGTTGAATTGCAGGTTTTATGGAGTTTTCTCCTTATTCCAGAGCCATTTTGAAGCAACCACGGCTTTACGAGACGTTACGTGGCACGTAGGATGGCTCACGAGCTTTACGGATAGTTTAGGAGGTCCCAAGACCCCTAAACGTGAAGATTAGAGAGCCAAAGAGTCAAAAGGAGGTTTCCGTGCACTTATCAGGCAGAAATGGCCCGATCGGGCGAAGAAATATTGATCGGGTATAGAAGTTGAGGACCCGATCGGGCGAGGGTTGCCCGATCCGATCGGGCGAGGAAGCATGTCCCCAGACCCGATTGGGTCCTTTGCATTTTATGGTTGCTGCTGCTGCTACTCCACAAGACGCCAAACGCTAAGCTTGCTGGGCACCCGATCCACGACCCGATCGGGTGTGTGATCGGGTGGAGGCCCAGTTGGCCTGTCGCTGCTGTGCTGCTGTGCTGCTGTTATATCAAAGCCCAAACAAAGTTTGCTGAAATGGGTGTGGACCCGATCGGGTACTGTACTCGGGCCCGATCGGGTCTGGTGCTTAAATCGCGAAATTTCGTCGTTTGTTTCCGTTTTTAATTGGACTTGAGGGGGTATTATAAATACCTTTTTCCTCATTATTTAGGGACATCTTTTATTCATCCTTTTACTGCTTTAGACTCCAGTTTTATTCTTCATTGTTCTTAGTTTGATTCAAACACTTTAGATTAATTTAGAGGTGATCAAACCTATTTCGATTTCAATAAAAGTTCCCTCTTTCTGTCAATTGGTACTCTTTCTTACCCTAATCTCTTTTGTTATTCTTGATTGCTTAGTTTGTTTATTTAATCGTTCATGATGCAATTGTTAGGGTTTCATATTAGTTTTGTCGTTGTTAATTCGATCATGTCTGAGTAGTCTCTTTCTAGGGTGTTAGATAGGAAAGCCATGTTTATACCATGATTGTGATTTAGACTCTTATTGATTTCTAGGGCTTGATTAGGGTGATTGTGATGTGGTTTGTTCTTTATTGAGTAATTAACGTTATTGCGCAGTTTTGTTGGTTGCTTGTGGTTAATAGTTGTTTGCACAGATCCGTCTTACGACTAGAGGCCTAGGACACGTCAGTAGTTCTGATTACGTTAGTGAACATGCGGCGTATGTTGAACTATGAGCGTTGAGTCTTAACCATAGCTCAACATAGGCTCTAATCCCCCGACTCTTGACTTAGGTTTTGATAGTTGTTGACCTTGTTTGATTGGTATAAGCATGGTGGACCGACCTAATACCCTAGGTTTTTATTCCATAGTTAAATCCTTTGTTTAATTCGTCTTTCTTAGCTTAATCATTAGTTTAATTAATTCCTCCCTGATTTACTCTGGAGTAGCTGAATTGGTTGAATATTGATTTAGAAACTCTGTCTCCCTGTGGATTCGACCCTGCTTCCACTGACTACCTTAGTTAGAGGACCGTAGGTTTATTTTTGATTAGGTGATACGACTAAATCCTATCATCCGACTCCGGGCCTCGGGGCCTGAGTAAAGTCCACGAAAACGGGTAAATCGGAACATTTTCGGGCATGGTGATTTTTCATGACAGGTGTTTTCCCGGGGGTCCCAATAGGATCTCTATAAATTTTGGGGGGCTTCTTGCCCCAAAAGGGCATCTAAAAGGCCTCCCGAGTCGGTTATCGGTATTGGTCGGAATTACGGAGGTGGGATTGGAAGGCATCTGGTGCCCGGTTTTGGGGCATGTTAAGGTTCTAAAGGGCCTCATATGGTTCAAAGAGGCCTTAATAAAATTTTGGCCCATATCCGACTCCGGGCCCCGGGACGTGGCTAGAGCGTGAGTAATAGTCCACGAAAACGGGTAAATCTAAACATTTTTGGGCAGGGTGATTTTTTTTGATAGGTGCCTTCCCGGGGTCCCAATAGGGTCTCTTTAAATTTTTGGAGGCTGCTGGCCCCAAAAGGGCCTCTAAATAGCCTCCCGAGTCGGTTATCGATATTGGTCGGAATTACGGAGGTGGGATTGAAATCATCCGGTGCCCGGTTTTGGGGCATGTTAAGGTTCCAAAGAGCCTCATATGGGCCGAGGAGGCCCTAAAAAAATTTAGGGCAAGATGCGACACCTGGCCCCAGGATGTGGCGGGGGCGTGAGTAATAGGTCACGAAAACAGGTAAATTGGAATATTTTCGGGCAGGGTGATTTTTTTTGACGGGTGCCTTCCCGGGGGTCCCAATAGGATCTCTGTAAATTTTGGGGGGCTTTTGCCCCAAAAGGGCCTCTAAATGGCCTCCCGAGTCGGCAACCGGTATTGGTCTGAATTACGGATGTGGGATTGGAAGGCATCCGGTGCCCGATTTTGAGGCATGTTAAGGTTCCAAAGTGGCTCATATTTCCGAAGGAGACCCTAAAATTTTTTGGGTAAGATCCGACTCCGGGACCCGGGACGTGGCCGAGGCGTGAATAAAGTCCACGAAAACGGGTAAATCGGAACATTTTCGGGCAGGGTGCTTTTTTTTGACGTGTGCCTTCCCAGGGGTCCCCATAAGGTCTCTTTAAATTTTGGGGGCCTTCTTGCCCCAAAAGGGCCTCTAAATTGCCTCCCGAGTCAGTTATCGGTATTGGTCGGAATTACAGAGGCGGGATTGGAAGGCTTTCGGTGCCCGGTTTTGGGGCATGTTAATGTTCCAAAGGGCCTCATATGGCCTAAGGAAGCCCTAAAATTTTGGGGCATGATCCGACTCCAGGCCCCGGGGCGTGAGTAAAGTCTACGAAAACGAGTAAATCGGAACATTTTGGGGTATGGTGATTTTTTATGACGGGTGCCATCCCGGGGGTCCCAATAGGATCTCTATTAATTTTGGGGGGCTTCTTGCCCCAAAAGGGAATCTAAAAGGCCTCCCGAGTCGGTTATCGGTATTGGTCGGAATTACGGAGGTGGGATTGGAAGGCATCCGGTGCCCGGTTTTGGGGCATGTTAAGGTTCTAAAGGGCCTCATATGGTTCAAGGAGGCCTTAAAAAAAATTTTGGGCCAGATCCGACTCCGGGCCCCGGTATGTGGCTAGGGCGTGAGTAATAGTCCACGAAAACGGGTAAATCTAAACATTTTTCGGGCAGGGAGATTTTTTTTGATGTGTGCCTTCCTGGGGTCCCAAAAGGGCCTCTAAATGGCCTCCCTAGTAGGTTATCGGTATTGGTCGGAATTACGGATGTGGGATTGGAAGGCATCCGGTGCCCGGTTTTGGGGCATGTTAAGGTTCCAAAGTTGCTCATATTTCCCAAGGAGACCCTAAATTTTTGGGTAAGATCCGACTCCGGGCCCCGGGACGTGGCCGACGCGTGAGTATAGTCCACGAAAACGGGTAAATCGGAACATTTTCGGGCAAGGTGATTTTTTTTGACGGGTGCCTTCCCAGGGGTCCACATAAGGTCACTTTAAATTTTGGGGGCTTTCTTGCCCCAAAAGGGCCTCTAAATTGCCTCCCGAGTCAGTTATCGGTATTGGTCGGAATTACGGAGGCGGGATTGGAAGGCTTTCGGTGCCCGGTTTTGGGGCATGTTAATGTTCCAAAGGGCCTCATATGGCCTAAGGAAGCCCTAAAATTTTTGGGCATGATCCGACTCCAGGCCCCGGGGCGTGAGTAAAGTCCACGAAAACGAGTAAATCAGAACATTTTCGGGCGTGGTGATTTTTTATGACGGGTGCCATCCCGGGGGTCCCAATAGGATCTCTATAAATTTTGGGGGGCTTCTTGCCCCAAAAGGGATTCTAAAAGGCCTCCCGAGTCGATTATCGGTATTGGTCGGAATTACGGAGGTGGGATTGGAAGGCATCCGGTGCCCGGTTTTGGGGCACGTTAAGGTTCTAAAGGGCCTCATATGGTTCAAAGAGGCCTTAAAAAAATTTTGGGCCAGATCCGACTCCGGGCCCCGGGACGTGGCTATGGCGTGAGTAATAGTCCACGAAAACGGGTAAATCTAAACATTTTCGGGCAGGGTGATTTTTTTTGATGTGTGCCTTCCCGGGGTCCCAATAGGGTCTCTGTAAATTTTGGGGGGCTGCTGGCCCCAAAAGGGCCTCTAAATTGCCTCCCGAGTAGGTTATCGGCATTGGTCGGAATTACGGAGGTGGGATTGGAAGGCATCCGGTGCCCGGTTTTGGGGCATGTTAAGGTTCCAAAGGGCCTCATATGGGCCAAGGAGGCCCTAAAAAAATTTACGGCAAGATGCGACTCCTAGCCCCAGGACATGGCCGGGGTGTGTGTAATAGTGCACGAAAACTAGTAAATCGGTACATTTTCGGGCAGGGTGATTTTTTTTGACAGGTACCTTCCCGGGGGTCTCAATAGGATCTCTTTAAATTTTGGGGGGCTTCTTGCCCCAAAAGGGCCTCTAAATGGCCTCCGAGTCGGTTATCGGTATTGGTCTGAATTACGGAGGTTGGATTGGAAGTCATCTGGTGCCCGGTTTTGGGGCATGTTAAGGTTCCAAAGTGGCTCATATTTCCAAAGGAGGCCCTAAAATTTTTTGGGTAAGATCCGACTCCGGGCCCCGGGACGTGGCCGAGGCGTGAGTAATAGTACACGAAAACGGGTAAATCGGAACATTTTCGGGCTGGGTGATTTTTTTTGACGGGTGCCATCCCGAGGGTCCCAATGGGATCTCTGTAAATTTTGGAGGGATTCTTGCCCCAAAAGGGCCTCTAAATTTCCTTCCGAGTCCATAATCGGTATTGGTCGAAATCACGGAGGTGGGATTGGAATGCATCTGGTGCCCGGTTTTGGGGCATGTTAAGGTTCCAAAAGGCCTCATATGGCCTAAGGAAGCCCTAAAAAATTTTTGGGCATGATCCGACTCCGGGCCCCGGGGCGTGAGTAAAGTCCACGAAAACGGGTAAATCGGAACATTTTCGGGCATGGTGATTTTTTATGACGGGTGCCTTCCCGGGGGTCCCAATAGGATCTCTATAAATTTTGGGGGGCTTCTTGCCCCAAAAGGGAATCTAAAAGGCCTCCCGAGTCGATTATCGGTATTGGTCGGAATTACAGAGGTGTTATTGGAAGGCATCTGGTGCCCGGTTTTGGGGCATTTTAAGGTTCTAAAGGGCCTCATATGGTTCAAGGAGGCCTTAATAAAATTTTGGGCCAGATCCGACTCCGGGCCCCGGGACGTGGCTAGGGCGTGAGTAATAGTCTACGAAAACGCGTAAATCTAAACAGTTTTGGGCAGGGTGATTTTTTTTGATGGGTGCCTTCCCGGGGACCCAATAGGGTCTCTTTAAATTTTAGGGGGCTGCTGGCCCCAAAAGGGCCTCTAAATAGACTCCCGAGTCGGTTATCGGTATTGGTCGTAATTACGGAGGTGGGATTGGAATGCATCCGGTGCCCGGTTTTGGGGCATGTTAAGGTTCTAAAGGGCCTCATATGGGCCAAGGAGGCCCAAAAAAAATTTAGGGCAAGATGCGACTCCTGGCCCCAGGACGTGGCGGGGGCGTGAGTAATAGTTCACGAAAACGGGTAAATCGGAACATTTTCTGGCAGGGTGATTTTTTTTGACAGGGGCCTTCCTGGGGGTCCCAATAGGATCTCTGTAAATTTTGGGGGGCCTTTGCCCCAAAAGGGCCTCTAAATGGCCTCCCGAGTCGGTTATCGGTATTGGTCTGAATTACGGAGGTGGGATTGGAAGGCATCCGGTGCCCGGTTTTGGGGCATGTTAAGGTTCCAAAGTGGCTCATATTTCCTAAGGAGACCCTAAAATTTTTTGGGTAAGATCCGACTCAGGGCCCCGAGACGTGGCCGAGGCGTGAGTAAGTCCACGAAAACGGGTAAATCAGAACATTTTCGGGCAGGGTGATTTTTTTGCCGGGTGCCTTCCGAGGGGTCCCCATAAGGTCTCTGTAAATTTCAGGGGCCTTCTTGCCCCAAAATGGCCTCTAAATTGCCTCCCGAGTCAGTTATCGGTATTGGTCTGAATTACGGAGGCGGGATTGGAAGGCTTTCGGTGCCCGGTTATAGGGCATGTTAATGTTCCAAAGGGCCTCATATGGCCTAAGGAAGCCCTAAAATTTTTGGGCATGATCCGACTCCAGGCCCCAGGGCGTGAGTAAAGTCCCCGAAAACGGGTAAATCGGAACATTTTCGGGCATGGTGATTTTTATGACGGGTGCCTTCCCGGGGGTCCCAATAGGATCTCTATAAATTTTGGGGGGCTTCTTGCCCAAAAGGGAATCTAAAAGGCCTCCCGAGTCGGTTATCGGTATAGGTCGGAATTACGGAGGTGGGATTGGAAGGCATCCGTTGCCCGGTGTTGGGGCATTTTAAGGTTCTAAAGGGCCTCATATGGTTCAAGGAGGCCTTAAAAATTTTTTGGGACAAATCCGACTCCGGGCCCCGGGACGTGGCTAGAGCGTGAGTAATAGTCCACGAAAATGGGTAAATCTTAACATTTTCGGGCAGGGTGATTTTTTTTGATGGGTGCCTTCCCGAGGTCCCAATAAGGTCTCTGTAAATTTTGGGGGGCTGCTGGCCCCAAAAGGGCCTCTAAATGGCCACCCGAGTAGGTTATCGGTATTGGTCGGAATTACGGAGGTGGGATTGGAAGGCATCCGGTGCCCGATTTTGGGGCATGTTAAGGTTCTAAAGGGCCTCATATGGGCCAAGGAGGCCCTAAAAATTTTTTGGGCAAGATGCGACTTCTAGCCCCAGGACGTGGCCGGGCGTGAGTAATAGTTCACGAAAACGGGTAAATCGGAATATTTTCGGGCATGGTGATTTTTTTTGACGGGTGCCTTCCCGGGGGTCCCAATAGGATCTATGTAAATTTTGGGGGGCTTCTTTCCCCAAAAGGGCCTCTAAATGGCCCCCCGAGTCGGTTATCGGTATTGATCTGAATTACTGAGGTTGGATTGGAAGGCATCCGGTGCCCGGTTTTGGGGCATGTTAAGGTTCCAAAGTGGCTCATATTTCCCAAGGAGGCCCTAAAATTTTTTGGGTAAGATCCGACTCCGGGCCCCGGGACGTGGCCGAGGCGTGAGTAATAGTACACGAAAACGGGTAAATAAGAACATTTTCGGGCTGGGTGATTTTTTTGGACGGGTGCCTTCCCGGGGGTCCAGATGGGATATCTGTAAATTTTGGGGGGCTTCTTGCCCCAAAAGGGCCTCTAAATTGCCTTCCGAGTCGGATATCGGTATAGGTCGAAATCACGGAGGTGGGATTGGAATGCATCCGGTGCCCGGTTTTGGGGCATGTTAAGGTTCCAAAGGGCCTCATATGGCCTAAGGAAGCCCAAAAAAAATTTTGGGCATGATCCGGTTCCGGGCCTGGGGCGTGAGTCAAGTCCACGAAAACGGGCAAATCGGAACATTTTCGGCCATGGTGATTTTTTATGAAGGGTGCCTTCCCGGGGGTCCCAATAGGGTCTCTGTAAATTTTGCGGGGCTGATGGCCCCAAAAGGGCCTCCTGAGTCGGTTATCAGTATTGGTCGGAATTACGGAGGTGCGTTTGGAAGGCAACCGGTGCCCGGTTTTGAGGCATGTTAAGGTTCCAAAGGGCCTCATATTGGCCAAGGAGGCCCTAAAAAAATTTTGGGCAAGATGCGACTCCATGCACCAGGACGTGGCCTAGGCGTGAGTAATAGTTCACGAAAACGGGTAAATCGGAACATTTTCAGGCAGGGTGAATTTTTTTGACGGGTGCCTTCCCGGGGGTCCCAATAGGATCTATGTAAATTTTGGGGGCTTCTTGCCCCAAAAGGGCATCTAAATGGCCTCCCGAGTCGGTTATCGGTATTGGTCTGAATTACGGAGGTGGGATTGGAAGGCATCTGGTGCCCGATTTTGGGGCATGTTAAGGTTCCAAAGTGGCTCATATTTCCCAAGGAGGCCCTCAAATTATTTGGGTAAGATCTGACTCCGGGCCCCGGGACGTGGCCGAGGTGTGAGTTAGTCCACGAAAACGGGAAAATCGGAACATTTTCGGGCAGGGTGATTTTTTTTTACGGTGCCTTCCCGGGGGTCCCAATAGGATCTCTGTTATTTTTGGTGGGCTTCTTGCCCCAAAAGGGCCTCTAAATTGCCTTTCGAGTCGGTTATCGGTATTGGTCGAAATCACGGAGGTGGAATTGGAATGCATCCGGAGCCCGGTTTTGGGGCCTGCTAAGGTTCCAATGGGCCTCATTTGGTCCAAGGAGGCCCTAAAACTTTTTGGGCAAGATCCGAATCCGGGCCCCAGGACGTGGCCGAGGCGTAATATTCCACGAAAACAGCTAAATCGGAACATTTTCGGGCAGGGTGATTTTTTTTTACGGTTGCCTTCCCGGGGGTCCCAACTGGATCTCTTAAGATTTTGGGTGGCTTCTTGCCCCAAAAGGGCCTCTAAATTGCCTTCCTAGTCGGTTATCGGTATTGGTCGAAATCACGGAGGTGGGATTGGAATGCATCCGGTGCCTGGTTTTGGGGCATGTTAAGGTTCCAATGGGCCTCATTTGGCCTGAGGATACCCTTAAAATTTTTTGGGCAAGATCCGAATCCAGGCCCCGGGACGTGGCCGAGGCGTAATATTCCACGAAAACGGGTAAATCGGAATATTTTCGGGCTAGGTGATTTTTTTTGACAGGTGGCTTCCCGGGGGTCCCAATAGGGTCTCTGTAAATTTTGGGGGGCTGCTTTCCCCAAAAGGGCCTCTAAATTGCCTCATGAGTCGGTTATCGGCATTGGTCGAAATTACGGAGGTGGGATTGGAATGCATCCGGTGCCCGGTTTTGGGGCATGTTAAAGTCCCAGAGGCCCTCATTTGGCCCAAGGAGGCCCTAATAAATTTTTAGGCAAGATCTGAATCTGGGCCCCGCGACGTGCCCGAGGCGTAATATTCCACGAAAACTGGTAAATCGGAACATTTTCGGGCAGGGTGATTTTTTTTGACGGGTGCCTTCCCGGGGGTCCTAATAGGATCTCTGTAAATTTTGTGAGGCTTCTTACCCCAAAAGGACCTATAAATGTCCTCCCGAGTCTGTTATCGGTATTGGTCGGAATTCCGGAGGTGGTTTTGGAAGGCATCTGGTTCCCGATTTTGGGGCATGTTAAGGTTCTAAAGGGCCTCATATGGCCTAAGGAAGCCCTAAAAATATTTAGGGAAAGATCCGACTCTGGGCCCCGGGGCGTGAGAGAAGTCCACGAAAACGGGTAAATCGGAACATTTTTGGGCATGGTGATTTTTTATGACGGGTGCCTTCCCGGGGGTCCCAATAGGATCTCTGTAAATTTTGGGGGGCTTCTTACCCCAAAAGGACCTCTAAATGTCCTCCCGAGTCAGTTATCGGTATTGGTCGGAATTCCGGAGGTGGGCTTGGAAGGCATCCGGTGCCCGGTTTTGGGGCATGTTAAGGTTCCATAGGGCCTCATATGGCCTAAGGAAGCCATAAAAAATAATTAGGCAAGATCAGACTCGTGGCCGGGGCGTGAGTAATAGTCCACGAAAACGGGTAAATCGGAAAATTTTCTGGCAGGGTGATTTTTTTTTATGGGTGCCTTCCCGGGGGTCCCAATAGGGTCTCTGTAAATTTAGGGGGGGCTACTGGCCTCAAAAAGGCCTCAAAATGGCCTCCCGAGTTGGTTATCGGTCTTGGTCGGAATTACGGAGGTGGGATTGGAAGGCATCCGGTGCCTAGTTTTGGGGCATGTTAAGGTTCCAAAGGGCCTTATATGGTCCAAGGAGGCACTAAGAATTTTTTGGGCAAGATTCGACTCCAGGCCCTAAGACATGGCCGGGGCGTGATCAATAGTCCACGAAAACAAGTAAATCGGTACAATTTCGAGCGAGGTGATTTTTTTTGACAGGTGCCTTCCCGAGGGTCTCAATAGGGTCTTTGTAAATTTTGGGGGGCTTCTTGCCCCAAAAGGGCCTCTAAATTGCCTCCCGAGTCGGTTATCAGTATTGGTCGGAATTACGGAGGTGGGATTGGAGGGCATCCAGTGCCCGGTTTTGAGGTATTTTTAAGGTTCCAAAGGGCCTCATATGGCCTAAGGAAGCCCTAAAAAAATTTTGGGCAAGATCCGACTCCGGGCCCCGGGGCGTAAGTAAAGTCCACGAAAACGGGTAAATCGGAACATTTTCGGGCATGGTGATTTTTTATGACTCGTGCCTTCCCGGGGTTCCCAAAGGGATCTCTATAAATTTTGGGGGGCTTCTTAGCCCAAAAGGACCTCTAAATGTCCTCCCGAGTTGGTTATCGGTATTGTTCGGAATTCCGGAGGTGGTTTTGGAAGCCATCCGGTGCCCGGTTTTGGGGCATGTTAAGGTTCCAAAGGGCATCATATGGCCTAAGGAAGCCCTAAAAACATTTAGGGCAAGATCCGACTCCGGGCACCGGGGCGTGAGTGAAGTCCACGAAAACGGGTAAATCGGAACATTTTCGGGCAGGGTGATTTTTTTGACGGGTGCCATCCTGGGGGTCCCAATAGGGTCTTTGTAAATTTTGGGGGGCTTCTTGCCCCAAAAGGGCCTCTAAATTGCCTCCCGAGTAGGTTATCATAATTGGTCGGAATTACGGAGGTGGGATTGGAAGGCATCCAGTGCCCGGTTTTGGGGCATTTTAAGGTTCCAAAGGGCCTCATATGGCCTAAGGATGGCATAAAATAATTTTGGGCAAGATCCAACTCCGGGCCCCGGGGCGTGAGTAAAGTCCACGAAAACGGGTAAATCGGAACATTTTCGGGCATGGTGATTTTTTATGACTGGTGCCTTCCCGGAGGTCCCAATAGGATCTCTATAAATTTTGGGGTGCTTCTTGCCCCAAAAGGGCATCTAAATGGCCTCCCGAGTGGTTATCTGTATTGGTTGAAATTACGGAGGTGGGATTGGAAGGCATCCGGTGCCCGGTTTTGATGCATGTTAAGGTTATAAAGGGCCTCATATGGCCCAAGGAGGCCTCAAAAAATTTTTGGCCAGATTTGACTCCGGGCCCCGGGACGTGGCCAGGGCGTGAGTAATAGTCCACGAAAACGGGAAAATCGGCACATTTTCGGGCAAGGTGATTTTTTTAGAAGGGTGCCTTCCCGGGACTCCCAATAGGGTCTCTGTAAATTTTGGGGGCTTCTTGCCCAAAAAGGGCCTCTAAATTGGCTCCCGAGTCGGTTATCGGTATTGGTCGGAATTACGGAGGTAGGATTGGAAAGCATCCGTTGCCCGATTTTGGGGCATGTTAAGGTTCCAAAGGGCCTCATATGGCCTAAGGAAGCCCTAAAAAAATTTTGGGCAAGATCGATTCCGGGCCCCATGGCGTGGCCCTTTGGCCATAAAAAAATTTTTAGGGCCTCCTTGGGCCATATGAGGCCCTTTGGAACCTTAACATGCCCCAAAACCGGGCACCGGATGCCTTCCAATCCCACCTCTGTAATTCCGACCAATATAGATAACCGACTCAGGAGGCCATTTAGAGACCCTTTTAGGGCAAGAAGCCCCCCAAAATTTACAGAGACACTATTGGGACCCCCGGGAAGGCACCCGTCAAAAAAAAATCTCCCTGCCCGAAAATGTTCCGATTTACCCGTTTTCGTGGACTATTACTCACGTCCCGGCCACGTCCCGGGGACCGTAGTCGGATATTGCCCAAAATTTTATTAGGGCCTCCTTGGGCCATATGAGGCCCTTTGGAACCTTAACATGCCCCAAAACCGGGCACCAGATTCCTTCCAATCCCACCTCCGAAAATACGACCAATACCGATAACCGACTCGTGAGGCCATTTATAGGCCCTTTTTGGGCAAGTAGCCCTCCAAAATTTACAGAGACCCAATAGGGGGCCCCGGGAATGCACCCGTAACAAAAATTCACCCTGCCCGAAAATGTTCCGATTTACCCGTTTTCGTGGACTATTACTCACGCCCCGGCCACAACCTGGGGCATGGAGTCGGATTTTGCCCAAAAATGTTTTAGGGCCTCCTTGGGCCAAATGAGGCCCTTTGGAACCTTAACATGCCCCAAAACCGGGCACCGGATGTATTCCAATCCCACCTCCGTAATTCCGACCAATACCGATAACCGACTCGGGTGGAAATTTAGAGGCCCTTTTGGGGCAAGAAGCCCCCCAAAATTTACAAAGACCCTATTGGGACCCCCGGGAAGGCACCCGTCAAAAAAAATCACCCTGCCTTAAAATGTGCCGATTTACCCGTTTTTGTGGACTATTACTCACGCTTAGGTCACGTCCCAGTGCCTGGAGTCGAACCTTGCTCAAAATTTTATTAGGGCCTCCTTGGTCCATATGAGGCCGTTTGGAACCTTAACATGCCCCAAAACTGGGCACCGGATGCCTTCCAATCCCACCTATGTAATTCCGACCAATACCGATAATCGACTCGGAAGGCCATATAGAGCCCTTTTTGGGGCCAGCAGCCCCCCAAAATATACAAAGATCCTATTGAGATCCCCAGGAAGGCACCCATAAAAAAAATCACCTTGCCCGAATATGTTCCGATTTACCCATTTTCGTGGAATATTCATCACGCCCCGGCCACGTTCAAGGGCCTGGAGTCGAATCCTGCCCAAAATTTTTGAGGGTCTCCTTGGGCCATATAAGGCCCATTGGAATCTTAACATGCCCCAAAACCGGGAACCGGATGCCTTTCAATCCCACCTCCGTAATTTTGACGGAGACCGATAACCGACTCGGGAGGCCATTTAGAGGCTCTTTGGGGCCAGCAGCCCTCCAAAATTTACAGAGACCCTATTGGGACCCCCGGGAAGGAACCCGTAAAAATAAATCACCCTGCCCGAAAATGTTCTGATACCCGTTTTCGTGGACTTTACTCACTCCCCGGGGCCCGGAGTCGGATCTTGCCCAAAATTTTATTAGGGCTTCCTTAGGCCATATGAGGACCTTTGGAACCTTAACATGCCCAAAACCGAGCACCGGATATCTTCCAATCCAACCTCCACAATTCCGACCAATACCGATAACTGACTCAGGAGGCCATTTAGAGGCCCTTTGGGGCCAGAAGCCCCCCAAAATTTACCGAGACCCTATTAGGACCCCCGGGAAGGCACCTATCATAAAATATCACCCTGCCCGAAAATATTCCGATTTACCCGTTTTCGTGGACTATTAGTCACGCCCCGGCCACGTCCCGTGGCTCGTAGTCGAATTTTGCCCAAAAAATTTTTAGGGCCTAGTAGGGCCAAATGAGGCCCGTTGGAACCTTAACATGCCCCAAAACCGGGCACCGGATGCCTTCCAATTCCACCTCCGTAATTCGACCAATAACGATAACCGACTCGGGAGGCCGTTTAGAGGCCCTTTTGGGGCAAGAAGCCCCCCAAAATTTATAGAGACCGTATTGGGACCCCCGCGAAGGCACCTGTAAAAAAAATCACATTGCCCGAAAATGTTCCGATTTACCCGTTTTCGTGGACTATTACTCACGCCCCGGCCACGTCCCGAGGCCCGGAGTTGGATTTTGCCCAAAAGTTTTTTAGGGCCTCCTTGGGCCATATGAGGCCCTTTGGAACCTTAACATGCCCCCAAACAGGGCACATGATGCTTTCCAATCCCACTTCAGTAATGCCGACCGATACCGATAACCGACTTGGGAGTCCATTTAGAGGCCCTTTTGGGGCAAGAAGCCCCCCAAAATTTACAAGGACCCTATTGGGACCCCATGGAAGGCACCCGTCAAAAAAAATCACCCTGCACGAAAATGTTCCGATTTACCCGTTTTAGTGAACTATTACTCACGCCCCGGCCATGTCATGGGGCCCGAAGTCGCATCTTGCCCAAAATTTTTTGGAAACTTAAAATGCCCCAAAACCGGGCAACGGATACATTCCAATCCCACCTTCTGGGGCCCGCAGCCCCCCAAAATTTACATAGATCCTATTGGGATACCCGGGAAGGCACCCGTAAAAAAATCACCCTGTCCGAAAATGTTCCGATTTACCCATTTTCGTGGACTATTACTCACACCTCAGCCACGTCCCGGGGCCCGGAGTCGGAGCTTGCCCAAAAAATTTTTAGGGCCTCCTTGGGCCATATGAGACCCTTTGGAACCTTGACATGCCCCAACACCCGGCACCAGATGCCTTCCAATTCCACCTCCGTAATTCTGACCAATACCGATAACCGACTCGGGAGGGAATTTAGAGGCTCTTTTGGGGCAAGAAGCCCCCAAAATTTACAGAGACCCTATTGGGACCCCTGCGAAGGCACCCGTCAAAAAAAATCACCCTGCCCAAAAATATTCCGATTTACCCGTTTTCGTGGACAATTACTCACGCCCCGTGGCCGGAGTCGGATCTTGCCTAAAAAAATTTTAGGGCAACCTAGGGCCATATGAGGCCCTTTGGAACCTTAACATGCCCCAAAACCGGGCACCGGATGCCTTCCAATTCCACTTCCGTAATTCCGACCAATACCGATAACCGGCTCGTGAGGCCATTTAGAGGCCCTAATGGGACAAGAAGCTCCCCAAAATTTAGAGAGACCCTATAGGGACCCCCGGGAAGGCACCCGTAAAAAAAATCTCCCTGCAGAAAATGTTCCGATTTACCCGTTTTCGTGGACTATTAATCACGCCCCGGCCACGTCCCAGGGCCCGGAGTCGGATTTTAGCCAAAAAAAATTTAGGGCCTCCTTGGGCCAAATGAGGCCCTTTGGAACCTTAACATGCCCCAAAACCGGGCACCAGATGCCTTCCAATCCCACCTCCGTAATTCCAACCAATACCGATAACCGACTCAGAGGCCATTTAGAGGCCCTTATTGGGCAAGAAGCCCCTAAAAATTTACAGAGACCCTATCGGGACACCCGAGAAGGCACCCGTCAAAAAAAATCACCCTGCACGAAAATGTTCCGATTTTCCCGTTTTCGTGGAATTTACTCACGCCGCGGGGCCCGGAGTCGGATCTTGCCCAAAATTTTAATAGGGCCTGCTTGGGCCATATGAGGCCCTTTAGAACCTTAACATGCCCCAAAACTGGGCGCCGGATGCTTTCTAATCCCACCTCCGTAATTCCGACCAATACCGATAACCGACTCGGGAGGCAATTTAGAGGCCCTTTTGGGGCAAGAAGCCCCCCAAAATTTACTTAGACCCTATTTGGACACCCGGGAAGGCACCCGTCAAAAAAAATCACCCTGCCCGAATATGTTCCAATTTACCAGTTTTCGTGGACTATTACTCTCGCCTCGGCCTTGTCCCGAGACCAGGAGTCGGATCTTGCCCAAAAAATGTTTTAGGGCCTCCTTGGGCCATATGAGGCCCTTTGGAACCTTGACATGCCCCAACACCGGGCACCAGATGCCTTCCAATCCCACTTCCGTAATTCCAACCAACATCGATAACCGACTCGGAAGACAATTTAGAGGCCCTTTTGGGGCCAGCAGCCCCCCAAAATTTACAGTGATCCTATTGGGACCCCCGGGAAGGCACCCATAAAAAAATCACCTTGCCTGAAAATGTTCCGATTTACCCATTTTCGTGGACTATTACTCACGCCTCGGCCACGTCCCGGGGCCGGGAGCCGGATTTTTGCCCAAAAAATTATAGAGCCTCCTTAGGCCAAATGAGGCCTTTTGGTACCTTAACATGCCCGAAAACCGGGCACCGGATGCATTCCAATCCCACCTCCGTAATTCTGACCAATACCGATAACCGACTCGGGAGGCAATTTAGAGGCTCTTTTGGGGCAAGAAGCCCCCAAAATTTACAGAGACCCTATTGGGACCCCTGCGAAGGCACCCGTCAAAAAAAATCACCCTGCCCGAAAATGTTCCGATTTACCAGTTTTCGTGGACTATAACTCACGCCTCGGCCACGTCTCGGGGCCCGGAGTCGGATCTTGTCGAAAAAAAAATTAGGGCCTTTTTGGGCCATATGAGGCCCTTTAGAACCTTAACATGCCCCAAAACCGGGCACCGGATGCCTTCCAATCCCACCTCCGTAATTCCGACCAATACCAATAACTGACTCGGGAGGCCATTTAGAGGCCCTTTTGTGGCCAACAGCCCCCCAAAATTTACAGAGATCCTATTGGGACCCCCGGGAAGGCACCTGTTAAAAACAAAATCACCCTGCCCGAAAATGTTCCGATTTACCAGTTTTCATGGACTATTACTCACGCCCTGGCCACGTCCCGAGGCCCGAAATCGGATCTTGCCCAAAAAAATTTTGGGCCTCCTTGGGCCAAATGAGGCCCTTTGGAACCTTATCATGCCCCAAAACCGGGCACCAGATGTATTCCAATCCCACCTCCGTAATTCCGACCAATATCGATAACCGACTCAGGAGAATATTTAGAGGCCCTTTTGGGGCAAGAAGCCCCCCAAAATTTAAAGAGACCCTATTGGGACCCCCGGGAAGGCACCAGTCAAAAAAACTCGGCATGTCCGAAAAGGTTCCGATTTACCCGTTTTCGTTGACTATTACTCACGTCCCAGGGCTCGGAGTCTGATTTCGCCCAAAATTTATTTAGGTTCTCCTTAGGCCAAATGAGGCCCTTTGGAACCTTAACATGCCCTAAATCCGGGCACCGGATGCATTCCAATCCCGCCTCCGTAATTTCGACCAATACCGATAACCGACTCGGGAGGCAATTTAGAGGCCCTTTTGGGGCAAGAAGCCCCTCAAAATTTACAGAGACCCTATTGGGACCCCCGGGAAGGCACCTGTCAGAAAAACTCACCCTGCCCGAAAAATATTCCGATTTACCAGTTTTCGTGGACTATTACTCACGCCTCGGCCACGTCCAGGGGTCCGGAGTCGGATCTTGCCCAAAACATTTTAGGGCCTCCTTGGGCCATATGAGGCCCTTTGGAACCTTTACATGTCCCAAAACCGGGCACCGGATGCATTTCAATCCCACCTCCGTAATTCCCACCAATACCGATAACAGACTCGGTAGGCCATTTAGAGGCCCTTTTGGGGCCAGCAGCCCCCCAAAATTTACAGAGATCCTATTGGGACCACCGGGAAGGCATCCGTCAAAAAAAATCACCCTGTCCGAAAATTTTTGGATTTACCCGTTTTCGTGGACTATTACTCACGCCTCGGCCACGTCCCGGGACCCGGAATCAGATCTTGCCCAAAAAATTTTAGGGCCTCCTTGGGCCATATGAAGCACTTTGGAACCTTAACATGCCCCAAAACCGGGCACCGGATGCATTCCAATCCCACCTCCGTAATTCCGACCAATACCGAAAACCGACTCGGGAGGCCATTTAGAGGCCCTTTTGGGGCAAGAAGCCCCCCAAAATTTACAGAGATCCTATTACGACCCCCGGGAAGTCACCCATCAAAAAAACTCACACTGGCCGAAAATATTCCGTTTTACCAGTTTTCGTGGACTATTACTCTCGCCTCGGCCACGTCCAGGGGTCCGGAGTCGGATCTTGCCCAAAAAAATTTTAGGGCCCCCTTGGGCCATATGAGGCCCTTTGGAACCTTAACATGCCCCAAAATCGGGCACCGGATGCCTTCCAATCCCACTTCCGTAATTCCGACCAATACCGATAGCCGACTCGGGAGGCCATTTAGATTGCCTTTTGGGGCCAGCAGCCCCCTAAAATTTACAAAGACCCTATTGGGACCCCTGGGAAAGCACCCGTCAAAAAAAATCACTGTGCTCGAAAATGTTCCAATTTACCCGTTTTAGTGGACTATTACTCACGCCCTGGCCACGTCCTTGGGCCCGGAGTTGGATCTTGCCCAAAATATTTTTAGGGCTTCTTTGGGCCATATGAGGCCCTTTGGAACCTTAACATGCCCCAAAACCGGGCACCGGATGCCTTCCAATCCCACCTCTGTAATTCCGACCAATATCGATAACCGACTCGGGAGGCCATTTAGAGGCCCTTTTGGGGCCAGAAGCCCCCCAAAATTTACGGAGACCTTATTGGGACCCCCGGGAAGGCACCCGTCAAAAAAAATCACCCTTTCCGAAAATGTTCCTATTTACCCGTTTCACGCTCCGGCCACGTCCCGGGACCCGGAATCAGATCTTGCCCAAAAAATTTTAGGGCCTCCTTGGGCCATATGAAGGACTTTGGAACCTTAACATGCCCCAAAACCGGGCACCGGATGCATTCCAATCCCACCTCCGTAATTCCGACCAATACCGAAAACCGACTGGGGAGGCCATTTAGAGGCCCTTTTGGGGCAAGAAGCCCCCAAAATTTACAGAGACCCTATTGGGACCCCCGGGAAGGCACCCGTCAAAAAAAATCTCCCTGCCCGAAATTTTTCGATTTACTCGTTTTCGTGGACTATTACTCACGCCCGGCCACGTCCCGAGGCCCAGAGTCGCATCTTGCCCAAAAACTTTTTAGGGCCTCCTTGGGCCATATGAGGCCGTTTGGAACCTTAACATGCCCCAAAACCGGGCACCGGAGGCCCTATTATCCATCTCCGTAATTCCGACCAATACTGATAACCGACTCGGGAGGCCATTTAGAGGCCTTTTGGGGCCAGCAGCCCCCCAAAATTTACAGAGACCCTATTGGGACCCCCGGGAAGGCACCTGTCAAAAAAATCACCATGCCCGAAAATGTTCCGATTTACCCGTTTTCGTGGACTATTAACTACCCTACTTATTAGCGAGGATGTTTTCCACGTATATCGTATCTAATTTCCGCATCCTTGATTTGTTTATATCATGATTACATTTAATCTCAGGAGTCTAACTTGGTTAATGCTATTAAATTTTGAAAAATATAGATTATAGATGTTTAACCACTAGTAAAATAAAAAGGTTAATTTGCACAGAACCACCTTAAGTTTGCACATTTTTGTAAACTCCCACCTTTATGTTTTTTTTTTATAAGTTACCACCTTAAGTTTACAAAACGTTTATAAACTCCCACCATTTCACGGATTTTGTCTAACACCGTTTGTTGTGGGCCCCACTTCAGTTATAACCTTTGGTTTTCCCTCCAAAGGTTTCACTTACCTTCCCCTGCTTATATATTTTTTGTTTCCCTCCATCCAAACTCATCTCCCCCCTCTTTTTTTTCATCTCTACCGCCATTGAAGATCTCCAAAGGTTTGAAAGCTTCGAATTTTTTGGGAAATTTCAGGTAATTCTCGTTCTCCTCTTTACCTCCCTAAAATTCAGTATATAGGTGGTAGATATCTAATCTCTGTCTTCTTCCCACCATTGATATCTCTTTTTTTTTCTTTCCATTCTCTCTCGATTCATTCTAACAGATAAAACAAACTACATGGTTCTAGCCAAGAGACCCTATTTCTTGGTTGGAACCTGTTTCTTCATTAGCCCCCCCCCTTCATACCTGTTTTTGATTGATTTAATCTGACCCAGAATTCCAATATTTGCAGTGGATTCACCAAACAAGGCTTTAGAATTTCTGGGTTTGAAGGGGAATCAAGGAAATCTGGATGAATCATTGGTAAACAAGGTGAATATGATGAATGGGGACAGAGATTAGAGAGATAAATGGGGAAATGAGGAGTTTGGAGTGAAAAACAAAAGATTGGACTGATTTGGGGTCCAAAGTTAACGGAGTTAAGCAAATTCCGTCAAAAGGTGGGAGTTTATAAACGTTTTGTAAACTTAAGGTGGTAACTTATAAAAAAAAAATCATAAAGGTGGGAGTTTACAAATATTGGCAAAGTTAAGGTGGTTTTGTGCAAATTTTCCAAATAAAAACGATGGTAAGTACCTCAATCCATGTTAGCTGCATCTTTAGCAAAGGCTGATTTCTCAAAAGCACCTGAAAGTTAAGATGCGATTATTATTAGTTTAATGCTTTTCTGTTCTTATTTAAGAAATATAATCATGTTTTCAAAAGCTTACGATCTTCTGTCCTTTACATTTGGAATTAGTTATGAAGTACCTTAACCTTTCAACTACAAGTAACAGTTATGCCCTCAATAATGATAAGTTCAAAATTCACAAAATATACGAAAAGTATTTATGGCACATCAAACTCATTTATTCATATGAAGAGTAAATCATAAACCAACGTACAATATATGATAAACTTTATTGGGCTTCAACACCGAAGGAGAGTCTGACTACATATAAGCCCAGATGGGGTGCATTATAAAACAATTGGTACATGGTAGAAGGAGTAGCCCATTAGACATATATATATGTGAATCATCCTCCCCCTCATTCTTCGATGTGGGATCACAATTGAGTATTCTCCTTAACACTCCCACCACTTGCAAGCTCATATTCAACTCGCAATTTGGATTTGCCACAAACATCATCGTTGGACCTTCTTTCTAGACTTCCAATATGAGGTTAAATAACGCCTACTTGGAGCAATCATAATATTGTTAGGCTATCTGCTCCAAAATGTTCTTCAAATCAGTTTCATTCTTTAGATAATCGGGCCCTCCTTACTTGGGACTGATAATGGGTTAGGATCGTCCACTCTGACACCATGATAAACGTCATTGGGTCTGTACACATAGGCCTGCACCGGAGGAGAGCCTGACCACATATAAGCTCAGATGAGGTTCCATTCTAAAATTAATTGGTGGTAGATGGAGCAACTCATTAGAAACATATGTGAATCATCCTCCCCTTCCTTCTTCGATTTGGGATCACAAGTGGGTATTCTCCTTAACAATTTATGGTGGATTTATAAAAATTAGTCCAAGCACGGGCTGGACGGTTTTAGCACATCTATCGGATTAGTGAGTCTCATTTGTATCGAGCCAGATTTGGAGCTAATCCAAGGAAACTTGTGTTTTCAGGCTCGGGCTAAAATTTCAAAAGATGGGTCAAACCCATTTGATGGGCTCCTATACATTTAGTATATATATGTATGTATATATATATTTATATTAGTGGTTTGGGAGGCGGGCCAACCCACGTGCTCGAGCCAACATTTGAAAACGATGCCATTAAATAGCCCACCACTGAACCTCTTTTGGTGTTACCTCTTGTCAGGTTGGACGGGGCCAGGACCAAAATCGTGTTAAGAAGATAATAATGCTTAAGAACCTATCAATGGGCCTGGATAACCAGCGTTATAACCTGATGAGCGTAAGTGTTGAGTTAAGCCAGCTCTGAATGTGTTATGATCAACTAATTTTGACTTATTTAAACTTATCTTTTTCTACAATAAATCAAAACATATATATGTTGAATTAAATGTTACCTAGAATTTTTTGTTTGATAAAGTTCCTAATGGACAAAACTTTATTCGACATGGTTGATAATCTTGATATAGACTCGAAATGATAGAGAAAATACTTTGTAAAAGAGAAAAGGTATAGTAAAAAAAATCAAGAATGGGTAAGTTGTCGACTTGTCGTACATGGGTTTACTTTTTTTTTTTTTTATAAAAGTAAGGAGAAGAGGAGAGATAGTTAGGAAACCCTCCGCTCGAGGGGAATTCCTAACATATCATTACAAAGAATTTTAGCAAGTTCTGAACCATGCCAGTCCGTAATACAAAGAGAGTCTAAGACTAAATGACCCGCATTAGCAATTTAGTCCGCAGCTTGGTTTGCTTCTCTGAATACATGTGCAATCTGAAACTCTTGAAATGCTCTGAGGTTGATTTTTGTATCTTCAATAATGTTGTCAATCTGCCAGGGAGTAGACCAAATTCCATTGGTTGCGTTAATGACCAATAAGTTGTCCCCTTCAATAAGTATAGAAGAATGTTGAAAGGTTAGTGCTTTAAGAACACCCCGATGTAGCGCAGTAGCCTCTGCTGTAATGACTGACGTTTTGCCTAAGTTGTGGGCTTCAGCTGCTAGTACGGTACCCTCATGATCTCTGATGATGAAACCAGCTGCATTATCGTGCTTGACGGAGCCATCGAAATTGAGCGTTATCATGCCAACAGGAGGGGGGGACCACTTGACGAGGATGGAATGTTGAGACGCCTTTTGAGGTGGGTGGGGGAGGGGGGAATCCATATGGGTAGGAGACAAAGAAAATTCGTCGTAATGTAGTCTCATCTTCCATTCGTGGGCGAGTAATCTTGCACGATGATAGATTTTGTGTATGTTCAAAGTTGTGTTGTTGAAAATAAAGTCATTTCTCTCCTTCCAGATGCTCCAATGGAGGAACGTAAGCTTAGCAGACAGACTCTTATCCTTAAGGTGGTGGCGATAAAGATCCTTTACGGTACGGCTGACAATAGAGCATCCGAGCCAATCCCTCACCTGGGGTTGTGCCCATACGAGAATGATATTATGGCAATTGATGAAGAGATGGAGCACGTTTCTATAGGGATAATCTGTCTTTTATACAGAATAGCACGCACACTGATCGCATTTTGAAGTACTTGCCAAATAAAGATCTGAAGCTAGGGAGGAATTTGAAGTTTCCAAATGTGTCGAAATTCCCATTTGGGGGTGTCAGGACTAATGTTATGAGCCAACCAGTTTGCTGATTTAACAGTGAAATCTCCATGGGAAGACATACCCCATATCGGTGTATCTGAATCAATATTTTTGGTAAGAGTTATTCCTCGAACTTGCGCTATTAGATTGTCAGGTAGTATTGTACGCAACTTTTCGAAATTCCATTTTCTATCATTGGTGATGAAAGCCTCCAACAACAAGTCAGTGTTTATGCTTTTAGGGTCAGGCCTTAGTAGCTCAAATAGTGAGTGATTGGTTAACCAATTGTCAAGCCAAAAAAGGATAGCTGAACCATCTCCTATTTTCCATCTAATCCCTTTTCTCAAGATGTCACGCTATTCCATGATTTTCCGCCAGATGGCGGAGTGGGAAGGTTTAGGCGTGTATTGAAAAAGGGAGCAATTTTTCAGATATTTCTGTCGTACTATGGTGGCCCACAGGTTGCCTGGATCTGAAAGGACTTTCCATGCTAGTTTGGCCAGGAATGCCCTGTTTAGAGGCAGGGTTTTGCGAAGGCCAAGACCTCCCAAGCATTTAGGGGATACTATGAGTGGGACCCCTTCTTTTCCCGGCCCTTGATTCCAGAAAAATTTTCTGTGGATGGAGTCAATAGTGGAGGCAGAGTTGGCCTGAAGCATAGTAGTTGCACTTGCATAATTCGGAATAGCTTCTAGATTTGATTGAATGAGTGTGTGCCTTCCGGCTTTGGATAAAAGACCTGCTTCCCATAGTTTTACCCTTTGATCAGTCTTATTAAGTAACTGGGCCAGATCAGCCTTGATAGGACGGAAGGAACTGAAATGAATTCCAAGATACCGTCCTAGGCAGGCTTTAGGTGGCATATTAAAGCAGCTTGCTAAAGAAGCCTTATGTGAATTGGTCACTTGCTTAGAGAAGATGATGGCTGACTTATGAAAGTTTACCAGCTGGCCTGAGTTGGCATAGAAGCAGTCAATAATTTTCTTTAGATTATTGCATCCTGCCTTTGTGGCTTTACAAAACAGTAGGCTATCATCAGCGAAAAGTAGACAAGGGATCTTAGTAGTGTTTGGGCAAACTTGGAAGCCAATACCACTAGCCTTGGTACTTGCAGCTTTAGCTAGCTGTCTGATGAGGCCTTCCATACAAATAATGAAAAGATAGGGGGATAGAGGATCACCCTGTCTCAGACCTCGGGTTGGTTTGAACCAACTAGTAGTAGAGCCGTTCTCTGTTACCGAGTACGAAACTGTAGTGACACATTGCTTAACTAATTCAATCCATTTGGGGGGGAAACCGAAGTGTGAAAGGCATCCCCACATGTAGTTCCATTCAATCCTATCATAGGCTTTTTCCATGTCCAGTTTTAGAGCACACCACCCAGTCTTATTTTTTGATTTGTGGAAGGTGTTGAGGATTTCTTGTACAATGAGGACATTGTCATGAATGGAGCGGCCTTTGGTAAAGGAATTTTGGAAAGGACTTATTAATTTGTCCAATATAGGTTGGATTCTTGAGACTAGGATTTTCGAGATGGCCTTGTAAAGGGTATTAACAAGGCTAATGGGCCTGAAATGGCTTGGTTTATCTGGTTGTTGTAGTTTGGGCATAAGAGTGATGATGGTGTGGTTGAGGGAGGGTGGGAGATGACCATGCTCAAAGAAACTAGAGACTGCTTTACTTAGTTCTCTCTTATCCCCTATATTCTCACTTTTCAAAGATCATTATGTTTTTTTGAACAAAATTAATAATATAATTCTAATAATTTATAATTATGTCTAAGTGCCTCCATTCACTTTTATCCGATCCATCGATATAACGACCCACTAATCCTCTGATCGACTCGTTATTGACATGCAATAACTTGCGATATTTATCCATTATTAATACAATTTCAATAGCTGGATCGACTTGTTATTGACATGCAATAACGGGTCCAATAACCACTCTACCTACCTACCAGGCTACCAAGAAAGAAAGAAAGAAAAGTCACAAAGCAAAAGAAAAAACACTTAGGCATGCATGTTGGATTCATTTTCTTAGGTCTCTAGCAACACAACAACCGATGTTGAGTTATGTTGTTTAATGGTACATACTTAGAAGTATGTGAAAATTCCATGCAAATTGGGACGGCAATCTCATAGGAAGTCTCAAATGCACGCCCTAGCTTGTTCCCTTTCATCCAATATAAATGTTTTCTTCCTTTCTCGACAAACACCCACACAAACTCATAATTAAAATGACCGATAATAATAGATCATAGAGAGGAGCCTCCAATTTTCCCTTTCAATTCTCTTTTATCTTGTGGTACAAAAGGAAGCATCCAATAGCAACCGCAGCTTTCATTTCTGCATGCCATTACCATCCAAACACTTCCTGACAAATATTGTGCGCGTTGGAAAGAGAGAAAAAGAAGGGAATGTTTTGTATAATAACTACGTACTTAGTTTAGCCAAGTCTAATATAGACCGCGTCTACACTAAATTTATTGTATATCCAGTATAAAGCCCAAAAATTAAGATTTTGTAATTAAAAGTTAAGGTTTAACAATCAAAAGTTAAGGTTTTGTAATCAAAAGTTACGTGTTATAAATGAAAAGTTAAGGTTTGTTTCAAAAGTTAAGATTTTGTAATTAAAAGTTAAGATTTAGCGATCAAAAGTTAGGTGGTCTACACTTTTTTTAGTGTGGACCAGGTTCACCCAAGAGTTTCTTAGTTAGTTTTTAGACTGGGCCATGATTCGCCTATTTTGCATGTTATGACTTAGTAATTCGAGATAACTGATGTTATTTATAGTGAGAACATGTCACTAAAAAGAAGAATATAAGTCATTTTATTCATAGAATACACTTAAATATTGTCGATTAATAACTATTGATTTTTATGAAAATCCATTATATCATTATTGATATTAAAAAAAGATAAATAATAATAATGTAGTTTAGTTTATTGTTATTCTTTCATGCCTGAGGTTATGAGTTGTAAACTTCACCTTGACACTTTTTTATGTATGATATTTATGTGTATAAAATGATAATTGACAGACCGGAGGGTGTGTTGTGACTATTACAATTCTGGCCACGTATTTTAAATAAATATACATATTTATTTTTTAAATTATTATTCTATCTTTATTCTACTTTTAAGAAAAGCATTGCAAGCTATTATATTATTCCCACTTTCTATTGCTTGTCATTGTCTATGTTTCACACTACCTCCACCCACTTCAATGATCCAACACAACAGAGAGAATCATGAAAAGGAAAATGTATAATGTAAGGATGCAGTCAAAGTTTGAAACAATTATTGATTTCCAATATCTAATGTTCATATATGGTTTGAATTATGCAAATGTCGGTACAATATAAATGATCGTACATACGTCCTTAGGTATCACTAGGGATTAGGCATCTTTTCTTCATCTATTGATGACTGGATATGTCTAATATGATATCTTGTTCGTTGTTTGAAGAGTTTTGAATATGATTGGCAATATTCCATATATATATTATAAATGCGTGTACATTAGTCGGCAATTTGCATCGTAACTATTAGTCTAGTGTTAAGTTTGCATTCATTTACACGAGATTGATCGATTGCTCCTTAAGAAGATTGAAGCAATGAGGCTTAACAACATAATTGAAAGTAAGCCCCTATCAAATCAAGGTTTAATTGAGAGTGAGGGGTAGCTCAAGTGGTTAAAGCTTCCCTCCCGGTTCCAGGAGATTCTGGGATCGATTCTCATCCCCCGCCCTTGTGGCTCTCTTAACACCAAAAAAAAAATAAAAAAAAATTAAAAAAATCAAGGTTTAATTAAATCAGCTCGTCTTGCGAGAGACCGCCTAATTTTAAGTTAAAATTAGGCAGACCCAATAGGCCCAATAGCTAATCAGCCACGCGCCAAATTAAACAACCCACCCACTCGTAGCAATTTTGTTTCAATTAGTGACCATTATATGTCAATTGGTGACCATTATATGTCTATTAGTGACCATTATATGCCAAATGTCAATAAATAAAGCATAAGTTTGTTTACTATGTTAGTAAATTACTATTATTTCATTTAGTCACTAGTTGAATCTATTTGGTGCCTAAATATATCCATTTAGTACTTTAATTTGTCTCCCATTGAAACATTATAGACTATATTAACATACGTCAATAAGAGACTACTTTAATCAATTAAGTTACTAAGTTATTCTATTTAGAGAGAGAGAATGTTGATTGAAGTGGCGCTGGGTTGGGTTGGGGATTCTGCTGGGTTATTGTTGAAGTCATTGGGCTTCTCTATTAGAATTGGGCCTGGGTTAGTCTAATTTTAAGGTTAAAATTAGGCGGTCTTTCTAAATAATTTGTGTAATTAAATTTATGTCAAAGTTTTGCTTACAATAAATCCTTAAATTTGATTAAAGTATCACAAAAGATATCCATCAACATATGCATCTCGCCACTAATATAGTAATATACCGTGGAAAATGTTAATGGAGATTTGTTCCAAAAGAAACCATATGAAAAAGACTACATAGCTTACGAAATTAATTATGGCTCAATCCATTGTATCCATATGTGTTTCCATATAGTTTGGATGAATTCACCAAAATTCAATTAAATAGGCTGTCTTGACCTAGAATCAACCTATATGTGAAGTGACCTTACTTAAAGTTCTATTTGATTTATATGCTTAACTCTTGTTGTTCAAATATGTAGTGTCATATCATGACCATTTAACAAGTTTTGAATGAATGAATTAATATATGGGTTATCTTAATCAAAATTAAAGTATTATAGCTTAACTATATTATGGTGTTGCTTTATTATTCATGTCAATTTGCATTAGAATTGAAAAACTGTAAATTGTGTGGTTTTTGAATTGCGATCAATTGAACTGAATTGGGGGTTATTAAAGAAAACATTATTATACATCGATCTTATTTAATAAGGGGTTATCTCTCTGTTTAATTTTTATTTAATAGGGACATTTGTACTTTTCACGCATGTCAATGCAAATCTTGACCATGAATATATCTAATAATAAGTATGAATAAATTTTTTAAAAAGTTCATATTATAACTCTCCACATTAAGATGAATCAAGTAAGATCTCACATGACTATGTTTTTCCTTACGTATAACTAGTATAAGATAGTTACAGACTAAAAAGTGAATAGTAACAAAAGTCAAAATGTCCCTATTAAATACAAATAAATGGATTAAGAAACAATCAATATTATATTCCTTATTAGATCATTAAGAAAAACTTTAAAAATTCATAGTGATGTAATATAGAGTTGAATAGATCTAATTACTCGTATCAAGTTTCATCATTTTCAACTTATTACCACTTATATGAACTTATTCAAATTTATTAGAACTTTTCTGAACTTATTAGAACTTATTCAAACCTTATTTGTAAGATGATCAAACCTTATTAACACTTGTTTGAACTTAATATTACTTATATAAACTTATTTTGTATGATAGGATTGAGAATAAGTGGGAAGAACACAACGCTAATGTTGTATTCATATATTGTACTAACGACCTATTGCTCCATCAAATAGTGACTAATAATATCATGTATGTATTGGACGTACATGAAATATATATCTATGATTGTATTTAGTAGTTCAAACTTATATAAGTATTCAATCACTTCTAAATAGAACAAAAATCTATTTCAAACTTTAGCAATCCATTCACCACAATTTTTTTAAATATAAATAAAGCTACTTCTTTAGGGCATGGGCAAGCTGCTAGGGTGTTCCATTCTTAATATGGTTAAACCATGATGGTATACCTTTTAAGAGATGACCATGATGGTATGTTTTTTCAGAGAAGACCATCATGGTATCTCTAGATTTGCATACATATGTGGTTTTTTTTTATTAAATAAAGGTAAGGAGAAAGGAGAAATAGTTAGGAAACCCTTCGCTCGAGGGGAATCCTTAACATATCGTTACAAAGTATTTTTGACAGATCTGAACCATGCCAGTCCGTAATACAAAAAGAGTCTAACACTAAATGACCCACATTAGCAATCCAGTCTGCTGCTTGGTTTCCTTCTCTGAATACATGTGCAATCTTAAACTCTTGGAATGCTCTGAGGTTGATTTTTGTGTCTTCAATAACGTTGTCGATCTGCCACGGAGTAGACCAAATACCATTGATTGCATTTATGACCAGCAAGTTGTCACCTTCAATTAGAATAGAAGAATGTCGGAATGTTAGGGCTTTAAGAACACCCTTATGAAGCGCAGTAGCTTGTGCTGTAAGGACCGTCGTGTTGCCTAAGTTGTGGGCTTCAGCTGCTAGGACCGTCCCCTCGTGATCTCTAATGATAAAACCTGCTGCTGCATTATTTTGCTTGACGGAGCCATCGAAATTGAGCTTTATGAAACCCACGGGAGGGGGGACCAGTTGACGAGAATGGAATGAGGAGATGGCTTCTTAGGTATCTGGGGGTGGGGGGGAATCCATAATACATACATATGTGATATGAGCTTTGATTTTGATGATAAATTCTATTGAATTATTCTTTTTTAAATAATAGGATAGTTTAATTAAGAAAAAGAAATAATAATATACATTCCTTCCTAAAACTGATCATATATGACAGACCTTATAACCTGATTCCAAGTTATTGAAAGTAACTCGAACTTGACCTGATAGAATAAAATTATCTGAATTTCATTCAATTTGATCCATTCAGAAAGATGTGAACCCTCGTATGTAGTATAACTGTATAATGTGATAAGTTTTGGTGTGGTTATCAAATATTATTTCATTAAAAAAATATATAATTAGAATTTTTAGCGCAACTTAAAATTAACCTGAAATCAAACTCAGATCCCTAGTCCCTACCCATTATCCCCAATATCACACCCCCTCACCCCACCCTTCCTAAATCCTCAACCAGAATGATGAAAGTGAAGAATCTAAATAAGTTACCCCTACGAAAAAGGGAGGCACATTCACCTCCATTTACTTTATCTAAAAGGGAAAAAAGGAAGGCAAAAATTAAGAGGGATAATAATTTTGTAAAAGAAAAAGGAGGGCAAGTTTTTGGAAGTGAGTTGCAAGGCTTCATTCATATAACTTATTATTCCTCCAAACATGCCCTTCCAAAGTGCTAGTTTCTAACATTCTTTTGGCTTCTTCTATTTGGCTATTTTCTTCTTTACAAAGTACCACATTTTATAATCTCTCTTGTAAATCTTTTGTCAAGACCAAAGTTACTCCTAAATATTTGGCCACCCTCCCTTTGTTCCCATCCTTTTTCCTCTTGGACTTTTCTTACTTATCCCCCGATTCTCCCTCCTTTCTCATCTCTTCTTTTCATAAAAAACCAAATCAATCAATTTTCAGAATGATTTTTGAGAACCTAAAAGTATACTCTTTTTTAATAAAATTAAGTTATAATCCCAAAACAACACACTTATACCATTATCGGCTGGTCTCCTACTAATAAAATTTTATGTATTTTGATTAGTTATCTTCATATCGGTACAACAATTTAACTTTTACATTATTTAGAGTTTTGTATATACGACATATGTTTCACAACTCAAAGATTATTACACTTTGTATCTTGACATACACTATTCATAACTAGGTTTGACCATTGTTTGTGATATATAAAAAGGGAAATAAGGTCATGCGAGTTTTTGTTAGATTCATACAACCACAAATTAGAGATATTAATGCTCGAGCTTTTACATTGACATTCATGAAAAGTACCAGTGAAACAATCTTAATTAACGAAACAAATGGGATAATATTGTTGCAATTATATTCTGATTTAATAAGCCCTGAGGTTTTGTAAGTAATTTTATTTCACAAACAAACTCTTGATATATCTTATTTTTATAACTTTTACTGTTTTTCGTTTAACTGATAGTGGTCTAACGTACAGTCATACCATTTGATACAAGAATTTATATACTATATAGTATTATATATACAATATATTCTTCCTAGCTAGGTTATCCCTATATATACCCCTTCTCTTTATAACCTCCCAAAAGAATTTGCACACTTCCCTCTCAATCCCCATACATCAACTTTAAGCTCTAGCTAATTGCACCTCTCAATCCAAATACAATCTCATCACAAACACAAACTTACAAAACAAGAAAAAGAAAAATGATGAGTACTCAAAACCAAGCTGAACATGGTGTTATTCAATCCTCCATAGCTCTTTTACAAGAAAGATTCAAGCAACTTCAAAGAGTTAAGGAAATGAGAGAGAAAAAACAGCTTCTTACTATGTTTTCTGATTACAAACAAAAACCTTCTTCACTTGATTCATATACTTATGAGTCTTCAAATTCTCATAAAACTATCAATAATAATGATAATGATGATGATTATCATAATCTCGATGATAACAACATTAACGATGATGAAGATGATGAGCTTCAGATTTTCCTTCCACCCAATTACTATTATAGCAACTACAACCGTAAACCTTCATGCAATTCATTACCATCATCATCATCATCAATATTATCTCATCATAATAATCAAAATAATTATCATAATCTTACTGACATATCTCTCACTCTTTGGCCTTCGGCTATGTCTTCATCCTACAACAGTGCTACTGCTGCCGCAGCCGCCGCCACGGCTGCGGCTGAACATTTCCGACGTGCGAGCTCAATGAGTAGGCCATCTTCTTGTGTATCAAGTGCTTATAAACTTGAGGAATCTCATGTCTCAGATGTTGATACTACTCTTCATCTTTGAGCTTTTTTAGTTTAAGATAAGATTAGTTTAGTTAACCTAAGTTTTCTCTTTTTTTGCCCTACTTCGGATCGGACGTTGTTGTAATTTTATGTAGTAGTTTTAGCTTGAGTAATTATAATTAATATATACAACTACGTACCATGAAAGTATTTTGTCATTTGCATGGTTTACTTTTGTTGGTAACGTTGATTGTATATAGAAGTACATATTTGTTTGTGGTGCATAATGATTGACAAAGCGTTATGATTTAGACAGGATTTGATCATGAATCATGATCAGTACATCCTCGATCTATTATTTTACCAAGTAATATGTAAGTAACAATCTCATTGCTTTTGATTTTTGAAGAATCATGAAGATTAGTACAAGATGTTAATTAGCCAGAAGTATTACTTTAGCATTTATTTTCTATCGTGGTTTTTGCACTTTTTATACCTAATTTGATCGTGTTGCTAAAATATACTTCCTCCGTTTTTTAATACTCGCACCATTTCTATCTTTCACACTATTCACATATGTCCACTTAAATTAATATTGTGACTTATATGTAAGAAAAAATATAGTCATGTGGGATCTTGTTAGATTCGTCTCAATGTATAGATTATTAAAATCTAATTTGCATAATTTTTTATTGTGTATAATTAAAGATATTTAACATCTAAATTGTGCATTGGGTTGCGTAAACTGGTTCAATAATGCGAGTATTAAAAAACGGAGGAAGTATAAATATAGCTATAAGTTAGTATGTAAAATGTTGAATTTAATCACAATAAATAATGTAAGTATATATATTATTAAAGTATTTTCTATCATAATTTTACTAACTATTAATTAATCAATGATATCAATAGGTGCATTAGATAGTGTGACTTTTTTTATAACGTTAGTGAAATAATTAGGTCTCATTCCCGCTTCATTCAAGACCAAATGTTAGCACATTAGATGTTGAACCATCACAATTTTTATCTTCAAAATATTAATTTTTTATGATTAAGAACATTAATAGCCGAAATTATATATTGTATAGGGTGACTTTGCTGGTAATCATAGAAGCTCTTATTTCCATTTGACTTACAACCACGAAGTATGTAGTTCGAATATGTATCAATTATATTTATTTGGGCATATTTTGGTTTCTTTTATAATATGTCACTTGTGTAAGAAAAAAAAATTATGATTTGTCCATTCAAAATAAATCAGTAAATAAGAGGGCTGAAAAAGAATTAATGAATACTTGCTACCCTAGCTAATATGGTGGTTTGCATGATTAAAGAAGAGTCTAATGATCATCCTTAGAAACTAGTTTTACCCAAGAAAGTGGGTATGTATTCATTTTATTCTACACCTTGATGTAGGCATCCTACATTCAAGGACATATTTTGTTCAAATTTTTTTTTGGAACTCTCCCTAAGTTCCTATAGTGTAACTTTTGCTATTTTAGAATTTCAAATATGAAATGAGTAAGAAAATAACCTTAAGGTGTAAGATGCATAAAACTTGTAAATCAACTAGTCTATTATATTTACAGGATTACAATATTTTATCTTATATCGAGAATGTAGTGCTTGTCACATGAAATTTTTAGAGGAAAACTTGATTCTTTTTTCAACTTAAGCGAGAAAATTAAATAGATTAAATGCTTCTTTTTCGTGTGTATAGATGGCAATAAGACGAAACGATGTAGACATGATTCAATTCCAAGTATCGAATACCAAAATCCCACAAAATATTACCAAGTAAACTAGTTGGCATTTACTGATTTAGTGGGATTTATATCTGAAAAAGTAAGGTTTTTCCAATGGCCTTTAAAGACGATAAACATTATTTGGTTGTATCTAGCTGAAATTGTCACTGAATTATTCTTGATCATTAATTGATTAGGTTGAATCTCCATGTGACTAAGAAGATTTTGTTATCCCTAGTATGTTTACCTAATCATTCCGAAAAGAAAGGTTCTGCTAAGTGCTAAGCATGAAGATTAATGTATCATCAAATTTGTAATCATGCATATACAATAATTAGGTGATGTGAGTGTCGTAGCCGTTGTGCTTTTGCGGTAAGCTCTTTGGATCACACAGTTGTATTTTCATGTACATTTATATGTTCCTTTCTCTTTTCTTGCTCAGCTCATTTTTTTCTTTTCAATATTTGGTTGAACATATGTACTCTATAAGGAGATACTGTCTTCCATTAATATTGTGCAGATACATGTATTTTATCATGTCATTTGTAGTTAACATTATACAATTGCAACTTGTTTAATAAATATGGTGATAAAAAGTGGTAAGAAAAAATAATTTATACGTGATTTTGTATCAAAAGTATCAGATGTCAATATCCACAGTAATATTTGTCCAGCTCCCAAATTTGTGATTAAGTATATGTTGTAAGGGAGAATGCAAATTGATAAACAAACACATGTTAATAGCGGGATTATATATATTTGATTATGAGTCGAGGATTTCTTTACATATTAATTAATATAAATTCATACTTTTAGTGCTATTTATTTGTACACACTTTTCCATGCATTTCATGTATATTCAATTCTCTAAATTCGTCCTAATTTTCCAGGTTTATAAAAGGCGAGAGACAACAGGAGTACGTACGGGTTTGACAGTATGAAGATGAAATTTATGAAGAAGATCAACTACATATTTGTTTTGAGACAAAAGCAAACCCTGAGGAGTACGGAAACCTGAATGTCTAAGAGATAATGCAAATCACCCAAATCCTTCATAGCAAACTGAGCAGAGAGAACACTGATAAATTTCTGAAGCAAAGAGGAACTACTACCTGTAAGCACAATATCATCAACATATAGCAAGAGAATGATAATATGACTACTGTGTTTGAGAGTGAACATAGAGGTGTCACAACTGCTGCACTTGAAACCAATAGAGAGAAGAAAATTGCTGAAACGAGAGAACCAAGCTCGAGGAGCTTGCTTCAAACCATAAATGGATTTTCGTAACCGACAGACATGATGTGGTTGAGAAGGGTGTTCAAAACCAGGAGGCTGACGCATATAGACTTCATCCTCATTGAGGAAACCATGAAAGAAAGCATTTTTAACATCGAGTTGACGAATAGGCCATTTAAAAGTAGCAGCAAGAGTAAGAACTAAGCGAACAGTAGTAGGCTTAATTACAAGACTAAAGGTTTCAAAGTAGTCAATACCTGCCTGCTGATGATTACCAAAAACAACAAGCCTGGCCTTAAACCGCTCCACAGAACCGTCAGAATTATATTTAATCTGATACACCCACTTACAACCAAGAGCGTTTCTATTGTTGTTGCGAGGCACAAGTTCCCATGTATCATTCTTAATTAATGCTTCATACTCATCACGCATGGCTTGTTGCCAACGTGAATCTTTAGACGCTTGCTTAAAATTAGACGGTTCAGACTCAACAACGTCGGTTTTTAAATCCAATAAATTCCTAGTTGAAATGATTCCGTCTTTTAGACGCGTGGTCATGGTATGAACATTAGTAGGATCGACACACTTAGACGACTTCCTAGGACGCCTAGGGGGAGGGACGTTAGGAGACGGGGATGACTCAAGGGGAGGGGTAAAAGACGAGGAAGGGGAAAAAGAGGGAGGCGGGGAGGAACCAGCGGTCGCAGACCGAGGCTGCGGGCTGGCAGTGACTGCCTGCGTGGGAGAATGAGGAGCTGCGGGCGCGGGCACGGGCGCGGGCACGGGCGCGGGCGAGGAAACGATACGCTGCACAGCACCCACTCGCAAACCTGCGGGCGCGGGGTTACCACGCGGGCAGGCAGCATCTGTTTGCTGTGCGGCTCGCCAGCCTGCGGGCGCGGGAGGAGATGTCCGCGGTTCGCTGCTGGATATATGATCCTCGGGTGCGCACGCATCCTGCGGGCAGGCAGCGAGTTGCTGCATGTGCCCCCGTGATGCGGCGTGCTCGGGTGATGAAGACATAGGACCCATGGGTGCACTAGACGAGGGAAGACTCGGAAACCACACTAAGGGGTCAAGAGACTCAGTCATAGACGAACCAATGGAAGAGCTAGACACGAGAGCGCGATAAGGAAATTTCCGTTCACTAAACAACACATGACGACTTGTGTATACTTTGCCAGAAACAGGATCAAGACATCGATAACCCTTATAATATGATGCATAGCCAATGAAAACACATTGAATCGACTTAGCCTGTAGTTTATTGATTTTAGGATCTAAAAACAACGGAAAACAGGCACAACCAAAACATTTCAAAAACTCATAGGAGGGGGGACGATGAAAAAGTTTAGCAAACGGGGATGAACCCTGCAATGTCGAACTAGGAAGACGGTTTATTGTATAAACCGCCGTATAACACGCATCAACCCAATATCGAGGTGGCAATTCAGATTGAATAAGCATAGTGCGGGCCATCTCGATAATGGTTCGATGTTTCCTTTCTGCAACAGCGTTCTGCGCTTGAGTCCGAGCACAAGACTTTCGAAAATAAATTCCCGAATCACAGAAATGTTGTAGTAAAGGAGTGTTATCAAATTCACGTCCACCATCACTTTGAAAAAATTTAATTTTGGAATTAAACAAGTTCTCAACAAGTTTTTGAAAATCTAATAAGGTCGAATAGACATCAGATTTCAGTTTAAGTGGATATAGCCAAGAAAAACGTGAATAATCATCAACAAAAACCACATAATACTGAAAAAACTGATTAGATTTAACGGGCGATTGCCAAAGATCATTATGTATCAAATATAAGGGATAGGGGGCACGATGAGTCACAGACTCAAAAGGCAAACGATGTATCTTTCCTAATTTGCAATGAACACAATCGTCATGAAACTTAGAATTATATGAAATTAAGTTCTGTGAACGTAAACTTCCTAAAACTCTAGCAGAAGGATGACCAAGGCGAGTATGCCAAACATCTCCAGACTCCTTGGTGGCTAAGAGGGCAGGAACAGACGACTCTGGGCATACTTGGGAAGACTCTGAACGAACTCTGGAAGACGACTCTGACTCTAGGATATGAGGCTGAATAGGGTAGACACCATTCCTACTGATTCCCCGCAACAGCACTGCCCCGTGGTCTTGTCCTTAACACAAACAGAAGACTCGTCAAAACAGAATATGCAAGAATTATCCTAACATAACTTTTGAACAGACATCAGATTATGTTTTAACTGGGGAACATGACACACCTTCGTGAGGCGAAGGGGGCGGCTAGGGGAAGACAGACTCAAATTACCAAGTTTATTAATGGGAAGTCGTGTGCCATCACCAACAACAACAGAACTCGAACCAGTGTAAGGAAGAGCGTTAGAGAGCTTACCATCCTGTGAGGTCATGTGGGAGGCGGCTCCAGAATCTGGATACCAAACGGAGTCATTTGTTTCACCACCAACAGACAGTGCAGCTAGGGCACGTGTGACACCATTAGGAGAGGAAGGCACAAAGCTATGATTGACGCGTTAAGGACAATAGGCTGCTTGGTGACCTGGATACCAACAAAGACCACAAGTATCTGAAGAAGGAGTGTTGGCTAAATTACCGTTAGATGGATTACTTCCTGCTGAAGACAAATCATTAGCAAAATAATTGGCACAAGAATAATCAACATATGAAACATCATGAAAATTACCCATACCATTAACGCGGCCTGCATTGCCACGACCACCCTGTCCTCCATTGCCACGACCATTGTTGTTGCCACGACCACCTTTGTTACGATTGTTCCTGTTCTTATTCTTACCACCCCCTTGACCCTTAGGATTCGAACCACCCGAAGAAGATGATTGAGAACCCGAAGAGCCAGACTGAACTGCAACCAAGGCTTGATGCGCAGTGGGTGCCTCATAAAATCACGTATAGCCTTAAGACGTTGCTCATGTTGTAAAAGTTTGGGGCGAAGATCATCAAAAGTCAAGGAAGATTGAAATTGCAACAAAGTGGTAACAAGAGGATCATAATCACGATCCCTATCCAAAGAAGTCAAGGTATACTGAACAAGATCATATTGAGAAACAGGACATTGAAAAGCAGCTAAAGAATCAACAATAACTTTAATCTCACGAAGAAAGGACTCCATAGATTGCTGTTCAGGTTTCTTTATATGACTCAAACGACCTTTGAGTTCCATAGAGCTAGCCATACTAGCCTGTAAGAACCGTGACTGTAACCTATTCCAAATCTCCACAGCAGTATGCAATTCATGAACATCCATCATAACATCACGGGAAATAGATGCATATAACCACAATTTAATTTGTTGATCAAGTCTCATATACTCATAAAATTGTGGATTAGGCAAAGAACGACCATGATTATCAAGTAAAGTAGACGGAGGAATCGGAATAGTACCTTCGACAATACCAAGAAGTTGATGTGTCGAAAGAAAACACGTAAACTGAGTCTTCCACATAAGATAATCTTCGGGAGTGGCTAACTTAATAGACACAACCCGAGTGATGTCATGGTGGGTGAGTGATGTGGCGGTGGGCGTAGGCGGTTGATTGTACGCCGAAAACACCGTCGAAGGTGGTTCAAAACCGGGGGGAAAACGCGTGGGACTCCGGGAGTGGCTAGGGCTTGCGTGGAAGCCAAACAACGTCGCGTCCTGGTGCGGTGGTGAAGACCACAACGCAGAACTGGTCAAACCACCACTAAAGGGTGGTGGAGCACCGACGAAGGGGCTGTGGTGGCGGTGGTGTATGGAAAACCACCGTGGCCAGCGAACAAACCACCATTGGACGAGCCTGCAACGTCGAAGGAACGTGTTTGCGCCGCTAGGGGAAGGCGAGACTGCAGGGGGCTGCTGCCGACGCCGGAGGAGACTGGCGGAGCAGCAGTGGTGGCCGGAGAAGATGCCATGCCAGAGCGTTTGTGCGTGAGGCGTGTGTAGTTAGGGTTAACGAAAAGAAACCCTAAAAAAATATTAAGCGGAAGAGAGAAAAAAAAATTAGCCTAGGCTCGTGATACCATGTACGAGAATTATGAATGATTAGCTAACCTGTTTAGGTTGCCTGGCATGTTATATATATATAGAGAGATACCAAATATCTTTACAAAACCTACTAAGGATCTAATTACCAAATTACCCTAATAGTTACATTTGCCATCTGACTTAATTATTGGATAGATATATTTCACCATTTAATACCACCTACCAAACAAGCCGTTATAGCAATATCTCACATGATTAAATGATAGTAGCCAATTAAGGTCTTAGATCATGGCCAAATGACAACCTACAACATAAACTTACATGAGATTCGAGTTCCAAAGTGGGCTAAGGGAAATACTATAATTTATAATTGAGAGAAATAAGGAGTAAGTTGTACATATGAAACTACTAGGGATCTAAATCTAAATTTTGTGATTGTACCTTCTTTTTTGTCTAAGTTGTTTCCTTCAAACAACAGCAATATTTGATACTTTAATTTCTAAAACTAATAAAAGGTTTTTCAAAGAAACATCATTGCTCTTTACTCATCATCAAAGTCATCAAATTGTACCTTTCTGTTCTTGTTCAAACTACAATGCAATTGAAGGAACCCACACCTTCTTTCTTTAACATGCACTTGCAGGAGTACTTTTCACCTAAGAAAACTTCAGATTCAAGCAAATTTAATCAATTTGATTCCCTTTCCATTACACTCTTCTAACTATTTATTAAACAAACACCTATTACCACACTAGCTCCAACGCATATTCACCATACACACGAGTAAAGAGTCTGCATGTCACATCCAAAACTGTTTTCTTCTCATCCGTTCATTTGAATAATAATAAAAGTTGTAGTAGTATGGGTACGATATATCGTAATCAAGCACATGACAAGATTTAGTGGGTGTACGGTGAGTTAGAGATCCATTATTAATGTGAGCAATTAAAACATACAATTAATCTAGTAGATTTCAATATTGTTGAAATGCTAAGCTACTAGTTCTAGATCCAAGAAGTGGAAGGATATATATCTTACTGATAGTTTATATCATAGTATTGCTTGCATTTGTCTTTCATGTTCCCTGGATATATATTATATTTAAGGCAGTGGCGGAGCCACATAGGGTTCAACAGATTCATTGAACTCAGTGAATTTAAATTGAAATAATCTCATTATTCATACATAAAGGTGTTGTACTTAAATCTTTGTTATACAGTGGAGCCTTTTTTTTTAAAAAACAATTTCGAACCCACACTTTTGAATTCCTGGATCCGCCACTGATTTAAGGAGATCAATATTAATAACATACCCATGATCCGTGAATTGTGCTTAGTATAACTTATATACTACATAATACTAAAGCATCATATTTCAGCTGCAGGTTTAGATGCTCCTGCTGCTTCTTCAGCCAGTTTCGAAGGCGAAAACCATGTTGCATACACGAAGAATTCTGTTCTCCCTACTTGTGATATTGATCTCACTCAAATCAGGTATACAAAATCATGGGATTTATGTTTTATTTCATATTACTAGCTAATAGCTATAGATAGAATTATCAGATAATTTAGGCTACTAATACTAGTTATTAACTTATCATGAACACCAAATCCCAAATCAAGATCACTGGTAGCTACTAGCTAGAGGTCGGAACCAGGCGGGCCAACATGTAGGGCCAGCGGGTCGGACTTGTACCGACTTTTCAAAAGGAAGCTAGTCCATGCATGCATGAAGCATTCCACATTTGGTGCAATGCCAATGCCAATGGCGGCATGATCCTTAATAAAACTATGAGGGTGCTAATGTCAGACTCATGCTGATTTTTGAATATATTTTGCTTATGCATACTTGCATAGCATAAGATAAGTGCATAACAAATTAACAATGTACTACTATATAGTAGCATTATTTGCTGGATTGAATAACTATGTACTATAATGAGACTATTATATGAGGGTGCTAATGCCAGACTCATGCTGATTTTTGAATATATTGCTTATGCATAGCATAAGATAAGTGCATAACAAATTAACAATGTACAATATAGTAGCATTATTATTTGCTGGATTGAATAACTATGTACTATAATGAGACTATATTATTGCAGTATTGGTGATAGAGGCACAGCTGGAAGAGTGGTGCATTGCAGACGAGCAGACGCCAGACGACGAGCTGCAGGGCGCGCTTGATTGGGCATGTGGGAAAGGAGGAGCAGACTGCAGTAAAATTCAGAAAAATAAGGCATGTTACTTGCCAAACACAGTCAGAGATCATGCTTCATACGCCTTCAATAGCTACTTTCATAAGTTCAAGCACAAGGGTGGTAACTGCTACTTTAAAGCAGCTGCTATCATCTCCGGTGTTGATCCCAGTAAGCACCTAAACAAACTCTATCTACTTCCAAACTATAACGGCCCATTTGATAGTCGATAACAAATTGTGTATTGGTCGAAAAATATTATGCCAATCTCCATGATTAAATCATATACTATATATAATTTTGAATAGTACGTCTCATAAGTAATACTCCATCCGTAACACAATACTTGCAATATTTTCTAAAAATAGGTGTAACATAATACTTGTAACAATTCCTCTACTTTCTTCTTATGGTAAAGTTTTTAACATTAAATTATCTATGGTCCCCACCTCATGTGTACTATTTCCCTCTTTTTTATCCTAATCACATGTAATTTCTCTCTCTTACTTTTACCAAATTCTACATTTATCTATCATTAACAAATTTTGCCTAGAAATTCCCTCTAGTTCATTTGTTGTAAATATTATGTTATAGAGAGAGTATATTTTCATCTCCAAACATATTTGTTCGTAAAAATTTTAATAAGCCACCTTTAAGGTGGTAAGAGGTGATAATGAAATTTTGTTCATAAACGAAACTTTCCGAGAACGGTATATATGGACCATTATGGACATTTGTATAAGGTTTTGTTACCAAGTTACGAACTTTTTTTCCTATAAGACCTAATAAAATAGGCGTTTTTTAGGTAAGGACCTAATAAACTCATGATTGTTTCATTGTTTGTGACTCTTTATTGCTTTGTTTTAACAGGTTACGGAGGATGCAAGTACGATTACATCCCTTGAGATAAAGGGTAGACAAAAATGTCAGAGGATGTAACATCTTCTCTGAAAAAGCTATCAGTTAAGTTGCCTGGACTAGAAGATATTGGAGCTACAATTCTCAGCATCTTCATCATCAACACTAATATTGTATTAAATTATGAAATTCACCAATTTGTAGCTTGTCAATTTTACTTTGGAATGTACTTTAAATGTGAGGTTTTGCTCTAATAATGGCGTTTTCTTGTAGACACGGCTTAGAAATACTAATGTGTAGGGACTAGGGTGTAAACGAGTCGGAACTCTTAGTGAACAGTTCGGGATTGTACTCATTAAACCTCATTTTTGTTTGTTTATCTAATAAATGAACCGAGTTTGAACAAATTTTGGAGCTTGATTAATAAACGAGCTTGAACATATATACGGAAGTACTCGCTTATTTATGTTCATTAACAACTCGCTTATATATGTTCATGAAGGAGCTTGTATTTATTCATTATAAAAATGTGTTTATTTAGGTTCATGAGCAGCTCGTTAGATGTTCAATAGAAAGCTCCAAGATTTTCATTTAAAAGCTCGTGTAGTTCATAAATTTTCGTAAAATCTTTTTTTATTATTAAAATATTATTTTAATTTGTAAAATATAAAAGGCAAAAAAAAGCTCGTTTAAGAATTCGGGTCGGTTAAAGCCAAGCCCAAACATGATATTTGCTAAACGAGCCGAACTTGAGCTGATTTTTAAGCTCGGTAAATAGCTCTCGGGCTCGACCTCGGGTAACTTAAATGAGCTTAATTGCTTAAACATGAGTAGGAATGTAGGATAGTACTGGGCTTGGCTCTTTACAAATGTATAGCCTTTGACAAAATCTAATTGGACGTATGTTGATCACCTGAGAATCAATTGTTGTTATTAAGGAGTACAAATCTTGTTAACTTATCAAAAATATTTTCTGAGATAAAAAATAGACTCGTAATTTTGGCATTTTTTGGAGTAATGGGAAACTAATAATATCATGAGCCCTCCTTTTCCTACCTTGTTAATCACCCTTGCCAAGAAAGATATCATCATATGATCATGTCCCATAAAAGGGTGAATTACCATATTTTCTTAATTAGGGAAAGAATAATAATATTTCAATTTTCTACCCTAATTCCATTTATTTTGTGAAGTATTTAATGCAAGACGAATAGTGTTAGCATGCATCTATGATCACCAAATTCGCGCACCACAAACTTGTACAAGCCAAACAGTATCAAAGATGAAGAGTTCTAGATGGAGTTTTTACCTTGCTTACCTGTTGTTGGTAATTTTGGCACAAATCTCTGGTAAGAAATATAGATTAAACCATTAGTAGTTTCTTAACTAGCATTAATATCAAGTACTATTAGCAATGCATATCTATAGTTACAATTTTCTGTTATACTAAGGCCCTATTTAGTTCAACTTATTTTTACTGAACTGAACTTATTTTTACTGAACTGAACATATTTCTACTGAACTGAACTTATTTCTACTGAACTGAACTTAACTTATTTTTACTGATTCATGTTGTTTTTTCTTCTTTGCACTACTGATTTTTACTGAACTGAACTTATTTTTACTGAACTGAACTTATTTTTGCTGAACTGAACTTATTTTTACTGAACTGAACTTATTTTTACTGAACTGAACTTATTTTTACTGAATATTATTATTTTAAGTTGAACTGAACAGGGCCTAAGATTCTAATATTGACAAAGCTAGGTCAAAGTTAATGAATTATATGTTTCAACAAATAATGATGTTCAACAATTAATGATAATAGTTTCCTAGAATTCATCACATTAGAGTAATCTATGACTCTCTTAGTCTCATGTCATTCAAAACGTCAAGATGATCTTGTTCAATTATCAAACAATAATACCTAATTGTTGTTCCATAAAAAAATTAAGTAGGGTCAAAATGAATTAAACCATTGTTTATTGAGTTCAACTGGTCATCATTTATGAGGAAAAATCCTAAAACTTACAAGAATTCCCAAATTTCAAATCTAAGTGGGCTACTTAGAGTTATGTGCATCCTCCCATTCAATACCTAATATGATTGAGGGCCTTAGGGAAGCAACTCACTTTTAACTTTTCATCGCCGTAGAGAAGCAACTCACTTTTAACTTTTCATTCATTCGTATTAAGATTTATTACGAGTGCTATTGTAAACCATCTACAAACATGGAAACGGTTGATGTTTTTGAAACAAAAATATTTCTAAACAAAGAAATCTCATGTTCCTTTTATTTATATATTACAAACTTTTTAAAATCAAAGTTTGAGAATGAAAACGTTTCAAAATGTTGATATCTCATTTCCTAGAGGTTTTCGTATTTCATTAATCATGGATCATAGATAATGTGATAATCTTGTACTACCATATATAGAATAATATAAATTTCTCATGGTTTACATGTAAAATAATGTGGTAATTAATGTATAGGGTATAGTAGTTGCACAGAGTGGTGTGTTGCTAGAAGTGACGTACCAGATGCAGTGATACAAAAATCACTTGATTGGGTATGTGTATATGGAAGTGCATGCAGCAGAATACAACCAAACGAACCTTGTTATCAAAGAAATAATCTAAGAGGAGTTGCTTCTGTTGCTTTCAATGACTATTGGCAGCAAGTCAAACACTCCCCTGGTGCTCTTTGTGATGTCTTTGGTGCTGCTACTTTAGTTTATAATGACCCAAGTAAGTGCAACTTATATCACCATCTTTAATTTATTAATTACCCAATTTGATTACATTCACTTTAAATTAACGATTGATTTAGTATCACTATTAGTCTCTGTACTTATCGTACTAATCATGTTTATTTTGAAAGCTACCAACTGAAAACCTCGTAAATAGTTTTTTTTAAAAAATTTATATATATCTTTGTTTTTAATTTAAATTTTTTATTGTTTTTGGTTTTTTAAATGGTCCATTAACTTGATGATTTGTTTCTTTTGACAGGTTATGATAATTGCCCATCCTCCTGCTTACCTTGAACTAATTAGATGGTGTTATGTTAATATAGATATATTGCCTAGGAATCGACATGATTTTGATTTTTTTTTAACGCTCTCTAATCATCTTAATTACGTGTAACGTTTGGGCTTTAAAAGTTTGTATGGGAATGATTCTCTATGAATTATTACATATGAAGGTTACTTGACGGAAGCTTCTAAATTAGTTTAAAGTTTATCAAAGCTATTGTAACAATATTTTAAACGTGTGTTACGTCCTGTGTAAGATGCAACTATGGAAGAAATTATTCAAGCCAACAATGTTGTAGATGGCATCATAAAATAAACATAGATAAGCCTCATTTCAAAAGTGATTATAATTCTAATTTGCAAGACTTTTAAGACTGGTTAAACCTATATTATATAAAAGAGAGGGTAAAAGCCAAAAGGGAAAACAGAAAAAAAGAAAATTTCCTAAATGCTTTACTGATTCAATAAAATTCATCATTTCACTAATTAATATTAAAACCGTTTTCGCGTGCACCACATGTATTTGACGCTAGTTTTTAAAATAAACAGAAGAGGAGGGTTTCGAATTTGGTTAGGTTCCACTTGTGTCTCTAAATTCATAAATTGTAGATGCATCATGAATATTGCATTTTGTAGGATCTAAAACTTGGCATTGCTTGGGAGTTAAAAGCCCAACCAAAGATGCAACACCTTTAAAAATAAACAATATTTGGATCCAATTATAAGAGCCCCATGACAACCTACATTTTAAGGCTAGAATTCACTCCTCATGGATCCTTTTGAGGGCTTAGAGCAAGAAAACTGAACACGGTTACTTTGAAAACTCTCCCACAATCACGGAAAGCCCTGAGGCGTCATATATGCATATATGGCATTAGATGGTGCAAGAAAGGAACTCAAGAAAATCTCACGAACCATACTTTGCACTAATAAACCGTGCCTCGAGAACGCACGTAAGAGTTAAGACTAATGTTAAAAGTGAGCAGGCTATATATGGCACTAAAGCTAGCAATCCCCAACAGCCTAATGGTTTTTCTCAGGAGTACAAGTGAATCAGGCGAAGAGCCAACACATGATTTCCTTGAAATAAACCACATGGAGCATCAAGGTTAAATGGACCATATTAGATTCATGACTAATAGTGTTACATAGCAAGAGCACATTGCAGTCCATAATTCACTAAATCATAGAATGCCCCAAATTCACCAATCTAAGCCTAGTTCTTTCGAGAGGAACAGCTTCTCAACATATCCAATCACGTCAGCAGAAGAAGTAATGTACTTCTGCATTTGGACACGGGCAGAATCATCTGCAAAGCAACCACTCAAAATGCAAAATCAGCATATAATTCACAGCGAGTAAATAGAAGATCCATGTTCCTTACAGAAAAGCATAACACGAAAGCAAGGATGCATGCACAATCACATTAAGGGTTGTATAATCACTACATAAATATCAATTCTACCGGCAAAACCGATTTTCACCAACTACAACATTGACCATGTAATGACCGATAAAGTAATGACCCAAGCTGAACCATATCCGACATGATGTTAACTGACAACTGAAAAGTCAAACTGATATTCAGCTATCTTCAGCAATTGATACTTGGAGATAGCATTTCAACAATGAAAACCACAATTGGGGTATAAAGACTAAGACCCTAGTCTTGCTTGAGAGCTTTGAGCAACCCATGGTATATATGACTGAACATAAAACAATATTTAGTACACGTGAGATTAACGGGAGTCATTATATATTTATAGGTGGTCTACTCCAAATACATTCACCACATACATATACTCTTGCGATATGGCAGGAAGCTACGGACTGAAGCTTGTCCAAGATTCGGGACAGTTCCACCACTTTTCTAAATTCACTTGTCATCATAACCTATAAATATCTCAAGAGCTCTACGCTTTAGAAGCTTAATATTTATACCAACTACACGACTTATTTCAAACATAAACATATATATATATATATATAAGAACAGATAGAAACAAGAAGCATTATGTAATCCAACGAACTTGAATCACCGAATGAATAAAGTAGGCAAGTATTTAGAGCGTGCACTCACCATCCTCATTCAACTTCCTCATCAACTGCGGCCTAGTAGGAAGCGCATACATCCCTGCACCAACCGCTTTTCTGATAGCCCATCCATGATATGGAGCAAATACTTGAGTGTAAGCGTCGGAAGCCGCGTCCTTCAAAGAATTCCCCCTATAGATGGAAAACACTTTTCAAAAGGTTAAAGCAGATAGCAGCAGTGCTAAATCAAACTTCCAAGTTCCAACTAAAACTATAACTTATCTTTCTAATTCAAAGTATAATACCTTAAAAAAAGAATAAGGAACTACAGTATCTTGTGAAGAAACAAAAAATGAAAGTAGTGGACATGACATGAAGAAACCAATAATAATTGTTTCCAGGATGCAAAACTAGCAAAAGGGAAAGGCTATCAATCTTCTTCATTACATGGTTCACATATGAGTCTGGGTGATATGAGCAATTCAGCATGCTTCAAGAACAATCAAGTAAAGAAGTAATAGGAAAAATTCAACGTGATGGAAAACATGAAACTTTTAAATTGTTACCTCAGAATCGAAATGTTCATTTCTAAAAGTTTGAACTATTACCCCGAAATTAAAAACCCTAACAATTAAACATATCGGTGGGGATGATTACTAATTAAGTTCTGAAAGTTACAGGATATTGGATGTTTCAAGAAGAACCATTTCAGTGTGGGAAGTGTTGCTGTTGCGTGAAAGAAGTTGTTAGTTAGATTAAGAAACGGATAATGTTTGTTGTTAGTTGGAAAAATGAAATTTGTATGTACCACGTAGTTCAGAAAATTAGCTTACAACAAATTCATATTCCAAATCTGCCAATGCACCTGCAGTGAGGTATAAAAACCCTTATAACATGATAGTTTGTCAGTCTTTTACTTCAGTGTTGAGTGAACTAGCTGGAAAATGATGCGTCTCCCAAGAAGCTAAGCCCTTGTTTGGTACTGAGTTTTTAGTGTTGGAAAATGGAAACAATTAAGCATTTACGTTACCGGATGTTTGTTGAGACTGTTACGGTAATGGTTTCTGTTAACATAGGGTAACAGATACCCCACTTTATTACCTCTTATAGACCTGTAGTAACAGATTCCTTTCCGCCGCTTCACACCACATTACAACTGATCCTCAACCAGTACTGTAATCCATTTTTCTTCCCACACTTGCCTCAACATACTTTTTCTTTTGACTCTCTCTCCTTAACATCCTTCTATTCATTTTCTCTTGGATTTCCTTCATCGATTTTTTTTTTTTTTTGCTCTGGCCTCAATTATTGCTCAGACGAATTTTTATTAATTCCGATGGTACAATCAAGAAATTAAAATGAAGGTTTTTGAGCTGAATTTGAGGTTCAATTTGATGTGAATTTTGATCGATGAGTTGTGCAACCAATGGTTTCTGATTGCCGCCATCGTTGTGATTATAAGAGAGAGCGTGAAGGGGAGTGAGGAGAGAGAGAGAGGAAGAAGAGAGAGAGTGATAAGTAGGAGTAGAGCCGTTAGATTAGAGATGAATGATAGTTTGTGAAATAGAATGATAGTATTTATCAAATTCTATCCATGTGTTCTAATGGTGAAATTTATTGTAGTATGTTTTATGTGTACTTGTGTTAGTTGTGTGTAATTGAGTGTTGCTATGCCCAATGTATGTGTAACAAAACAATAAGGGGGCGTTTGGTTGGTATAGGGGAAAGGGAATGGAATCAAGAAAGGGTTAGAGGGGGAAAGGAGTTTAAAACCCTTTGATGAAAAGAGTTGTTTGGCTTGTTTTCCCCCATTGTCTCTTTCAGTCATTACCACAACAACATTGGCAAACAACCCACCTACCACCATCTATCCTCACCGGTGTTCTCACAACAACTCTGCCTCTCACTTTCTCTCTCCTTCCTCCTGGTGGCGTGCGTAGGCTGTTCATGGGTGGTTTTTTGTAGCAAAGTTGGGTGGTTTTCGGGGCTGATCTTGTTAATTTGCGGTGGTTGTCGTGACTGGGTTCTCTTCCCTCTATTCAGATCTGGTTGCGCTTGCTGCCATGGTTAATGGATGGGGTCAAGTGGTGGTTGCGGTGTTGCTTCCGTGGTTAGTTGGTGGGGTTAGGTCTAGTGGTTGCGGTTTCTGCCGTGGTTAGGTGGTGGTGGTGTGGTTGCAATTGTTGTGCTTAGGTGGTAGTTGATGTCGTGTTTGGGTGGTGGTGTGGTGGTTAGGTGGTAGTTGTTGTCATGGTTAGGTGGTGTGGTGGTTAGGTGGTAGTTGTTGTCATGGTTAGGTGGTGGTGTACTGGTGTGGTAATTGCGGTTGCTGTCGTGGTGGTGGTATGGTGGTTGTGATTGATGTCGTGGTGGTGGTATGGTGGCCGGTTGCTGTCGTGGTAGTGGTGTGGTAGTTGTGGTTGCTGTCATGGTGGTGTAGGTGGTTGTTTATAAGTTGGTTGGGTGGTCAAATGTGATGGTCAAGGGCTTTCCATTCCCCTATTTGAAAGTGGAGGGGATAGTGGGGAATCAAAGTAGAGGGATTTGGGGTAATGGAGGGGAGAAAGGGAATCACAAAACCTCCAAAACAAACAAGGTTTAAGGGAATGGAATCAGATAATTCCCTTTCCCTTTCCTGTAACCCCCTTACCAAACGCCCCTAATACTTTAGCAAATACTCTAGAATATAAGCTTATTTTTTCAAATGATATAAGGTCCGCTCTTTTCAATATATTTCAGTCCTTGTCAGAAAATATAAAAACTGATACGTTATCAAGATCTTAGTTTTAAAAGGCGCGAGGCGCACCGAGGCGCAAAGAGTCCCTGGAGCCTAGGCGAAGGCGCAAGGCGAAGGCGCAAGGCGAAGGCGCGCGCTTTTTGTAGGCGAGGCGCAATTTTTTTATTTTATATTTATTTGACTCTTAGGTGTTTAATTTTTAGTACCTAGTCCAATATAAGTTTACTACAAAAAAAAAGGCTTTTTAATTACAAAGGCTGGGAAACATCAAGCACGTGAGTATTAAAAGGCTGGGAGCATGTAAGTAGTGGGGGTAGGTGGGTGGTTACTGGTTATAGTGGTTAATAATTGACTAATTAAAAGAAAAAAACTGTGAACACTGTGAATTTGAAAAGTTTGTATGAAAGTAAACTTAATCGCTGATTCGCAGAAGAGGAAAGGGGAAGGAACCAAAGAAGTCGCCTGAAAACTCTTCACTTACGCCAACCACCGGCAGATCTTGAGCCATAAAACACCGGCGGCTGTCTCTGCGGCTATCTCCGCCGTCGCCGGCCCAGCATCGACCGTCAAATGTCTTTTTCGAAATTAGGGTTTTTCGAAATTAGGGTTTTCTGATTTTGCATTCAATTTGAAGCAATTTTATGAAATTAATTGAGGGGTTTTGCTCGAATCTGCGTTCTAAAGCCTAGGTAAGAATTAATTTTAAGACAATACTTGTTCTTTTTCGATTTTCAACTCAGATCTAACATTATCTTGTTCTCATCCCCAAAGGCGCTGGGAGCGACGCGCCTCGCGCCTGCTCTGAGGCGGCCAAAAGCGTGCGCCTTCACGCGCCTCTAGAAAAACGCCTCGCCTCGGTGGCCGGAGGCGTTTTTCCACGCGCCTCGCCTCGCCTTGCCGCCTAGGCGCGCCTCAGGCGCGCTTTTTAAAACTAAGATCAAGATAATTTCAAATAGGTCAAATAAGGTAAAATACGGTCGAATAACATCTAATCTAATAAGGTCGAATATAAGATCTAATAAGGAAAATAAATAAGTTATGTTAAGATAAGTTCAAATAAGTTCAAATAAACAAAAATAAGTTGATCATATCAAACGCTACCTTAGTTTATTTTCTAGTTTTACAATTGAAAAAATAAAAATTTTAAAGGGGGAAAATTCAAAACTTAGATTGCACCCTTATACTGGTAAATACTTGTAGGCTAGAAACTTGTTACCTTAACAAAATCAAATTGCACATTAAAAAAAAATTGTGGCAATTTTAATTTATAAATAAAAAGTTAAAGAATTAAGATTAGTGTTTCCTTTTGATACCAAACAACAAGAAAGGGAAATAAGAATAGTGTTTTCCTCACCATGTTTATACCAAACAAGTGATAACCTTAATACTTATTCCCTTCCTTAACAATTTCCATTCCATTACCTTTCCATCTTCGATTCCAAACAAGGGCTAAAAGCAAAACAAAGCACACCAATCACCATCAACTGGGGCAACCTAAGAGAAACCCTAGAGAGCACCTGGGGCAAGGAACCCTAGATGCAATGATTTGTCCTTTTGTAGTGTTCTCCAGACCTACACTTGATTTAGTTAAATGCCTTCAAGACACCAAGTCTTTCAAACTAAGCCATCACCAATAAGCTTTAGAAACATACAACTGAAAGGCACCCCTATTCTTTCTCCAAAGCATACATAATCATCAGTCAAGTATCAAAAGAAAAGAGAAAATTTGCGAAAGATCGTGTACTAAATAACAATAAAGCATTTGGTAAAAAAAACTTTTCCCTTTCAAGTAAAAACCTATGGAGCTGTATTTGAAAACCTCATGATGCGAAAGGTAGAGCTCCCCTGATTCTCATCTTTCATGCAAAAGACACATGCTAAGTGCCTCGTTTTCTCTTCACCTCCTAAATAAGCTTACAATTTCTCTCGGGAAGTAGACAAACAACAGTCTACTTAAGGGGACAGGGTGTTAACGGGCTATTCTTGTTCTAATCAATGAATAAAAAGTATGCCGTTCACAAACTAGTTCGCCCCAAAACAAAGTTATGTACCACTAAGCTACCTCACAATGCTATATAGAACGCTGATGCGAGACATAAGAGATACTTCCTCTCTTTTTTAGTTGCAACAATTCCCATTTTGGGAAATTTTTGAAATAGTTGCGACATACTACAATAAGTTTCATAGCAGAAGACTATCTTACCCTTACTTAAAGCATAATCATTTTATTAAACACACTACACCAACCCACATTATCTATAATTAACCACCTAACTACATCGTCAAAACCTAACACCCGACCCCCAAAAACTACCCATAAACTTCATCTCCACCACACCACCACCTCCCTAATCTTCATCTTCCCCAATACAGCGTCCACAAACCCACTCTAGCCAAAACCCACCCATCCCCACAACCACACACCCTACCACAGCCGTCAATTAAGCACCGCAAACCCCATCCATCCCCACAACCACACACCCTACCACAGCGGGCAATTAAGCACCGCAAACCCAACCACTGCCGCCAGTGAAAAACCAGAAACCTGGTCCATCCCCACAACCTGCCCATCCATGGGCAATCACCAACTTCCCCTCTCCCCTCTCTCTCTCCCTTTTTACACAATATGCAGTAGACAAGTCCACTAGCCGATATTATAAGATAACAACAACTAAGCCTTATTCCCAAAATGATTTGGGGTCGGCTAACATGAATCGTCAACTGAAACCGTTGCCAAAGGAGATGGCATCGGTAAGAGTGATAAAAAGTTTTTAAAAAGGTTTAAGTTTAAAAAAATTTAAAAAGTTTTTGAAAACAAGGTTTACACCAAAAAGTTTTAAAAGATGTTTTCAAAAGGTTTTAAATACCAACACAATTGAGAAAAACAAATAAATGCAATAATCACACCCCTTCCTCCACATGGATACTGCCCCTCCACCCACTTCTATCCAACGTCATGCTCTCCTCAATCCCAAGTAGCCTCATATCACTTTCAATTACCTTCATCCAAGTCATCTTAGGTCTTCCCCTACCCCTTACAATTTGATTACTCCTCCACTCTTCAATTCTTCTTTCTTCTCACCGGTGCATCACCTGATCTCCTTTTTACATGACCAAACCATCTTAACCGATTCTCCCTCATCTTTTCTTCAATTGATGCAACTCCAACTTTTTCCCGAATCACTTCATTTCGTAAGTGGTCCTTCCTTGTGTGGCCACACATCCACCGCAACATACGCATCTCCGCCACGTTCATCTTATGAACGTGTAATTGTTTCACCGCCCAACATTCGGTGCCATATAACAAAGCAGGCCTTATTGCCGTACGGTAGAACTTTCCCTTCAATCTTTGGGGAATGCCAGAATCACAAAGGAACCCGATGGCGCTTTTCCACTTTAACCAACCCGCGTTAATTCTATGAGCCACGTCTCCATCCCGTTCTCCATCCTTTTGGAGAATGGATCCAAGGTAACGGAATACGTTCAATCCTTGAACCACTTTGCTATCCAAAGTGACCGCCCCTACCTCGTTGCTTGCAACCCCACTGAACTTGCACTCCATATACTCCGTCTTACTTCTGCTCAATCTAAAACCACGGGCTTCTAATGTATCCCTCCATATACTCCATCTTACTAGCCGATATGGTTATGGTTTGGATGACCATACGGCTTAGTAAAATTTGTATAAAAAAAAAAAAAATGTCCAAACAGGGTGATCAATTTTAGCATGATCATTTTTCTTTCATCCTTTCCCTATTACACATCCACCAATTTATAAGCTATTAGTTAACCTCCCACAAACATGAATTGCTTTTTCTTCATTCTTTTTCATCTTCATCCACCTACTAATTAACTATCAGTTACTTCGTCCAAACAGGGTGTAAGTCATAGTGTACAAGATTACACATAATTTTTTGCTCTTGTATTACCATAGACCAACAGTAGAACTTCCCCTCGTGAGTTTGGAGTCTGGAAAAAAGATGCAAGGAATCCACATAAACCTCCAGTTCACGTATGTGCGATGCCAGAGAAGGAGCATATTACTTAAAATGACTGGAATAGCATTCTGTTATGAGGAGAGGGTGATTAAGTCTTTTTGGATTTGCTGTAATGATGAGTTGTCATCAAATCCTGTGATGCTTTTATGCTTTCTGTTAAAAAAGCTCGATAAAAGGGGCAAGGCTTGTATGAAACGATTCATGAGAAAATTGTAGTGAGAAGTGTTTCTCTGGGAGAGATTCCTTCCTCTCAAATGAAGGGCTGTTGTATTGTTGATTTCCGTGATTATTAATACAACATATCTTAATGTTTTGCTATTTCTCTCTGTTTCTTACTTGCTACTGAATCTTACAGGCTAATTCCCAGCAAAAGACCAAGATAACTAATAAAAAATTCTAATACATTAGTTCCAATTTCAAATCACAACCAACAACTAGAGATTTGACCTGCTGGATTGCTTATCATAGAAGAGAATGTCATCAACAATTACCAAATATTATTTGTTAAAACTATCAATAAAATAAAAGTTAGCATATCAAAATTATAACTATATCGCAACAAACTGGGTTAGACCCTTATGGTGGTGACTTATGCTAGGAGGAGGCAACAAAAGGATGCTGCACAGCAGCCTTCAAAAAGAATCAGATTGCCAGGGCAGAAGTGTCTTTTATGTTTTATGCAATTTCCTTGTATTTCAAAACATCATTTCATTCCCTTAAAAGTTAGTTACTAATTGAATACGGCTAGATAGCGGGAGTAGGGATGGAATCCTTTGCTCAAGTATAAATAGCCAAATGCTTGGCAGTAGGAGGCAAAAACTTGGAGTAAGAAGTATCTTTAGAGAAGTTCCTCATTCTCTCGAATGCGAGGAGTTGTAATTTATCGAATCGCCTTGATTTGATCGATACAACTGCCTATCAAGTTCCTAATTCTGTGAGTTTCTTAAGCAATTAAGTAGACTAACTTGAGTTCCTAGCATAAAAGTTGCAAGATATTAATCATAACAAAGAAGATATAACTATTAAAAAACTAAAATATTGCCTAAAAACACAAAAAGGTACCGAAAGTAAAGTTGTAGAGAGTGGAAGTCATTGGTTTAAAAGAAAAGGAATACTACAACAACAACATGATTTGCGATCATAAGATACCGTCCGTGATAAGTGAAACAAGTAAACAAAGTAAAATAAGAAAGTGAAAAGTGAGGGAAATATGATGAGAAGAAACATGAGGAACAGGATACCCAAAGGAGAGGTAAGGTGAAAACCAAAATATGAATACTTAAACAGAAAATCAGGGGAAGTCTTGAAAAGCTGTAAAGAGGGAAACATATTTAGAGAAAAACAAATGACAAGATTAAGAAACTTATAGATTAAGTAAAAAATTATAAAGGCAGAAAAGTATGCAAAAGATAAACTAGTAAGAAGAATCAAATAAGAATCAAAAAGAAGAAAATATAAAACTCATGTCATCTGCATAGATTCTCACCCTCAAATGAGCCTTATCTAACTCCATATTGTCCCCAATCACAAGACTTGTATCATTCTCATTCACCCTTATCCAAGTTTTCTTGGGTCATCCCCTACCCTTTCACGATCCCTTTACTTCACCACTTTTAAAGCTCCTGACCGCTTGACTTACGTGTAAAAACTACCTTAGGCAATTCTCCCTCATCCCGTTCTCTATATACCCTAACCACTTGTCTTACTTGTAAAAACCACCTTCGAAAATTCTCCCTCATGTTGTTCTCTGTAACCCCTACTGTTCTCCTGAACATCTTATTTCTCAACTAATCCTCTCTTGGCAAAATGGTCGGATTTGGATAGTAGAAATTTAGATAAATCTAGGTTTGCATCGACATTAAGATGACAGCCCCTTGACAATTGCCCAATACGTTTGGTTTCAGGTTTGACTCAGGGTGAAGGGTGCCTTTTCGTTTCCACGAAAAGACATTTTATAGTGAAAACACATTTGTAAATCAGTTTTGTTTTGCATGGTTCCTTGTAATAGAAGTTCAAAGACAAAAGGAAAAAATGGAAGCCAGAGAATGTATACGAAAAAAAAGAAGGTAAGTTATAGAGGAAGGAAATTGTGGCGCCCTTCTTTTGAGAGGCAAAATGTTTTCTACCTATGGGATTACTAATTTCCACCCTTGACGAAACCATTTCCGGGCAATTACAAACCAAACAAAGGAAAACAGAAAACCAACGCAAAAGAATTAAGAGGTGATAGACATCAACACGATGTTGTCCATTTACAAAAACCCGGCTAGTGGCAGATTGATGACTAATGTATTTCTTTCAACCGAACACTCTAAAATAACCCACCCCCCCCCCCCAACTCAAAAAAAAAGTAAGTGATTGAAAAAAAGAAACCCAAACTACCGACATAAATTTTTGGGAGGATGGAAATGAGGAAAAGGATCCATCAACTCAACTTTGGTCCTGGATATGTCAAAAATCCATTTTGCATGCTACAATTTGATGGAAGGGATCAATGATCTATGCATTCACTCAAACACATTGTTTAAATGAGCAATAACATGCAAAAATGCAATTACAATAAATAAAGTAAAGCAAAGCACAAAGCCCTCAAACATCCATGGCCAAATGTTTAAGGAGATAGAAATTACTAATAGAAAGAAATAAAGCACAAATATAAATAGATGGAGGGAGAAGGAAACAACGAGAAAAAGAAACGTACTCAGTTGAAATAATTTTCTCAAAAAGTACTTTAACCATGTCTAGACCACGCTTTACTCTCAAAAGATTTCTCGTATGGCTGCCTTGTTTACGTACTGTGTTTGCCTGAATGTCTTGATCAATCACTGCTTGTAATGTTGTAACTGAGTTTGAGGTCTCAGCAAGATCGTTAACCTACACAAATTCATATAAATTAAAATCATCAGTCAGGTGAGTATATTAAGGCAAATTTAAAAAAGAAAAGTCGCTAATAGCAAGAGCAAGGAGGGGATGAGGAGGGACAAAGAAAAGGAATTGGCTTACCTTGGCAACATAGTCCATCTCCGCAAACTTAAAAGCTATGCCCAGACAACTAAACAAGGGCGAGACTAAGGAACAAGCATGGGAAAATGAGGCAAGCTGAAGGTCGGTGTCTTGGGAATTGGCAGAATTGGCTATATCATTGAATGCTTCAGCAATCTTTCTTAATGGCTTTTCTCCCCCGTCTTCTGCCATTCTGTCGAGAATCAAGTAGACAGCTTACTCTTAAACCTGGAATACAGAAGAAAAGGAATACTCAAAATTGCAGGAACCCAATGCCCCTTAAGCTATACGGTTGCAGAAAAGGCAACATAACATGACAAAGTCCTAACATCTGCCTGTTCGAGTCCAAAACGGACTATAGCAACAACTAAATTCTTCTGATTCTTTTTTCTTTTAGTAAAGAGTTTGGTACCTAGGAAGTATTAAGCATGGTTCAAAATGCGGATTCCGTCGCGGTCGATCTACACGGGAACGTAACGGATACGTTGGTCACGGACCGTGTCGCGGTTGTTGCATCACACAATTGGATTTATAGTTGCTCTTTTTAATGATTGTGCCATAAATAAATAATCGATTACTTTGAGATTTCTAGCACTTAAAGAGGAGTTTCCAGTAAGGGAATCAACCATGACAAATGACTACTATATGTTTGATGTGGTGGAATTCAGGCGATTCGGGTTTGATGCGGTTGTAGCATCCATTATCTCGGACTAAAATAATAACCCGGTACAAACCGGTTAGTATCGGTTTGGTAGAAAACTATTACAATACAGGCGAGCCGAATTGATACGGCCTTGTTTGACACCATGGTATTAAGTTGGTAGTGGAAGTGGTTTAACCAGTACGGAATACCAATTTGTACCTTCAACTTGCAAAAATAACCAAATTCCATTAAATGAGTCCAACTTGAATTCCCACAGTTAGAGTCCCTCATATAACATAAAAAAAGGAGTGAAGCCAATATAACCTCCATCCCATTTGCCTCAACAATGTTTTTTCAATTGAGGTAACACAAAGTTTAGTTTAATTAAACTCACATTTTAGTAGTTATGGCAAAGTAACCTACTCAAGATTTTAAGAAAATTTCAGCAAATTAGAAAATATAGACATACATATATATATGAAAATAATCCCAATTTTTGTCCACCTTCTTAAACTAATCCATCTTAAATTAATCCAGATTATTCACTAACCCTACGAAAACCCACCTTCTTAAACTAATCCATCTTAAATTAATACAGATTATTCACTAACCCTACATAAACCTAGATATTGGGGTAACCTTCTCAAAAGAGACTCAAATTTTGTTAAACTGTAACAACAATTAGAAGGATGGCATGCCATCATCCAAAATTCAGGGAATCGCATTTCTCTCCCCTCTCCTTTTCTTCTCCCTCATTTTCTTCCTCCTTCCCCTTCCGACCCTCTCCAACCAAGCACACCCCTTACCCTAATCATTTTACCCCCCATCCTTACATGCTACCTCCTTCCACTTTCCTAACCACCGTCAGAGGATCCTGACAGCTAAAATATGATTTTGGTTTCAAAAAACGACCAAAATATAACTAAGCTAAAAATTACCTTACCTTCTTGCCGTTAAACCACATAGTAAAATCTTCAGTCCTCCATGAAAGCTAAAAATCGATGTCCCTACTAATTGCCTTTATTGGTAACTACCCCATGAAAGTGTACTTATATTGATAATTTCACTTACAATCGACTCCAAATTTCATCCTATGTCATAATTTTGAAAATTCAAGTTTCATCATCAACTTTGGAATAAAACTTAAAGAGTTTAGAACCCTAAATTTGTATTATTGAAAAAGATAGAAAGCAGTAAACTGACCGCTGCTTGGGCAAGATCAGCAATAGGGTTTTTTGACCAATCAAGGCGTAACATATTCCAATTGATCATCAACGTTGGGCATCCCTGTTTTAAAACTACAACTTAAGTGTAATATGTTTTGCAAACTTTGTTATATCTAACCTATACTCTTTTGTTTTTCATACTATGACTTCATAGTCGAACTGTGAGATTTAAAACAAAAATTTATACTGGTAATGAATATTTCTACAAGAGAGTTCTCATGAAAAGTATTTGCTATACTTTATAATAACATACAACAAGAGAAATTGTGGTCAAAGTCGGTTCCTGGAGACTGAAGAAAAGAGATAAAAACAAAAGGGAAACAAGGGAGTATGTCCGCGGTGATCAGCATTAAATAAACAAACAGCTAGCTTTTAGAAGCACCACTACTAAATAATAATACTTCAACCCCAACAAAGTAAGTAATAGGACAGTAGCGCCATCCCTACTCCTCCCATCTCCCTTACCCTACTACACTCCTGAGGCCCAATTCCTCCTACCGCCAACTAAAACATATCACATCCACACTAACAAATCGTCTTCACCTCCATCTCCCTTCCTAATTTCTCTCCCCATTTGAAAATGCTAGCTCTTTGGAACCCCCAATTGTAAGTTCAGAACATACATAAAAAGATTCTCACCCTTGAACCTCCGTACTCGGTCCCAAACTACCAATGTCGCAAAAAATGTGTGTTTGGTGCTGAAAGCAAAAGAATTCCACAACTCCTCATTTTAAAATATTAAGTCAATTAATTACATGGTGCTTAAGATTCATATTCACTAGTAAACAATTGGGTGAACCGAGTTTGTCTAGTCACTAAAGCTAACTGTGGCACACCTCCGGTCTGCAAGATTCGCCTCTTATTATATCCTTCCAAGCCCGAGGGTGTTACTTCAATCAGGTACAATGATTCAAATGCATCAAAGAAAGTGGAAAAACTGTAGGCCCTCAAAAAGTGGTTCTATGACCCCAATTCCTAGTTCCATTAAGTGTTTGCTGGTTTGGAGGAAAGCTTAAGAATTGTGATGAAGGGAATGACTGCCGGATGAATGCTTCAAGTTTCATGATGCCCTATGTAACTCAAGCTCAGCCTGGGTATGTGTCTAAGTATCCGACTCGTCCATTTTACAAAAAAATTCCTTGATTTGAAGAGTAAAAGTTACATAAGTGAAGTTCAAATGAAAGCTCAAGGTTTGTGCGCTAATGGAAGTTTCATTTAGTAAAGAAAAAGAGAAAGTGAGGGAAGCATGTGATTACATAGATAATACAATGGAGGGGAATGCAAGTCTAAAACATATGAATTTTCAGCCTGAAAGCGGGACTATGGTGCCCATTAAAAAAAATTGTCTTGTAAAATGTTTTCCCCTTTAAAAATAATAAAAGTGGTGCCCATTATGAAATTTTTGTCTTGTAATAATTGTGAAACGAAAATAAGGTATTGACACATATCTTAAAAAATCAACCTTTTCCCATGTCCAGCACATGCATCTTCTAAGCACAAAGATGTACTCATTCATCCCTGTAGCAACATATATAGGCGAATTGCACACAGGAGAGTGAAAGCGTGGAAAGAATGAAGTTAATCGGCAGATATGGTGTCCAAGTCCAACTTAATCGAAAAGGTAGATAGGAAGAGCTTATTAAAAGACAAAATGTAGAGATTAATATTAGACAAATACATTAAATACTACAAGATTTGTATAAATGAATTGGGACAGAAGACACAATAGAAAATAATGGTCTACGAGTGATAATAAGGTAGTACTCAACTACTAAGTGATGAAACAATACCCAAGTGAAACAATCCCAAGAACACCATAATTACTAGTTCTTCAAAGACATGCAACTTAGCGGCTTCTTGGTCAAATGCAAGTTCTTCTCGCTTTCTCTCCTTCAACATCCAACCCTTCAAAAATTCACCAATAATTCATGCTCTAAGCCACTCAAGTACAAGAGTCCACAAGACCAATCCAACTAATTTCAATGCTTTATCACTCAAAATCATGGTGGCAAGTGCAATTAAACTGATCCAAACTCTCATTTCAATTTAATCACCGACCTAAAACTCCATTCCAATTCGATTGCCATCACAATATCAATTCACTATCCGAATTGCTTCAATTCTTAACAACACACTACATGGATCAAAAACTTGAAATAAAAAAACTATGAACTCAATAACCTTCATCTAATCACTTCCTCGGTTCCGCGATATAGTGATGACTGATGAATAATTTCCACATACTAATGAACCCTACCCTATATGATTTTTTTTGGTGTTTGCACCTGGTTCACCCTTTGGGCTACATCCGGATCGAGGCCAAGTTCGGGTGGTTAGGTTTCATTCCTCTCCCAAGGGTGTTGCGGGGATTCGAACACGGGTGTGTCCTACCAAAGTCAGTCCTCATCACCACTAGACCAACACTATATGATGAATTGCAGAAATTCAACTAAGATACTGAAGCAAAAAAACAATAACAAATTTCAGAGGATAAAGTTTTAAACAAAAAATACAAATTAAATAACATTCTAAAAGAGGAGTAGAGTGTAGATAGTAACAACAATTAGAATGCGAATAATAATAAAGGTATCAAATTGAATAAATATACGAAAAAATAGAAGTGGAATAGATAATATACCAGATTGGAATGCACAGAGAGTTGTATCGATGTTCCAATTGTTGATGATAAAGGTGAATTGTAATGGCGAATTGGCAAGTTATTAGATCAGAGAGAAAGAAAGAAAGAAAGAAAGAAAGAAAGAAATCTGAGTAAGGTTTCTGAAAATGGGGAATTTTGTATTGAAGAATATGGCACAAAAGGAGAGAAGCTGTTATAAAAATGGCAAAACAGAAAGGAATCCAAACGTTGCCTTAGGAATTTTTTGCGTCCCTTTAAAAACTGACTGTTAGCTGCCAAAAAAAACTGTTTTTTACTCAAAGTCATAGACTCATCTGAGCAATGCGTAGTTCATATCGGATATATGTATATATTTATCGTCTAATATTTTTTGTGGTATATTTAATGAAAATGGTAATATATTTCATATGTATGGTAGTATATTCTAATATGTATGGTAGTACATTTCTTAATGAAAAATTATATGCCAAATACAAACTATATAGTTATATAGCTGTGAAAATATCGATTGTTATATACTACTTTTCTCAATAAATGTACTACCATGTATAAGGACTGCACTATCAAAAAACTGAGACGATAGATATATCATATATGCATATATCCGATATTGATTAGGCATTTCTCAGACTCAAGGTAATTGCCAACCTCGTTTTTTTTTTTTTTTGAAAAAGTTATTTTTAATAAGTTAATCTTTGTCTCATCTTTTCAAAATAAGTCAAATTTTGGATTATTTGGTTTATTCTTGGTTGAGTTAACTTTGCACTTGCTTTAACTGTAAATGAGTTAAATTACATATAACTTATTGGTAACCTATTAAAAAAATTAAATAAAAATAGAAAAACCACCATCCCTACCCCACACTGACCAAAATCACCCGACCACCCCCAACCCCCACCATCTCGCCACATTTCTCCCACATGCCACATCTCACTCCAATAGCAATGGCCTCAAACTCCACTACCCCACCTCAATGACTACTCTACCACCACCCACCACAACAACAACCACCCTCACAACCACCAAACCACCCTCCCTTATGTCCTTTTTAACCCCGTCACATTCCTCAACCCAGCCATTTTCAAACCTAGGCCGAACTCCACACCCAAACCCAGTTGCACCCCCACAACCAAACCCAACCAGCCCCAATCACGACCAGGCCTTAAGACAAAATAGTAGAGATGAAGCTCCTCCAGAAAGCGAAAACTTGTTAACAAAATTTCAGACTGAAAACGTACAGGATAAGAAATTGCAAAGAATATACTCTACCTTCTAGAGTAACAAAAATTCACTTGGACACTGGGATATGAGGAGCATTATATAAACCCACAAAAAAAGGGGAAAAAGAGGCTTTTAGATGATATAATAGATTATTAAAATTCTCATTTTTCACTTCTCCCACTTTATTTTCTATATCCAACATATTTATGGTATCACAGCTTTTCAATCTTCATTTAAGATCCTCCACAGTCAATAACCAAAAGCACAAACATATGATGTAAGATCTTCTTAACATATGGAAGTCTGGTGACAAAGCGAATGATACATCTACACAAAGAATGATTGACAATTTTGAAGCTACAAAGAATTAATAGAACAGAAGAAATTATGAACAAGTCTGTTGTTCCGAGCTGTTTTCTAGTCCTTAAGTACACCATACATCAGAAATTGGGTATCAAGTTATGTGAACAAAGTGACCACATCTTTCCTGTATCCTCTTACAATTAAAAGCCTCGGTATATTTTCAACTAAAAGATCCAAATACTCCATATAAAAATAGGATGGGTGGTTTACGGGTGGTGGCGGAAGGCTTACAAGCACTACAGCAGCCATTCTCGAGTACCTTAGCATTGTCGAATTCAACTTCAAAGTAGTGTAAAGAAACTTCTCTATCTGTTGTTCATTCACAACTACATTTTTACCATCATCCATTAAAGGAGTGCCTTCTCTCTCGGCTGTTTCTTTCATATTTGACAAGTAATCAGCAACTCGGCGCTGAGCAGCTGTAAATGCTTCGATTGACTCGTCCTGCGGAGACCCACCATCTACTTGTGCATCCCAAGTCTTTATTGTAATAACAATTACTTCCGCCTGCATACGAAGATCGTAAAGAAATTTCTTTACATCAGCTTTGAGGCCTTCAGCGTCTGTTTCCTCCTCTGCGATGCAGAAGACTTGAATTTTGCAATTCTCAAAGCTCTCCTTAGTCAAGAGAAGCTGGGAGAGAAGCAGCATGAGACCTCCATCTCTTACAATCCAATAAAGATCTATTGTGCCAAACTGCCTTTGAAATACATTGGGCCATTCTTCAAGTCCCTTCACAATGACAACTGCCTTGTTTGCTACAATGCAGTCATTGATTATTCCAACAAAGGTGGATGGAATTTCGGTAAGGTTTTCGCGACGCCAAATTTCTGGGTAACGCATTACCACAATGTTAGGTTTGAGATTTCCAAGCCCCATTGTTTGGACAATGCCACGGAAACCAGCAGACATGTCAGGGGCCACCACCACTTCTGCAACACCTTCACACTGCTTGTATTCGATGTATGTACTCAATTGTTGGCAGGCAATCTTGGCATCTTCAGCACACGTAAGATAGTCCCCGTCAAGGATAGAGACAAAAATTGACATTCCACGACCTTTCTTTTTCACGCAATTTGCAAAATCTGCGAGTTTGGGGTGACATGGTACATTCTCTGGTAGCTTGCCCCATGGCCGGCAGAAGATCAATGGAATAGGATACCAGTTCTTAGCATGCACCTGATTTGCTGAAATTGCAATAAAGTTGGGCATTAAATTTGAACAAACAACTTAATTTGCATACACAAAGACAGATGGCTAGTACAAGGGAGAACAACATGCTACCTATCAAGGCTCATTATCATATTCAAAAAAAGAAAATCTAAAGGATAGCGAACCAGTCGGAGAAAGGTCTAATCCTTAATCTAGACTTCATGCAAATGATTGCTTGTGGTCCATTAGCTGATGAGCCCTATATACCCATATCCTATTTAGAATCCTCCTAATGCAAGAATCTGATTCAAAATTTCAGACCTGTCGTATAGGGACCTCTTACAAACTGGTTATCCTTAATCAGGATGACTTTGCAAAGGGCATATATACTAAATAGATGGTGTCCCTTTCTATTTAATTTCTTAATAGAAAATCATAAAAACCATACATATCAATATTCAGTTAGCCCTACAATTATCTCTCCGCACTTTCTTGGACACTATTTTCAATCAGAAGGAGCGCCATTGCCCATACTCTGCTAGCCACGTAAGAAAATGAGGTACAACCAAAGTTGTCAGGATCGAGATCCTATCTTGGATCGATGAAGGGGGGTAGGACCAAATGGGTAGAACAAATCATGGGATCGTAAGATCCTATTAAATAACATTTATACTTGTCAAATATGCTATAAATTGACTCAAAACTATTTCTTCAAAAGGGTTTTAATGTTATAAAACATCAATTTGCTCAAGAAAGATCGATCTTCAACTAACTTTTATTGTCTAGTAGTTAAAAAATTAATAATACAATACTTGATACTTTATGTGCAAGTTTGTCAACCACGGAACCTTAGTTGTAAAAAAAATTCAAGTTATCGACCAATAAAATTTATATTAATGTTTCATATCATGTAATTTCCTATTAACAATGGCTGAATACATTAACTTTAGACACATATAACATAATGAGTAATAAAAATCTATGTAAGAATGAATCAAAGTCTCTTATTATAGTGAAATGTTGGATCGGATTGTAGGATCGTAAGATTGTAGGATCGTATTAAGATCCTACGACTCGAAATTTTTATCGAAGTAGGATTGTAAGATTCCACAAACTTTAAGATCCTACCAAAGATCCGGATCAATCATGCAATTTTGGATTGTAAAATAGTAGGACCGAAGATCCGAATCGGGATTTAAACAACCATGGGTACGACAAGTTGATGTTTAAGTGACACCAAATGACATATAAGAGGTCCAGGGTCCAGCATACAAAGAATCCATTGCACAACTACGCATAAAATTAAATTAGTCTGGTTTAAAAGATCACGAAATTCATAGACAATCATGTTAAGACCAAAATCCTCAAACGAAAATGCCACCACTCACAGCAGGCATCATAACTCTTGGGCAAATCTGTTGGTCATCAACACACTGGACAGAACCAGAAACGTTGATGGTGCCTATTTTCTAAAACAAGGTGTCCTGTCACAGCAAGCATCATAAAGTCTGATGGTCACAGCTATCAACAAAATCGAAAACATCAATGATGCCTATTCAAAACAAGATGCTGTGTGATCGCATATTGGGGTTTCAAACAGCAAATTGTAGGCCATAAAATCTATCAATATTACTACGTCATGTTTAAGCTTAGGCTCTTATCAAACTGTCCAAATTCTATACATCTTTCGCTGATCTACAGATATCTGATGAGGATATAATAGAAAAGTAAATCTGTAAACCAATACCTCCAAGGGAACGAAGGCTTCGAAGGGCAAGTTGAAAATAGGCACTCTTGAAGCCATCACCCCAATCTCCAGCTTTCCCTTTGATGCACACATATTTGTAAATAAGGCATGCAAGGGCAAGGGATACAATCGTGAAGGACCAAGAGATCAAGAACATGATCACTGCATCACAAAACCGGAAGTAAATCACATTTGCCCAGAATGAATTCAAGCAAATAAACATACTAGAGAGCAGAGATAGTTAGATAGATAATAGTTTTAGTATTAAATGAGAAGGCGCTTAGATGAAAAGGCAACTTCTTCAAACTAAACCTTGGTATTTTAAGAAACATGTGCTTTCAGTTCCGTTAATGAATAATGAACAATTCAGTCCGAAATAGTTGCCTCCCCAACTTGCATAAGTGCCTTCGCAATGGACCCCTCCCCTATAGAAAATATATATGAATTCAATGGTGTCTTTTAGAAGCAGCCTATGTATCCCCAGTAGTCTTGAATTAATTCACTAGTTTTGGAGAATACAAGTCTTAAAAGGATCACTCAACTGAACAGACTGAGCTATGAGGTGGATAGGTGGATGTGCATTATGCATCCACCTTATTCTCCTGAGGTCAAGGGATCAAATACACAAAGACGTGCTAGGAGGGGTATATACCCAGTTGGACTAGGAACTGAGATAGGACGGCTAGTGCCCCGGCCTAAGGGCCAATCTTACCACGTGAAAAAAAAAATGAGAAGACTGTCTTGAATACTGTTCTCAGGATAAACAATAAATTGAACTTCAAAAGGTTAAGTAGGAAACAAGGGCAAGAGCAGATTGAATCAGATTACAGCACTCCACATTCAATCCATCATTCCACCTGCTTCCTCTCACTTCCACTTCCCTTTCTTCTTGCTTTCTCCTGATTGTGCATTCCATTACATTTCTTATGGGCCAAAACTTTACTCCTTGTGTACATAAATTTCTTTATCTCACTTACTCTGTCGAAAGGATATTTCTCTGACATGAATCCATAATATGTTGCATTTTTATGGCAACTGAACAAACAACATACTGTTTCTAGTGATTGTGAATTTCTAATACTTGTTGATCAATGTTAGAAACCTCTATGAATTAAAGATATTTCAAAGAGCTCAGTTGACTGTCCAAAGGATGTGTAATATTAATCCTAATACTGTAAGATAATTATTAGATCAGCTTCAGACTCCTCTCAACCAACTAACTACAGCAACCCATAGCACCCTTTCGAGTAGCCTAGGTCCCTTCAAGTCCAAAATAACAAAAAGGAAAGAAAAAACAGAAGTTCCTCATCATCAACCCCGTCCCTAATCGTAGGATCAACTACCAACAGATGCCAGATGGCCTAGATCTGGATTATAACAAAATAATAAACATAAGCATACCTATGCAAATAATTGCTCCAAAAAGTGAGAGGCTCCAGTGGTGAAATTTCCACCGTGGACGCCAGCTAGGAGCATCAAGAAGGTCCAAAAGGAAGCAGGATAAGTTCACACCCGCATAGCAAAGCAGGTAAAACATGGTAATTGTGGGAGAGATAAGATCCAGATTCCCAATCACAACACACCCAAGACAGATGAAGGCAGTAAAGAGGGTGGCAATATGAGGCTCACTCCCATCAGCTACCTTGAAGTAATTTAGAACAGGTAGAATATCGTCATTTGCAATTGCTGCTAACAAGCGTGGGGCTCCAGTTAAGCTCTGGAGAGCAGCACCCAAGGTTGACAGAATAATTCCCACATAAATTATTACTGGAAAAGGCCAAGCAACTGTTGCTGTAAGTAACCTGCACAATAAGAACAAATATGCAACAAGGCAATGAAAAATTATTAAGTCAAGGTTATGCATTTAGGATACTTGGATTCAAGTTTTTAATGTGTATAAGTGCACATAAAAGAAAAAAGAAACTCTTATGCAAACGTTTCAAGCTCTTTGAAAAAGCAACTAAAAGTCCAAAACTTGCAAGTCTTTCCCATCGCCGATCATAGTCTTTGAATCAAATAAGACATTCTCTCCTCCCACCCTAGGTAACATCTGGCACTAAGATAGTAATTGATCATAAAACCATCAATGAAATGAATATACGATGCACTGGATAGTAAATAATGCACATGAAGCAACCTATAATAGCATCAGCATAGACAATTCCTGCACATTGTCGTACTGTGACCGTTTTTATAGGAGACTGAAGGAAAATGAGGCAAAGAAAGCTCCAATAAGTCATATCGCGGCTACCTCAATTAGTCAAACAAATTGAAAATATTTACTGGGACATTTTCCACAAAAATCTGTATTGGAAATCAAGCCAATCTGTGATGCTCGGACTCGGATACGAGGATCCGACACGGGTACGGATACGAGGATCCGACACGGGTACGGATCCGAGTGTCGGATCCTGCATTTCTCAAAATTGGGGACTCGGGGACACGTTTTGGAAGGGTCCAAAATTTAGATTTGGACTCGGGAACACGGCAGTTAATGATAATAAAAATAAAAATCTTATTTTTATTAAAATATTTTATTATGGAAAAAATATTTAACTTTTATTTAAATCATTCAAATTTGTGGTTGAATCAGATTTGTATATAAATCTGTCTTTACTTTCCAAAGATAAGACATGTAAGTATTTTAGTAAAGAAGTAAAAAATCATTTTAATATACTTCTTTTTAGTAGGAATATCTCTGCTGCCAGGCTGTCCACCACTCACTCTCATTAATTTACCCTATTCCCCACGTGATTCAGTCCAGGCCCACTGCCCACTGCTTTCTTTTACTTCTTTCTTTCACAATCAGTCTACAGGGGATGAAAAGGGGACGAGAAAGAGATTTCAGCAGCCCTAAAGAAGCAACCTGTCGCCGGAGTAGCCCACTACTTGAAAATTATACAAATCAGGTTGCCCTGACAAGCTAAAGGGAAGCCCTAATGTCGTGTTTCAAATTATGGTGTATCGAAACACTAATTTTAGATCTAGGGTTTGAAATCGCGAGTCCGTTTTCTCCCTACCATGTCCGACCCGTATTCCGTGTCGGCACCCGAGTCGGGTCGTGTCGACACGGGTACGGCTGGGTGAAAGGCCGAGTCCGAGCATCACAGAGCCAATGAGGTTCATCACGATACATCACAGCCACTTCAAATAGTCAAAAAGACTGGAAATTTTACACAATTAATAAACCAAAAGGGAACTTTAAACAATTTAAGCAATAGCTCACTCCATCATATTCTTACTCCAGCTTTGTTCTGTGGCCAATGATCTGAATCGTGCGTTCAAGTGTTATAAACTCGGTATCTTGACTTTTACCTTGCATAAGAGCTAATTCAACTATCGGTTACTGACCTTAAGAGCTTTCTGGAACTCAACCAATCTGGACTGAGCTCAAAGGGCAGTCAATATAAATCTCCTCACTCTATCTGAACTGGGAATGTCTTGATACCAGGAGATTGATCTTACAGACATTCCCTTGTTTCATTTTCTTTTGTCTTATACAGGTATACCAATGGTGCTTTTGAAATTGCAACATGTGAGATGCAGTACATGATGATACATCTCCACTATTTATGTTACAACAAGGCCATGATATAACGTCTTATTTCTAAAGAACTTTGCAAGACTGCAGCTAATCAAGCTGGCATATTATAGGCTAAGGCCAAACTATGGATACAATGCAAATACTGTGCGTAGATATGACATATAGATAAAGTATGTTGATTGTTCCATCATGTCCATAGCAATAAGCAAAATGGTACTTAATCCATAAGGTCCTCCAATTTGCTAAAGCTGACCCCATTACCTAGACACATGCTGCACTTGATGTTATTCTTGAGCTCAAGCAAAATAGAAAAAGAGCAAAACCCTGATGAAGTTTAAACTCACCTGTCAGTTAGAAGCTTTTCCCTGGTTGCAAAAGCACCGAACATTAAGACCGAGACCAGATACAGACCAGTTGTTGTGAGTTGTGAAGCCAATGTTCCAACAGGAATTGAATGTTGAGTATCTTTCAGTGAGGCGGAACGATTTGAACCAGCCATGATACCCGTAACAGCAGGGAAAAAAGGCCAACCAATGCACTGCAAATAGTCACAGCTTAATTTGAATACCCTATCACTATACAGCATTTTTCTTATAAATAAGATGTTCTAGCCTAGAATGGGAGAAGGGGAGCAGCCAAGGATAACATGACATGCTGATGCAAAGCAACTGAAGAGCCAATAAAGAAAAATAGGACCAGTACTAGTTTTCAACACATATTGTAGGAGACAATAGCACACCCCCACCCCCCACACCCACACACACCCAACCCCCGCACGAAAAGAAAAACACCTTTGTGGAAGTTTAAAAACTAGCGAGCCAAAATTATTACTCATTTAAGTCCACTTCACAATGTTCTTTTTTGTAAGTTAGGTGAAACAACTCGATAACCATATAATTTTTCAAGTTTTAACTTAGGCAAAAGCTCTCCTGGTTTTCCTTTTTCTATTTGCTTCATCTAAATCTGCTTCTGAACTTATTTTCAGGGTTCAATGTTCATCAAAATATAATGATTTATCCTCTCCCTAATCATGTGTGTATTTCCTTCTGCCGAAATTCCTGATTTCACATTGTTCCTCCACAGAACTTTAAGTGATTGTTTCTACAAATTAATTAATGATCTATATGTTGGGGATTTTGTCAGTTTGAGTTTACCTCTCCATTAACAACTGTCAATATGTGAATTTTAAACAATTGTTGTGGTTTTATAAGGAAATGAATTTGTCGGCAATTTGATGATGCACTTGAAAGATAGACACCGACAAATTTTTAATACCTTAATTGCTGTACAAAATACGCCCAACAACACAGCAACGATGACTTAAGACTTTCTATCAAAAAAGAAAAACAATTACTTAGAATTTTGCCGATGCAAGGAGGTTTTGTTGAAGATAGCCTTGATACCTTAAACCACTTCAAACAAGTTAAGGGTGTTGAATACGCACTTAACTATGGATTAAATTATCTAGAGTTCCAATTCAGGAAACATAGATCTTGCAATTTCACACATTATCCTCCTCTGGTTCTTGTGAATCGGAACCACAAGATTTGTGATAATCACCTATAAACAAATCATGCTCAGTACACAGAAAGTTCCATGTGGGGGCATCGGTAGTCAGCTTCAATGATCAGAAGTATGCCAAAACTACGAGAAGATGCCTCCATGAATCTACAAGCAAACTATGGCTAGCAAAATCCAAAAACATCTCTAAGTGACTAGGTATAAAGCAAAGATCAAAACGCAATGTTGAATTGGAGTATTTTCCATGCCAATACATTCCAAAAAAGCAAGGAAAAAGTATATGGAAACTTACTTGAAACTCCAGTAAACTGAACCATTGGGATCAGGTATGCCGGCTTCATTAGTCATTTGGTAAGCAGAACTCCAGTTGTCTTTGAAGGTTGTTAAGCTCAAGCCAGTAATTCCCTCTGTAAAAAAACATGTGAGGCCCCATTCCCAAGCAAAGGAATAATATATAGAAAGATAGGAACCTCAGTGAGCTAAATAATTCTTTAGTGTTGCAAAAATGCAAAGACATCCACATGGCCATGCACCCAAACAGGAACAATTGGATTTTTCACAGAGACTGCATGTCTGCATCTATACACCAATATGCAAATATAGACATGTTGTTTCCTCAGACAAATTTTATCAATCACCGGAGCAAAATCTCCCTGTTTTTTCCCCCTCAATGAGGAATTAGATTAGAGACACCAAAGGGGGTGTCGCTCATTTACAAAAGAGCTAACAATAAATGGATCAAGCCCTAAAGCTACCGTGAAGCAATCTATCTACAAAACCCAGAAAATTTCAAGTGACCCTCAGTTACCAAAAACTTGACACCAGCTATACAAAACTCTCAAAGAATGGAAATTGAAAGCTTCACGAGAGGAAGCAACCCTCAAAAAGCCGTTCATTTCTTTACTTTCAAATGTACCTCCAAAGGCTCCAACAATGGAATCCTTTTCCAAACCTTGAAACAGCCTTCTTTTCAGAGCATATTTCACGTCACAACGTGGGACCCAGGTCAACCTAAACATAAGTGCCACAGAGAGCAAACCCATGGACAAAAGAGGAGTACATGATTAACATATTCCTCCTCATTAAGCACCTTAGGTGAACTGCATAGTGATGAAGAATTTCCTTCTCTATGAGGTACCCCCTGTGTCCTTTTTTGTTGCTACATTGAAGCTAAATTACTCTAAAAATGTTACACGGGTAAAGTTCATATGGGACCTAATTGGCCGAACCAAACATAGTGGAGTAGAACCTCATATATTATTTTTAGTATGGGGCAATCTATTATAGATGTCGCAAAAGAAGAAAAATGGGCCAAAGAAAAAGGGACGGAAGCAGTTGTATATAGTGCAGTTCGCAAGGCTACAAATCAGTTCTTACGCAACCATCGAAAGGAAGTTCATATCATGCAGGTCCAGTACGAAAAATCACTCTATACTCCTGTCGTGATAAGGTGTAACTCGTGTAACTCTATTTTTTCTAGTGTAGTACCCCGGGTGCCACCTAGAAGTAAACCACAGTTCTTTTGGTTGCGGAGAAAGATTCTTCATTTGCAAAAGAAAGAAGTAAAAAGAAGCACACTCACTCACCGGCAGGTTTGTCTTTTCCAGATGCAAATATTCCAATAAATATGCAGAACACTGAGAACAAAACTGGTATAAGAAACGCTGGCGCAACTCGGTTGATCATCTTGACACCACCAAATACAATAAAACAGAGGATGATGGTCACAACAATCCCATAAATTTGTAGATCATGTACACTTGGTTGGTGTATGGGGCTGACTGTTGTGCCATTCACCTTTGTAATGGTCTCTGCACAAAAGATCAGACAGCAGAAGAAATTTCTAATTCAGAAACTAGAAAAAAAAACTGCAAATCTATATTAATTATTTGCAAGTACAGTCAAACAAGAGGTAATAATATTTCAAACAATTGAAGAATAATGCAGAAACAAAGATCACAATTGCTTGACCGTAACACCAGTTCATATCTCAACATGCTTCAAATCTTTTCTCCCCTTTTATCCCAACCTCTAAAGCTTGAAGGTGTACTGAGAACTAAGGGTAGCACAACATTCATGTAATATTAATACTTCCTCTATTTCTAATTCATGCAAAATGAAAGATTTTGTGTTATTGAATTTGATTTATATTTTCAAATATAATTTTTTTAAATAAAATTAAAACATTGCTAAAGATTTGATAGCCAAAAACGTGCCTTAGAGACCAGAAATATTCAAATGTTGCATGTATAAAAAAAACTGAAGGAAGTATTGGGTGCAATGAGACAAATCCCATCATCAATGAAAAATGGATTTGTGGAGACAGAGAGAAGTGGGAGACCTTCCTTTCTCATTTTATAAAATTACAACATTAATATGTTATGAATTATGATCCCATCTATGATGAGGTTGGGAAAGTTCAGATGTAACCAACCTCGCCCGTAACTAAGCATATAGTATTATTATGCTCAATTAAGGCCCGATCTTTGAAAAATAAAGTCTAGTATTTTCAATTGTATCCTATGTAAATGCTTCTAAACTTGTACATTCTGAGTTGGTCCTTTTGAAGGAAAAGTCTCAAACCATATATAATTTATTTATGACCAAACCCTAAGTCAAATTTTACCATTTAGTTCAAATTTTTGCAAAACAGAAACTTAAAATATGAGCTGTGTCCCTGTTTACTACTGTAGAACAATTTAAGCAAACAGCAGAACTTGCAAGGCCTTAATTCACCTGTTCTTAATCCACATATGCAATGCAATGCAATTCTCCTTAGGCAAAAGGCAAAAGTAAAAACTATGTGTCATAACATTCCCCTTAGCCAGATGAAAACCTTATATTCAGCTTCAGTTTTCTACATTCACATCAGCTGCATCTGTTTTCCCTCACCAATTTTTACTGCATCTGACTTGGCTTATATAATTTCTTCTCATCTTTAACACTCTCCTAGCACCATTCCTTTGCAGTACGCACCCACCACCAATTTTGTAGCTCCATGTTCACTTAATCATACCCAATAAGTAAGAACATTTGATTGAGACATCCATTATTACTATTCCATTCACATGAAACTTAATAAGCCATGAAATATTTTTTCAGTAGGCTTGAAAGTGCCCAACCAAATGCAAAATCTGCAAACTAGATCTACAATCATGTTCCCCCATTTCCCTGCTTAAACAGCCTCAATCTCAGTAATTAAGTAATGAAATTTAAGTGTTTCAGCAGACCACAGTGGCGTAGACCACCACACATTAATCTTTGAACTATAATCTCTTCTTCAACTTAATGATTTCTTTTCTTAGTCGTTCAACTCAGCATGTGAGAAGAATTATCAAGCTCAAAATCAGACAATAACAAATTACTTTGAACACTCTTATTGAATTATTATATTGCTACTCATAAAAGGTAAACTTTTTGAGATTGACAATGGATCTCAGGCACTTGCATCTTCAAATATAATTTGAAACTACTTATGAAGAATCCTAAAAAGTAAGAAACGTTGAAGGATCGGTTAAGAGGTTTGAAGATTGGCAATGTGAAGAAAACGGGAGGGGTAGAGGAAGACCAAAGAAAACTTGGAGAGTGATTGAGAGTGACATGAGAGTGATGAGACTACTTGGGATTCAGGAGATTACAGCGTTGAATAGGGTGGAGAGGAGGGAGAGAATTATGCTGAAGACATGACCTGACTTTATTTTTCATCCTTTTTTTTTCTTTTACTTTACTTTGAGTGTTTTCCAACTCTTTTCCCTTAATCATTTTTTTATTCTCTTTCTTAAGATTTTCCAAACTTTTTCTTTTGTTTTACCCACAAATTTTTTTTCCTCTTTACATCTTTTTGTAGCCCTCTTTTGTAAGACTTTCTCAAATTCTAAGGGGGCCTTTGGTTAGGGGGTTTTAGGAAAGGGAAAGGGAAAGAAACTTCTTGTTACCCTTACTTCATGTTTGGTTGATGTTTTTTTGCATTCCCTTTACTCAATATTCAGTTTTGGTTACCCTTAGATGATTCCTCCCCCCACCCCAAGGTTTTGGATTCCCCAATATCCCTCTACACTTCAACGGCCCATTGACCAACCTTGACCACCATAACCACCACCGCATCCACCCCAACCGCCCAACCACTCCCACCCTTTCTCACCGCCGGAATTATCCACATTAACTTTCACCGCTAGAACCGGTCCACCAGGACCCCCACCACCGCTTAACACCGCCATCCAACCCCACCATCCCAGCACATGAGAAACTCACCACCCCAATTCGACCCTAACAACCACCCCACCACCAACCTAATACTACGACACCACCACACCATCAGCGACCTAACCTAACACTACCAGAAACACACCACCCCACCACCCACCACCCACCAACCTAACACTACGACGCCACCCCACCACCCACCACCCACCAACCTAACACTACGACGCCACCCCACCACCCACCACCCACCAACCTAACACTACGACGCCACCCCACCACCCAGCATAACTCGAACCCGCCACCCAATCAGCAACCAAAACCACCCGAAAGAGAAGCGAAACCACCGGCCACAACCAGCAACCCTTGACCACCTTCCTTAAAGATCTAAAAGGAGCAGATGCGAGAAAGAGAAGCGAGAAAGTCCGAGAAGAAGATCGGCGAGACGGAGAAAGAGAAGTGAGAAGATGACCGGTGAAGAGTGATGATGAACGCGCGGCGCCGGTTTCCGGTTGCTGGGGATGAGGGAGAAAAAGTGGGAGGAGGGAGGAAGAGGATTCACTGATTGTGGTGGTGTGGAAGTGTTTTAATTTTTTTCTTTCCCTTCTTTTTGCAAACCAAACGTGTAGTTTAAACTTTAAGACTTTGTTTGGATAGCAAAGAAGGAGGGAAAGGAAGGGGAGGGAGAGAGGGGGAAGGGGAGGGAAGAGAAAAGGAGGGGAAAGGTGTGGTCCATTTTCCCTCCAAATCTTTCCAATTTTGAAGGGATTATGTTTATTAAAGGAGAGGAGAAATGGATCCCTCCCTCTCCCTCCCCTTCCCTCCCCCAAACTTTTTCCCCAAACAAGAGAAATTGTCCCCCTCCCTTTCCCTTCTCTCCCTTTCCTTCCATTTCCTTCTATCCAAACAATGTGTAAAGTAAGGGTTTCGTACTCCTTTCCTTTCCTATCACTTTCTTGATTCCTTTCCCTTTCCCCTTTTCCAACCAAACGCCCCCTAAGTGTATATTGGTTTTCGAATAAGGCCTCCTTTGTTCTCGTGTTCCATATGTTTTTTGTCATCTTACTTCCCTCACTTTCACTTCCTCACTTTTAATTGTTAATTATCTTATAGTATTATTTTACTTTGCTTCTCCAATTGTCACATAAAAGGTACCTAATGATAGTTCATGTTAACCGACCCCAAACATTCGGGACTAACGCACGTCATTGGTGGTGGTGACCTTAGAGCAGAGGCAAGAAGATAAGGATGAAAAAAGAAGGATGTGAGAGTGAGAGACTAAGGCTCTATTTGTTGGACGGAAAATCATTTTCAATGGAAAGCAATTTTCCATGAAAATCATTTTCCAAGAGAAAACTCAATGGTACATTGATTTTCCTTTGCTTGATGCTGTACAAGGAAAGCTAGAGGAAAAAGGAAAAATGGAAAAGAAATGGGAGATGGAAAAAAGGAAAGAGGGAAGGTAAGGAATGGGAAGCAATAGTGTTTTCCCTCTATATAGAGAGGAAAATCTTATTTACTCCATGGAAATCATGTTCAATCATTACGAAAACTATTTTCCACCCCTTCCAAACCAAACAAAGGAAAGTAGGGAAACTAGTTTTCCGGAAAACCGTTTTCCTCCCAACCAAACGGAGCCTAAAAGAAAACAAAAACTACCCCACAAGAATAATCCTAAATACAAAATTTATTACCCATGTTACTCCCAAGTCTCAACAATGGATTATTTCATAGTTAACCCAATAAAAATGGGGGGCGCCTTTCAAAGATGATCCTACTGATAACTTGTTTAAATGATTTGTTCCGGTTTATCAGATTTTACCCTTCCTCTATATTGTCCACCACCCCTGACTAGCCAGCTAGAGCTTAACACGTCAAATCAATATTTCAAGTCATTGGATCATTTTGAGAAGGCCCAAATTACTTTTGGGAACCCCTAGTTCAAATTATTATGAAAAAGTTGACCATAGTTGATTTCTTTCAGAATTAAATCTGAATTTTACAAAATTCCTTGTGTGGAATTTATTTATGAGTACTACCTCTATCCTAAATAGGGAAGGTTGACGGAAATCAAGGGGAATAGTTTCAGAAGAGACGGCTATCTAATCTGGGGGCTTCTAAAAATAATTTCATGCTCAACAGTATGCTTTTAATGTTACAAAAATCATTAATCAAAGATTCCTAGCATGTATGCTTCTCTTAAAATCAGTCATTATCATGCTAAAACAGCTAGAAATAGTAAAAGTTTGTATTATATCTAAAGTTTGTGTAGCTGGTTTCAAAGGAACTGAATTGTTTTATTTCAGGTAATTTCCCAAACCAAGAACAAAAAGCTCAAGGACAGACATGCAAGCTACTAAAATCCATGCATTAGCATTTCTAAGAGATGCCAAGGTAGATACTAGATATCAACCCATAAGCATTACCTGTAAAAATCCCAGCACGTGGCACAGCACTAAGAAATGTTTCAACAGCTCCCAACACATAGCTGACAATCAAACAGGGAAACGCTTAAAATCACACCATATACCACTGAAAAGCGCCTTGCATTCCATAAAAGCTATCATTTGAATAATTGTGACACAGACATTTAAACAATAAAGAGAGCAAAAACACACGGTAAAATAGAGTCCTTTAGTGAACACTCACAGAGATGCAGCGACTGCAGTTCCTAGGAAGAAACAAAGTCCTATACTGACGCCAACTTCTGGACCAAGTGCACGACCAATGAGATAATACGGTCCCCCGCCCTACAACGTACAAAATGCAAATTCATTTGAACTCATGTTGGACATAAAACCAGTTTATCGAATTCAGACTTCTGAAAAAGATGTTCTCATGTAACTATCTCATATAGAGCATGTCTACATAAATGCATAAAGACACTTAAGGGAATTTTAACTAGCATTAAGAGAATCACAAGTGACCAAGTCACCAAAGATCCATACCCCGACAACAGGCCCAAGAAAGAAGGCCCAAAAGCTTGTACCAAGAGACGGAAACCAGAAGATGCAAGCCACTCCAACCCTGTTCTTCCAATTGTTTTTGATTAAGTGGGAAAAATCTTACTTTATTTTAAGAAACTGGAAGAACAAGGCTGAATTGATTTTGCCTTCTCTTATTTCTTCTCTATGGCTTCGAGTTTTTGGGCCTTCTTTTGGGGGCTCAATGCAGCGTATGGTTCATACTTTTTCTAGCATGTTAGCATAAAGCTATGAAATGAAACACTGTTTCCACAAATAAGAGACAAACCCAGCATGTTGGTTGATCAGATCAGGTTCAAGTCCGATCAAATTCCCACCAGGGCTAACTAGCTTATGCTATGTTCAAGATCAGGTTCACCCTTTCAAACTAACTATTCGAGGTCAAAATGAGTGGATCCATAATTTTCAAATTAAGTTCAAGTGAAAATGGGACATATCACTTGGGAGTTGGGTCTAGATGCAGGTAGCATTTTGGCAGTCTTACCCTTATAAGGGCTAAACGCTAAACACAATATCCAGATATTCTTGGATTCAGTATGTTGCCATGTGAGTATTAATTTGGCTTCGTGTTGGCTCAAGCCTCAAGCCAATAAAAGCATGACTTAGTTCACAAGGGTCATACCATCCAGGGAAAGTCAATCATCATCGGCCTAGTCCGGTTGTACATTTGACTGCGGAATATATGAAAATTCAGAAAACGAAGTCCGTACGTACATATATAAAGACACTCTTCAATATTAAACAACGCAAAAACATCCTTTGCTAAGGTTACTACTATTAAGTATCGATCACTGAAAAGTTCTAATTAAAAGGTAATCTCTCGCCATTCAGAGTCTTTAGGCTGGTCCTGTTGCGTGGGCTTCGGTTCAGGCAGCTTCAACTTCAACTCGTACATAACCTTGACGACCCGTTTGGTAGAAAGTAAAGTATGGAGGTAATGGTCATGTAATTAAGTGTAATTTGTAAGAAAAATCCCATTCAATGTCCATGTAGATGAAAATCCATTCCCAACAGAGTGTTTATCTACAGAGATGCATCAGAGGGTCATCCAAAAAGATTAAGACATTACCTACAACAGTTGCTGATCTATGGTGACTTAATTTCTAATTACCTCTCGATTTGTCTGACTGCAATCACTGCATACACTTCTTTATTTGTACAAATCCCATCAAGTGGGACATTAATGCTTCTTTGGCCAATACTCCAAATTGTACCAAAACTGCACTTTACTTTTAATGGGATTTTTCAGTCAAAAATTGCTAAACCTATACATTACAAACTCAAAGAAAGAAATTTGCCTAAGCAAACAGAAACCTTTGCACATAATAATAAAGATATATCTAGAGTAGAAAGTACTGAGTTTACCTTCATTGCACCATTTGTAGCAATTGCACTTAATGACACAGCTGTCAAGAATGTACACATACAGCAGAACGTCACGAGAAACAAGGACTCACCTATTCCTGCCATACCAACAATCCTGTAATTTGCAAAAGATTAAGCAAAAAGAAAAATGGCTAAAAAATATGAATAGCTAACAAGCTCAAGAAGGATACAGTATATAAGTATTTGTAATAACTTGAAAAAATAGTAATCCATAATGATTTCACAACACAAGATTTCCTTTGAGAAGAAGAATCAACGGGGGTAAGGAATAAGCAAATTACCAAGTAAACCGAATGTAGTATATGATCCCCAATATATTTTGCAAGCATGGCAAAAATACACCCATCATGGTTCCCAATTTGACATCCGAAGCCTGCAAAATATTTACACATTAACATATTGCAAACTATGTAAAGTACAACCATGGTTTACCCCTATAAGCAAACTAAGATACTTACTTTTGGCCAAAATTCAACAACCACAAAGAACAGAATTGACTCTTAGATTTAGCATCTACACCAAAGAAAGGAGTACACAACCGAAGGAGTACCTGCCTTAAGTACAACCAAACTAGGTCAATGGGTGTGATGATACATCTCCTACCATAATTTTAAGTGCTTTAAGGAAAACCGCCAAAAATTATAAAAGCTTGATTATCAGGAATAGGAAGTACACTTAAGAGCTCGCAATTCAGTGCTGGACTCCTCCTGTCCCCACATGAAAAGGGTGAGACATCTTATATCCAGAAAGGGGAAACTAAAAAACACTGCATGTAGAAGCCACCTAATTTCATCCACCTCTTAGTGTCAGTTCGTGGCATCAATGAGGGTCTCAAACCCAGATAAAGAGAGTTGCGGTAGGTATGTGGTGGTCATTGTAAAAGATTAGTCACATCTTATGGACATAAACCCAAATGAATATCGTGGAGGCATATCAATATTACTACAATCTGCCCTGTTATGCTGATTCACAGCAGTTGGTATCAGAACAAGGAAAGTTATTGTGGCCTGAGATCTTCTGGAAGTCAGAAACAGAGGTTCAGAATCATCCCAGCTCAGGCACCGACATAAACGCTAGAAGAAAGTTCTGGGATAAATCAGCCTTAATTCACCAAGAAGTTCTGGGATAATCTTTCCATAGCCAAGAAACTTTCTGGAAGTTGTTCTACAGGAAAAAAGATTTGGCTGCAGAGCGGTGCGGCGACACGGACACCAGGTAGAGGAAGAGCATTTGGGAGGCCGGCAACGTAATGACCTGATATCTGGAAAAGGGTACTCTAGGCAATGCATTGAATTTAGCTCGAGTAAGAAGCCAAAGGTGTTTGCTAGGGCAGATTTTCTATAAATACAGGAGATTAGAGGGGGAAACACATGATGCGGATTATTAAGAGATATTTTAGTTAGCTTTTAAGAGTGTGCAAGTCACTCTAATGTTTGTCCTTGTTATTCAGTTTATCAATCATCCATTTCCTATAAGATTAGTATTACTATTACCTGCCCCATTATGCTGATTCACAGCAGAGTCCTAACTATATAAGTCTGTATACACCACAAATAGGACCGAATGCCTCAAATAAACAAAACATTTAGTTAGACTTAGAGGAAGTGGTGCAATAATTTCCTAGAGGTGATGAATTAATCATTGTGCGCTCTAGTCGGGATGGGATTGAAAGCACTCATCGAAATTCTAATTTTGCAGACAGGAACAAAGCATGAAATGGTATTTTTTATTTTGTGTTGGCATATGACTTGAGTAAATGAACATCTGATTTGAGAAAAGGGATTCTTCCCTAGTGACTTACATGTAGCGTGAGTCAGTTGACTAGTTGACTTGTCTTTATAAGGATGTTTCGAGAAAGTGTCACATTGATTAAGGTGACTGAGAATGACAAGCCAATATGTACACTAGCGGTAGTTTTCGAGGCAGAAAATACACCTTCTGTCCTTTATTCTTTGCAATTTATTAACGGATCTTATTTGATTCCTCTCAATATATATTTATAAGAATATCTTTATAGTAGTATAAATTTTTACTTATAAATACTAAGGTTCAAAGTGTTATATTGGCAAGTGTGAAAAGCAACATGTTAGCAATTATATAAAAAAACAGAAGGCCACAAGTGGAGCCTAATTGAATGGTAGACACTTGAAGGGGAGAGCCACATGGCCACTACAAGAATTTGGTCCGATAGCATAGATTTCGATATAAATTCGGAGTGGACTAAGATGGAACATAGCATTACATAAGTGGCGTCGAAGATCCTAGGACAATGTAACGGAAGGTGCCACCGAATAAGGACATATCTTGGTGAAACGAAAAAAATCTGACAAGTTTAGTTTTAGAAACCGCTCCAAAGGTGCGCCTTCCATGAAGAGCAAAGAGCAGGCCAAGCCACCTTTGGAGGCGCATTTCTAACCACGTAGGATTTTTTTGACGAGAACGCATAGATTTGAGTAGATTAGTTTTTTAAAAAATTAAATTTTCTTCAAATTGAAACTTAAATAGGCTATCCGCTATACTAATCAATTTCAAGCAAAAGCCCTGATTTGCTAGCACAAGACTTTATAAATTACAACCCCAATTGAAAAGCCCTAATCTGAACAACATGAGGCGTGATTTTGGATACTAATGGCCGCCGTGCTGCCGGCAACCAAAGCTGAGGGTGTGTGGTATTAAGTGAGTTACCTTTTTCTCTCTCTTCGATCTTGTATTCTTCTTTTCTCTCTCTTTCTTCCTCCTACATTTCCTCTTTCTCTTTGATCTAGAGTTGGCCTTTTATTTTTCTCTATCTCCGATCAGGTTTGATCTGAGGATTTTTCTCTTCTTCTTGAATAAAGAGTATTTTACAATTTACAAGTCCACACCTGTTTCTTTCTTCCTCTTTTGTAAATTAGAAAGTCAAAGGACACAGGCTTATGACAACTTTCATTGTTTTTTTATAGACATTACTTTGATATATTTGTTTTTTAGACTTTTATTTACAATATCAATTTTATTTAAGCATGGTGCACTGTTATTGGAAGTTTTAATGCCATAGAAGGGCCTGAAAAATAAGAAAAAATAAGTCAAATTAAGCCTTGCCTAGGGATGCAAGCATCATAGAGACATAGACACCCCTTTGCACGTTGCCACATGGGATGTGTGGGAGAAAAAGATACGGGAGAATCGCCAAAGGGGTTTGGACTTTGGACTTGTAAGATGGAGACCACCAGTACGAGTCGTGAATAGTGACAAAGTGAGGTGATTGTGAGGGGTAGAGGATGACCTAAGAAAACTTGGATGAGGTATTACAAATCTACTTGGAGATTGAGGGAAATATATGTTGCCTAGGGCGAAGTGGAGGGAGCGAATGTATGCAAATGTCATGACTTGACATTACATTTTCTTCCTTTTGATTCTTTTTACTTTACTTATTGTATTTTGCAAGCTTTTCTCCTTAAGCTTTTTTTATCTCTTTCTTAATTCATTTTATTCCACATTTGTCTCCCCCTTTACATCTATTTTTAGCCCACTTCTATAAGATTTTCTCAAATATTATTGTTACATTCATATTTTTGTTTCACCTTAAACCTCCTCCGTTTTCTTGATCCTTATGTTTTCTCTCGTCTTACTTCCCTCACTCTTCAGTGTCTCATTTTTCTTTATTTACTCTCTTATTTTCCTTTGAAGACGCTACCTTATGTCGGTTCATATTAGCCAACCTAAAATCATATTTTGGGCCTAACGGCTTTGTTTTTGGTTGTTGTTGTTGTAGTACTTTAGACTCATATAGGTCCTTTTTAGTAGTTATGATGCCAATTTTAAGCTATTTTCAGCGAGATAGAGAGTTACTTGTCCTCTCAGTTGACCCTTGTCTTTTGGTTCTAAACTTATAATGTTCTACTTCACATGGTTTCTGTAATTACATACGAAAGCCTGCTCTGAATCACAATGGTATTGAGAATCCATGTTTAAAGAGCATTAGAAAGATGGGAAATATGAACTGGTTTCCAATAACTCTTCCTTTAAATTCTCTCCTCTTTTTTTTCCTCTTTTTCAATCTTGTTTATCCCTTTCAAGTTGTAACTAAGTTAACAGCTAGAAATTGAAAGGCATGAAAAAGCATAACAATGTAGACAAGCTAGAAGTGACATTGCAAATGCTAGAAAAATTTCCAATATACCTTTGGGCGCTCGAGCATTATGGACACATCCTCCCCATCTCTAGGACTAGACGGGGCATGAGACTGCTCTCCAGTCATACTGAAAACCAAACCACCAAGGCATAAATCAAGGTGTCATTACATCAAGAAAATATCAAAAGAATATAGATCTAGAATACATCACAAGCATTATCCCCACTTCACTGGAGAATATAGTCGTATACTTGGCCAAAAAGGAGCACAAGCTGCACAAAACAACCAGCACATACTACATAGAACATTAAATGATCAAATTTATTCGCATAAATACTGATCTGTTAGCCAGCTTATGTCCTTTTCCATGATAGGAGGTGGGAGGGGCTGTTTCCTAGTCTACACAGCAACTCAAGGATGTCCGCATAAAGCCTTAGTGCACGTTGCGGTCCAATTTATTCGATCTGCTGATGTAAATGCTTAAAACTCCAAAGACCGTATAGTCGTATACTGGAGCCTACAAAGTTAGAGCTGATAAAGTAAAAGGCCAATGTACTGATAAGTCCCAGAAAAATTTCATTATATTGCTTCTTCTGGGAAACTAAGCTCAGCATGCAAAGGTTTTGGTTACTATAATCCCCACTCCAGTCCCCAAGTAGAGGCATATCAATACCAGACTACTCATACTTCTCAAAAGAGAGAAAGGAGATAGAGAGAGAGCATATACTGAGCTCCTAACAAGCTGGAAAACCAACTTAGAGGAAAATGACAGGCTGAATGGTTAATGCAGCCGCCTAAGTTATTCAAGTTTAGCATGATTAGATTCTTGAGTTGATTTCAGTGGAAAAGAAACTAATGGAATGTCCAACATTTTAAAAGGGGGGGAGGGGGGGAAAAAAATCTAACATCCCCTCAAATGCATGGAGTCCCTATGATCCAATGGTCTCCATTCAAAAAAGACTACAGATCTTTAAATGTCCCAATGGTAGAAACAGATTCCCCTTTAGATCATCCTAGGATGCATCCAAAAAGACATGGCAACTCCATTACATTTAAGCCTTTCTGACTAAAAGCCATAACTTGTGGTGGGTACCAAAAAAACCAACTAAAATTGTAACATTCAACAGTCAGGAAGCATTCTGTAAAATTTCCATGTACAATGCCCTTCTATGACATTTCTAAATAAATTATGAGGAAATCTCATAGATTATACTTGCATATCACATTGTGGTGAAACATACACTCCGTGCACAGCCAGAGCGACGGCACATAGAGCATTTCCAGTCGAACAAACTGATAATTTCTGAGTCTCTAATGGCAAAAGACCATTACAAGTTGAATGATACAGGGCCTATAGCCCTATACAGCCAAAAAAAATACAAGTTTCTTCATCTCGCCTTTGAAGCCTCAAGCTACATCACATTGGCTATGTTTACTTGTTTACTGGCAGTCAACTGGTAACCACTCAACAGACAGAAAAGATATAGGACAAAAGAGCCAATGGGAATAAGAGACAAACAAAATAATTTCCAGGATCAAAGAATTGAGAAAGGAAATTATACAATGTATCAGAAGAGAACTACAGAACCCAAGGATAATATTCTGCGAATGACTTAAAAATCCAGTGATCCCTACCCCTATAGAAACCCAAAATACTCCATTGTCATTAACCGTATAGAAGTGAGTGCACCTCAAAACATACTCCTCTATAATCCAGTTGCATTGATAATTTGAACATCACTTTAAAATCTGAAGAAAACTAATTTTAATTCCTCCAAATTGGAGTGTTTGCAATGTCACAAATCACCACACTGCAGTAATTTGAGAAGGCATTAGGCGCAACTCCAATGCATAAAACTGTTTGATTAGCAATTAACCATCTTTTCTTTTTGACAGGTAACGAATATAGTACATATACTGATATACATCATAAATATGAATCAGTCTAGAGTCCAAACTAAACTATCTCAAACCAACAATATTTGACAGCCCCCAATAAAGAACTCACATGAGAGATATAAAACCCGTGATGAAACTAGGAGCTAATCATGAGTTCTCAACAGGTTCAAGGTATACAGTATACTTCAAAAAAAAAGGTATACAGTATACTAAAAATATGTCAAACATTGCAACCTAAAACCAAGCAGGGAACCTGCTCGATGTAACCTGCAGTTCAATCCAACAAAAGTAATAAGGGTGGAGAAATCACTCTTTAAAGACAATGGCATACAAACTTATGCCGTATCTATTTCAAATAGAAGTAATAATTGTCTTCAAGAACTAACCAAGATGCTAATAGGAATACATGCAAAGCAAGACATCTCTCTTGTTAATGGAAATCAATGGATGTATGTGAACAATTACGAAGTTCTACTGATACGTGAAAGTCGGTTTGCCAATTGTGGTTTGGTCGCTTGTATTTTTTTTCCTGAAAAACTGGAAATACTATTGTTCGTCAAAATACCAAAACCACACTCTATGTCAACAAATTGAGGCAGGAGGAGGTAAAGGACTGTCCTTGATACTTGTATAATGGGCTGTTCCAACTTAAACCACAAAATGGGAAGCCAAATCGCACTTGCATAAAGTAACAACCTTTTCATACATCCTTTCCTATAGTCTCTGATATATAAGAGTAAAACATAACGGGAATAAAGACATGCTTTTACTGGTAGAATGAAAATCGAGAGACAGGAAGCTTTACCTAAGAAAAGAAAAACTAAACTAAAGTAAAAGAAAACAAAGGGAGGCACGTCGTACCTTCGGAGACCTAAGATATTCACAAGAGAATCAAAGCCAAACAATTCCAGTTTTGACTCGCTTTGAATACCATTTACATCAGCGTGTGAAGCTGCCGAGCTTTCGCTCCCATCTGGCTTCATGTCTTCCTCAGTGCTGATATTCATTTTCCTGCCAGAAACAGCAAAATGAGCTAGAATTATACAGCTAGAAAGCATGTATAGTTTAAGCCTCACCTAGATGCGATAATGCACTCAAATCAACATTGCTTAAACTTCCTATCTGATTTCACTAAGTGACTTGCGTTTGTTTTCTAATATAAATCTTAATGGATGAAAATTTCGCCGCAAATTCGAAAACAGAAGCTCCAGGAGCTTAATTAATGGTTTACAATCATGAAAGTTCATAATTGTTTAGCTTCTGGTTTTAATCTAGATCCTAAATAGAGCACGCATTGAAACTTCATATAGATTGCAAACATTATCCGAAACAACATATCATATATTAAATTCACAATCATATAAATACTGTTAAAAAAAAAAAAAATTCAAAAATTTGTAATAAATCATACCTGAGCAACAAGAACTCAAAAGCAACAGCGAATGATCGTAAAAGTGATCGATCGTAGATCTAGGGCAAAAAACAAACAGCATGAAATGTTGTTCAAATTACAATATGAATTTACAATAATCAAAAGAAGAAATGTGAATAAATCATAATCAAATGAAGAGAAATCTTACCTATGTAACAAATTTGACCTTATCAAAAGTAAGAAAAGGAGGACCGAAATGGAGATCCAGGAGAAAATTCTCTGACTAGAAATATATATTCAACAGTCAAAATTCAATCCAAAAGCTTAGATTAGGTTGAATGTTGATTGAATTTTTGTCATTTTGGCATGTAAGAAAATGGAGGAAAATTCAACAATGGTGCATCATCTAAGAATTATATCATATGATCCTTAAACTCAACCGTGGCAGCAATACGCATAAAAAGTGGTAAGGTTTGTATCTTTCAAAATCCACTTTAATTGGAATTCACCCTCGCTTTTAATTAGGAATATCTGAATCTATTTGATTAGACGTGATTTTTAACTAAAGTGGTGGTATTTTGGGAGAGAAATAAGCATTGGAGAAATTATTAGCTTTGGCATCATTTTTTCTTTGTTTAATGGATAATAATGTAGTAATATGTTTTTCTTTCAAAAAAAAAAAAAATGTAGTAATATGTTTTGATACTATTTCTATAGCATTCTATCAAGAGTTGGTTTACTATAAGACGGTATTAGGATAAGTCTTAATCTTACACTAGTCCAATAAGCCTTAGAGAAGTCTATGATGCGGGTCACACGCTAAGCAGTCCAGACAAGTTAATTTTTTAAACTTTTCGACCCAAAATCTTAACTTTTGCGTTTTTAACTTTTCGACCTAAAACCTTAACTTTTGCATAAAAATCCACAACTAATATCATATGTGGCATCGATACCCTTCACTCCATTAGCCCTATTAATTATGGATTTTTATGCAAAAGTTAAAGTTTTAGGTTGAAAAGTTAAAAAAACGCAAAAGTTAAGGTTTTAGGTTGAAAAGTTAAAAAATCAATTTTTCTGGGCTCCTTAGCGTGTGCCACGCGTAATTGGGCTTTTAATTGGCTTATTGGGCTGGTCTTACATTAAGCTTAATGTAATACCGTCTTTTATAAGACTTTGCGTTTTATCAACTACTATTTGCATTATTTGTGGCATGATTGTCCTTTTTAGTTTTGTGGTTAGCATTTTACTATTGCATTTAGCAACTCTGATATTCACTAACGTACTCGAGTGTGATGGATAATACAGTTGGTTAGAGCATTACTCTTGGTTTTAAGATGTGTTGGGATCGATTCTCATCTCGCCATCGTGACTTCTTATGCACCAAAAAGATTATCACTAATGTACCCCCTGGATATATCTAAATAAAGGTATACTCGGCTCATGGATATATTTTTTGCTTATTTATTCATTTGGAGTTCCATGTGTTGTTTTGCTCATCTGAAAGGCTGGAAAATTGGGAGTATTTCTATGTAAACAATAAACATTGCGAGTAGTATTTATGTGTCCTTATATGTGTAACATATGGAAATGTCATATAAAAAGGAGAAAGAGAGAGAATGAATCATGAATCATGAATCATGTTCCATATGATTAATTACAAAGTAAATAATTCTATGTAATTAATTGGATTAACAATCACTAAATTTAATGAATCTATTATTAATAGTTAGTAATTCATGAGACAATTATTATTGGGGTATTTCAACTTTAAAAAGTATGATTAAGGCACCATAATATCATGTTTACTTTTGTGATAGTTTTAATAATTGACAATTTATCAGTGACCACCCATATATAGAAATAAATAATGCATCGTTAATAGATACTTGTAATCTATTACTCTCATAATTTATCCTTCTCAAGAAAAAGTCAATTCTTATTGACATAATAAGGTGGAATATAAAAGTAAAACAAATAAAGGGAGTACTTTAACACTAGTGAATATTAAATGTATGATTCAAAATTTGTTGGTAAAAGTTATATTATTGATTATGTAAATGATTTATTATTTAATAATGCGTAGCTAGTAGCTAATTTATTATCAAAATATAAGGGCTAAGGTTCAAAATAACTCTAAGAAGTTTCAAGCTGGTTTGATCAAGTACAATCATATCGAATGCTTCCACTAGGACTTATAAGCTTCAATAAGTTCAATAACATCATGTCTAATAAGTTTCGATTAAATATAGTTAGACCTAATAAAATTATATTGTTCTAGACAAGTCTTATTATATTAAGATAAGATAAGGAAATTTCGGATTCAAAAAAAATGCTAAAACTCAATATCAATAAGATATGATCATTTTGCCACTTGCAAAGAAAAGCATATGCATACTATTCCTTGCCTACAAAGCATCATGTTATTTCTTCAACTCACTGCATATATATCCTAACTCTTATGTAACAACTTTCTTACAAGCGTGTTCTCATCTGCTATCCCATAAACTATAGGTATATATGGGTCTGTTTTATTCACCTTATTATTTCTAAACTTATATGAACTTGTACTTACTAGAATGGAGTCTGCCCAACAGAAACCCTTGAACAGAATGCCACGTCAGATCATGCCAAGCAGACTGGACAAAGCAGGCCGGCTCTGGTAGAGTCTACTGGGCTGAATCCCTCAAAGGAAACTAAAGCTAGCAATGCCTACTTATCAAGTCCAAGACTGGATGCCTTGGCCCACATCAGACAAAGCCCATTAATAAGCCCATGTCAACATGAACCTAAGTCCTACACATAGATACCCATGCTCCATGTATGGAAAAGGTACATTCACATAAACAATCTAAAATATACATGCGTAGCACTCTTTCTCTCGATCGGCTTTGTTCATATATACTAGGAGCTGACTGAGGCATTGGAGGGGCGTTCCCCAGATCAACCCCCCCGAGGCTAGTGTTTGTTTTGCATATTGCCACCGTGAAGGAGTTTGGATTGTCACATTTTCCACCACCAGTGGCGGATCTACTACGGGTTCACTGGGTTCAGCTAAACCCAGTGATTTTTGAAAAAAAAAACAGAAATTTATACTGAAAATAAAAAATTAAAAACAATTGCGATATAATTTATCGCGCGCAGTGTACACTGAAGTACAAGGAAGCACAATCGGTTTCGTCCGTGTATCATAACAATTCAATGGAAGGAGGCCTGAGATCGATCCCATTACCACAATTTTTTGCTAGACCTTTTTTTTTCCTTCTCAAATTTTTTTTCAATTACTGCCTCCTGATTCCTCATCCTCACGACAACTACTCCATTCACAACTTTTCCAAATTTTTGTTTTTGTTTATAATCTAGGTAAAACCTTAGCTTTTCCAAATTTTTGTTTTTGTTTATAATCTAGGTAAAACCTTAGCTTTTCCAAATTTTAGTTTCTTTTTTTTTCATGTTAAATACTTAATTTTAATTAGTAAGTAGGTATCTAGCCATTTAAGTGAGCTAATTTAGTAATTTGGTATTTTGATTGATGTTTATGTTAAAATTGTGTATATTAACAAAGTTTTTTTATTGAATATTTTAAATTCCCTGTTTATAGTTACTTAATTAGTTAATTAGATATATTCATATATGATACTCCCTCCGTTCCAAAATGTTATACCCATTTGGAATATGGGGAAAAACCAAGGCAAATAGAATCATAGGAGAATCTTATGTTTATTTTAATAATTTTCATGTACTTTTTTTGTCCTTATTAGGAAAAGTAAGAGAGAGAGATTCAAATGTGGGGACCATTAAAGTACAAATGAGTAAAAGGTAGGTAAATGTTTAGATATTGAAGGGTAAAATGGGGTGAAAAAATGTATATAAATAGAAAAGATTATATATGTGTATATCTTTTTGAAACGGCCTAAAACGGAAAATGGGTATAATATTTTGGAACGGAGGGAGTATGAGGTTAAGTAATTAGATAGATTCATATATTAATATATTGAATTTTCTAATTGCGTTATTAGTCTTAATTTTTGAATGGCTTTGAACCCGTAAGGTGGCAATACTGGATCCGCCACTGCCCACCACCACATTCGATTTATGTTCCATACAGAAACATAACTTATTGCAATTTCTCTAAACTAATTGGAATCTAGGCTTATCTTTAGAACTTCATCGAACTTATCTCAGCTTATTAAAACGAGAACTTGAAGTTTTGTTTAAGAAAAAAAGTTTAAGAGAGCGCACATTAGGCCTTGGGTAGTTTATAAATGGTATATGAGCCTTGGAACTTTACCCTTCGTAAGTTAAGGATGTAGTGAAACCTAACTTTCTCATTTTCCCTTAATTTTTGTGGTGCACAGAGACTTTCTAGAAAGCTACAATAAATGGTGATGTAGACGAGATTCGATCCCAAGTATTAAAAACCACCGCCACAAGATTTTACAAACTAAGTTAGTTGGCATCCACTCATTTTTCCTTACTTGCCTCCTCGCTCATCCTTAAAGAGTAAGTGGTAGCAAGGATTGAGAGTTGCTACAACACATCATGACAAAAAATGATATACATTCGTTGTACTCGTATACCCGGCAAAAAAAATGCGTTATAAGTTTATAAGTATGCTTTCTTTTTTATACTTTAATATCTCACTTATTAAGATTTTAGAAACTTACACCTCTCATTTTTTTTAAGAAATAAAATGATCATTTTTAACTTTTATCCCTCTATCTGTAGAGAAAATTAGATCACCTTTTTTCAATAACTTTTACTATTTATATACATAACACTTAACCATCAAGTTTTGGCAATTCACTCGAATACAATCGAAAACCCGGTCTACTCAAACCCGGTCCACTCTCTGATCCCTGCTCAATTATTTGCATGTCCCTTATTAGAATTCTTTCATACTAAATGATTTACTTCATTTGCCTCGAAATAAACAATAAATGGACAATTTTTTCCAGGAAGACATTAGAGGGAGACAGCCCACAAGGAATGGAACTATGGAAGACATAACTTGGAAGATCATTGATGAAGAGTTAATGATGTGAAGTTATTATCCTAGCCCACATAAGCCATATCATTTTCAAAGAAAGTGCAAGCTATGTGATAACCTACCCATAAGTTCTTTGTTCATACCTTCATGAATACTCTAGGAGATTGAAAGGCTAGCCTTTTTCATTAGGAGATTTTTGCATGCATGTGTCACTTCAGTAAATGATACGACCGCCCATGCATGCATCATATTTCCTCGGTCGTTAATAGATAATAGTATTATAAGACGCGAAGGGAAAAATTATCGCATTCTCTATATGTTAAAGAGATTAGTATTGAATTTAAACTAGCCTATGTTAATGGAATAAGGGGAGAATATAAGTATAAGATTGATAACTCGTAATAAGTGGGTAATATATATATTAAAAAAGGTGTTAGAAAGTCATCATTAACATCATAATATATGAGTAAGGTCATGAACTCATACACTACGTGGAGGATCAAGGATGCATTTGGTATGCAATGTGCATGGATCTTTGATCCTCTCATATAGACAACGGTTCTTGGAATTTTCGTGAGTATATATAAGAGCAACTGAGTAAACTATTTCATAAATACAACTCTGATCTTTTTGACTAAATCAAAGTGAAAACAAATTTCTTTTTTCACAATTTCCATTAATGTGGTCAGTTTGTCATGTTGCACTTCCGATTGACTTAAGGATGACACCTCATCGAGGCTTATATGTGGTTTGGCTTTCTTCCGGCACGGGGTAGTCCTGTGTGCAGGTCTAATATAGCTTATCATGGTATCAGAGCAGACGATTTCACTCAATATAAATTCGAAGTTGGAAGGGCCCAAGTCATTTGGTGATGCAGCTGGACAATGAGAAATTGTTTGGAGCATGTGTATCCCAACAATTTTAAATGCCCCAAGTAGATATATTTTTTTAACTCATGTTGGAAGTCTAAAAAGAAAGTCCACCGATAATTTTTGTGGCCAATCCAACTTGTAAGTGGAAGATCGGTTCGCTCATGAGGGGGAGTCTTAAGAAGAAATAGCCATATGCAATCCCCACGCTGATAAAGGAGAGGGAGATCGAAGCATATATAACTATATAAGTATGGTGGGCTACTATTCTAATTTGTTACAGGACGAAACATATTTGGTCTATATGTGGTCAAATTCTTCTATGGTATAGGCTTATAAAAAGTAAAGACTAAAGTTCATCGATTTTATTGTTGTTATCATTTTCGAAATCAATCTTAAATAACCGAGTATAATTAAGTCTAAATTTCTTATATAAATCATGTCCCATCACTAAACTTAAAACCCAAAACTAGTAGGGAACGAGCCCACTTTTAGAACATGATCAGGAAAGAATTGAAGCCCTATTTGCAAGCAATGAGGATTGGCTTTAGACAAATTAGTGGACTATGAACTCACCATTTTATCATTGTCTTTTGACCCTTTTTTTGCATAACGATGACACTCATAATGACATTTTCTGCCTTCTCTTACACTTTTATCTAATGCTGGATTGGTGGGTTTGGTGAATGTTAAAGATCCAATGGCATAAATCATCTTAACACATGTTCACCAAACACACTCATCCAAACCACCTTGTTCCAATTTAAAATTTAGTAATTTCAAATATTTAAAAATAGTATTTCAAACTCGCATTGTAGCACCTTGTATTTGCTGACTCTGAGTCGTGATGACATCCAAATCTAAGACGTGTTAACAACTAAGAGACCCTTCGTTATTGTTTTTTGTTTTCAGTTTTTCGTTTGTTTAAAAAACGAAAAACAAAAAACAAGAAACAATAAAAAGTGGTTTTTATTTTTTAGTTGTCAGTTTTCAAAATCATCATGTTTCCTAAAGTTTGACTAATTTGTTTAATTTATAATAGAGATATATCATATGACTTTCAAATACAAACAACCAAAAAACTGAAAACCGTAGTAATACCGAACGGGCCCTAATATTTTGGTTTAAAAGCTTTTTAGAGATTTAATCAAGTTTACATCCTATTAAAGATAAACAAGTCGTGTTTGATAAAGTTGTGTTTAAGTAACTTACAGTCAAGTTTTTGTTTTACGATATTTTTAATTTAATAACGAGCTTTATCGAATCCTGAAAACTACTATTATGACAATTAACTTCTAAAGCTAACAACAAACACTTAGTAGCTAAATACCACCAAGGTAACGCTAGCAATTAACAACTACAATAACCGCTAGCAACTGACACAACTATTTTTGTTAAATATGCCCTTAGTGCGAGAATTTACAAATCATGAACCAAGAAGAAAATGTATAAAAAGGTCAAAGCGATAAATTTATAGATTCACCTACTATTAAGTATATCCCTAAACAAGGTAAGGCGACAGATGTGTATTTCTTCACCTTTAAAAAAATAATATTTAGTTCGAATAGATTAAATTAAGTTCAAATAAGGCAAATAACTTTCAATAGGTTTCAATCAGGTTTAATAAGTTGTAATAAAGTCCAACCAATGTCTAATAAGTTCCAATCAAGTCTCGTAAGATACTAAGATCTAAGGGTGTGTTCTCTCCACCTTATGTTTCTTAAGCTAATTTGAACGAAATATGAACTTATTTTCGGACTTGTAGAAATTAATTTTGTAATGTGTTAGAACTCACTGAAACTCATATGAAATTTATTTTATTGGAATTTATGGTATTAGTGTCTCAACGTAAGTTAATCTCCCCAAATCGGTTCTTCTTGCACCATTATTAGAAGGACTGGATACGTGGTGGGATGTGTTGATGGATTGATGTTTGATACTCTGAGGGAGGATAGTGATTGAGGGTGGGATGAAGGCTGGTATTCTCATCACATTAAGGGTCAGGTTTTTTTTTTTCGAAAGGTAAGGAAAAAGAGGAAAAGCATTAGGAGACTCTCCTTGCATACTTGTTCAGGTAATTAAGATGGATTAAGGAAGTGAATCACATACTCATTCATTTTTGTCTCTCTCATTTCTCAAAAAATGTGCACATCATTTGATTGCAAGCAATAGATTGCTAGAATAGAGGAAGTCTACGCCCGAGAAATCAAAGCTCTCAACTGTTACAAACAAATATGAACAAATCCTCCAAATAAAACAATGAACAAACTACCCATAACGCCTTAACATTTTTCAAGTCTACCTAAAACCCCTCTTATTAGTCTATTTAGTTATAAAGAACTCCCTTGCTAGTCACTGTAAACATAATTTGCTTATCTCTATTATATAAGAGAAGAGGTGGGGGTGGACACCAAAAAGAAAAAAATAAAATAAAATAAAATAAATCAATGAGTTTATTAAGTAATTAAGTTTTATTTCCAAATTTAGCCATTAGATTTTTAATAAAAGATGTTCAAAACTTCTAACTAAAATATCTAAAAACCTACAAAGTAAAAACAATTAAAAATATATCAACGATTATATTTTCTTGAGATCTATAAATAGACACCCATTTTGCCATACTTTTATATACTTTTAAATTTTTTATTTTGAAATACATGAGTAATTGATTGTTCATGAGTGAAGGCACATTTGATTAAATTGATCATGATAAATTATTTTAGCATGAGTGAGAAATATGATAAAGTATTTTCAAGTACTTTTGGATGTTTTCTCAACTGGACAATTTGCAAAAAATATCTTACCGGGTACTATATAATAAAAGTTGTAGTTAATAGTGTGGAGTAAAGGAGGTTTTCAAAGAAAAATGAGCCAAAATGAATTTAGCTTGAAAACAAAATATGTTGTGTACCTTCACATTTTATCATGTTACAGTAGGCAAAACACACATCGTATGCAAATAAAATCAGGATTTTTTGTTCAAAACCACCTAAATTTTTCACGTTTTTAGAAACTCCCACATTAATGAATTTTTCACGTTTTTAGAAACTCCCACCACTTAATGATTTTTGTTGAATTTCATTAACAAAACCGTGAAGTGGACCCCACATATGCATTTTATTATTAGTTTACGCTAAAATTAAAGTCAATTTCATCAATTTAAGGGCAAATCCTCAACAAATTTAGAGCAAATTTGGAACAAATTACAACTATTTGGAAAGAAATGCAACTATTTCAAGTTTCATTTTGTTAACAAAATGTATATGTGGGACCCACTTAACGATTTTGTTAATGAAATTTGACAAAAACCGTTAAGTTGTGGGAGTTTTTAATAAAATCGTAAATGGTAGGTGGAATTTATAAAAAACATTAAGGTGGGAGTTTCTAAAACCATAAAAAGTTTTGGTGGTAAGATGCGACTACCCATAAAATTATCTATTGTAAATTATGAAATTTCATAATAAAATTGTTGTCGCACGCATCGCGTGCATAGAAATCTAGTAACAGTTAGAAATTGACGATCTGTCATACACATCTAGAAAATTAATTTCCAACAAAATAATAAATTCTTACCCAATATAGTTTTGCACAAATATTAAATTTTCTCAATATTTTTAGCTAAAGTTTATTCAATGTAGAAATAACCATATTTTTGTGATCACATTCACACTTTGCAATTCTCCCATCACTTTCTCCTTCCACTTCACACCTCAACCCTTTTTTTCTTTATCTTTCCTCCCCAAAGAAACAATCAAAACCAGAAGCACACACTAGTTTTTTTTTTGGTAAGCAGAAGAGGCCCGGACTCCGCTAGGATCCTATTAAACTTGGCGCTTGAGAGTAGGGGAAAAGGGTAAAGGAAATCCCTACCCTCAAAGTACCCTAGTGAGTGTGGGGATTGTTGGAAACTGACTGTTTACAATGACTGAACAAAAACTAAATTCAAGGCTGTGTCGCGGTAGAAGACCACTGAATTGAAAGCAATTACGGCCCGACTATGGTGGTGATCGCAACTGGCCGGAAAGCTCCCCAAGGTTAACACAGCGACCTTTCTAAGTCACCACTAACAGAGAAAGATCTTGGAGACTGTTTATGCACGTACCCAGTGTTTAGAAGAGAGGAAGAAGAAGAGAAGAGAAATGATTTTCGGATGCAAAACTGAGGTAGCAGTGGACTGATTTTATAGTAAAAGAATCAGGCCAAATAAAGAAGGTAATAAACAGAGGGAGGAAATCAAGGGCGACAATAAAGGCCATTAACACTGTAACGTTTAACAACGTTTCAGTTTTACATGTTACCGTTACACATAGTTGGGCTCAGGTCCAAAAAGATAAGCTCCAGCTCAGCTCTTCCCAGAACCCAGATCCCAGTTCCCAGGCCCGGCCCGGCCCGGTCCGGTCCGGTCCGGGGGGGCGCGCGCGCGCGCGTGTGTGTGTGATAGCAAGCCCAAACCCAAGTTTGATCTCCAACCACAAAAACCAACCAAGTACTCAACTCAATAAACATGAAGAGGAAGGGAGTTAATAAACAAAGGCAAGCTCCCTTCCATAGGAGATGTGGGATGTTTGGAAAAAACACAAGTAGGCTTTGCAAGCCTTAACTCCAACAATCCCCCACAAAGGCTTTGAAAAGCAAAAGAAATTCCTGGGTAAGGAAAGGGAGGTACTTAAGCATCAATATCTTTCGATTTGAATTGATACATAGTGGAGTGAGGCAACAACTTACTTTCTAGTGAGTGAATTTCTCTTGAACTCACCAGAGTTCCGTTGAGACCCCCACAACACATACCTACCTTAAGAACGTGCAGTCTCCGCGATACAACACAAGCTCTTTATAGCCATGCGCACACCTTGGGTCTCATAAGTGCTCTAGAAAGACAGCCCAATCTTTCATAGAAGGCGGCTTAACCTCCACACTTACGTAGGTAGTCCATTAAGTGTTCCTCAATAACACCACCCCGAGGGATATGAAACTATTAAGAGCAAAAACTCAACCTCACAATATAAATCCATCAAGTGCGTCTCAATAGCACCACCAAACAGGCTATGGATTTAGAAAGCACTACCAACACGCCATAGGGATGAGTAATGTAGTGCAAGTTAAGATTCTATGGCTTCGTTTGACCACAAACGGGTATCCACCATAAACTCTCAACTAATGGGCCTAAGCCCCATCCCCCTCGACGACTCTAGGACAACTCTCCTAGATAATCCCTTAGTAAAGGGATCAGCAAGATTTCTTTCGGACCTGACATAGTCCAAAGAAATCACCCCATTTTTCAGGAGTTGTTTCACGACTCCATGTCTGATCCGTATGTGTCTTTTCTTACCATTGTAGACACTGTTCTTAGCAACGCCAATGGCTGCTTGAGAATCACAGTGAAGGGAGACAGGAGCACCCTGCCCTCCCCATAATGGAATATCAGACAAAAGGTTTCTCAACCACTCAGCTTCTTGCCCTGCCAACTCGAGTGCAATAAACTCAGACTCCATGGTTGAGCGTGCTATACAAGTCTGTTTCGAAGACTTCCACGAAATAGCACCACCACCAAGAGCAAACACGTAACCACTAGTTGAACTAATCTCATCATTACCTGAAACCCAGTTTGCATCACAAAATCCTTCAAGTACAGCAGGAAATTTAGAGTAGTGCAAACATAGATCAACTGTTCCTTTCAGGTATCTAAGAAGACGATGAAGAGCATTCCAATGTTCATTACTAGGGTTATGAGTATACCGACTCAGTCGACTCACTGCATAGGCTATGTCAGGTCGAGTACAGTTCATGAGGTACATCAAACTACCTATGACTTTCGCATATTCACTTTGAGAAACACTTTCTCCTAAATTCTTAGTCAAATGAATACTAGGGTCATAGGGTGTACTCACTGGAGCAACATCAAGGGAGTTAAATTTTTTAAGCACCTTTTCCACATAATGAGACTGACTAAGGGAGATGCGACCGGAGGTTTTCTTAAGTCTTACTCCTAAAATCACATCAGCTTCTCCCAAATCCTTCATCTCAAACTTCGATGCCAAGAAAAGTTTAGTGTCATTGACCACCTTTAAATTGTTACCAAAGATCAACATGTCATCCACATAAAGACATATGATTACACAATCTGATCCTATTAGCTTTGAGTAAACGCAAGAGTCAGAGTTGTTGACAATGAAGCCATTTGACACAATAGTACTGTCAAATTTTTCATACCACTGTTTTGGTGCTTGTTTGAGACCATATAAGGACTTCCTCAACTTACACACTTTATCTTCTTGACCTTGCACCACGAAACCCTCAGGTTGAGACATATAAATCTCCTCCTCTAAGTCACCATTCAAGAAAGCAGTCTTAACATCCATCTGATGTATGACTAAGTCATGAATAGCAGCAAGAGCTAACAGGGTCCTAATGGTGGCTATCTTAGTCAAAGGAGAATAAGTGTCAAAGTAATCTAGTCATTTCCTTTGAGTGAAGCCCCTAATCACAAGTCTGGCTTTAAACCTCTCAATGGTCCCATCAGGTCTTAACTTCTTTTTAAAGATCCATTTGCTATCTATGGTCTTTGATCCCTTAGGTAAGTAAGTTAACTCCCAAGTGGAGTTAGACACTATGGAATCTAGCTCGCTCTTAATGGCCTCTTTCCAAAAACTAGCATCCACAGATCTCATTGCTTCCTCAAAAGTCTTAGGGTCCTCTTCTATCATGAAAGCATAGACCAATTCATCACTCAACAAGTCAATACAAGAGCTCTCAGACAGAAAAGCAGTGACAAAATCAGAACCAAAGTCTTTTGCTACTCTAGGTCTTTTACTTCTCCTAGGTTCATCTATAGCACCAGAACTACTAACATGCAAATCAACTGAAGTACTACTTAAAGTCAAATCAGCAGGAACATTACTAGTAGGTAAGGGAACGTCGTGCGTAGAACAAGTAGGTAAAACAACCGAAGGAGAAGAACATGAAGGCATGGAAGCAACATCACCCTTTTTCAAGGGAAAAACATGTTCAAAGAACTCAGCGTCTCTGTACTCACAAATAGACCTATCACTCAAAGTCATGAACCTATAGGCAGCATGAGCATAACCAATAAATACTGCATCAAAGGTCTTAGGTCCAATGTTTGACCTTTTATAGTCAGGTAGCCCAACTTTAGCTAGACACCCCCACACTCTCAAGAAGCTTAAGTTTGGAGTAAACCCCTTCCATAATTCATAGGGAGTCTTATCTAACCTTTTGTGAGGTACTCTGTTAAGAACATGACAGGCTGAAAGGACTGCTTCCCCCCACATTTCATCAGGCAACCCAGAACTTACAAGCATAGCATTCATCATGTTTTTCAAAGACCTATTTTTCCGTTCAGCTATACCATTCTGTTGGGGTACATAAGGTGCACTAAGTTCATGAATAATACCCAATTTCTCACAATGGTCATTCAAAGAGAAGTTTTCAAACTTTCTACCTCTGTCAGATCTAACCCTCTTGATTTTCCTATCAAGTTGGTTTTCTACTTCGGCCTTATATTTGATGAAAGCTTCCCCTGCCTCACTTTTGGCTTTGAGAAGGTAAATCTTAGTGTACCTCGAAAAATCATCAACAAATGAAATATACCAGAATTTTCCTCCTCTACTTCTAGTGTTCTGGAAGTCAGCTAAGTCCGTATGAATCAACTCTAGAAGTTGTGTGGTCCTTTGAGTCACAGTTTTGCAAGGTTTCTTAGTGAATTTTGCTTCAACACAAACTGGACACTTAGAAAACTCAGAAGTCGACAGATTAGGAATTAAAGCTAAGGTCCTTAGTCTCTTAATGGAAGCAACATTCACATGCCCTAATCTACCATGCCACAAATTTAAAGACTCAGCAATATAAGCAGAACCAGAAACAGTTTTATTAAAAACAGCAGAAATAGAAGAAGCAACATTCAGAATAAATAAACCTCCACTGAAATACCCCTTCCCAACAAATTCCCCACCTCGAGTCATTACAACTTTGTCAGCCTCAAAAACAATTTTCAAACCAGCTTTGTTTAATAAGGCACCAGACACTAAGTTGCGACACATAGTAGGAACATACAACACATTAGAAAGGGAGAGGGTTTTTCCAGAGGTAAGTTTAAGAGTGACCTTTCCTCGTCCAAGTACTCCAGCAGTTGCAGCATTGCCCATGTAGACACACTCGCCTTCAGAAGCATCCTGAAAATCATGGAGCAGCTCCTTGTTTGCACAGAAATGTCTTGAAGCCCCAGTGTCCAGAATCCAATCAGTATTGTTCTCGATCAGATTTGCTTCAACAACCACAGCAGCGACAATGTCGTTTGATTCAGCAAGGTTGGCCTGAGGTCCTTGTTTTTGCACAGAACCTTGGCGTTGAGGGCATTGGTAAGCCTTATGATCTGGCTTGCCACAGACATAACAGAGGACAGACTTCTTTTGAATCTTGCTATCCGGTTTGTTAAATTTGCCTTGCTTCTTTACTTTGTTATTACCCTTTTTCCCTTTTCCCTTAAACTTATCAAAGCCTGATGGAGCAGCAGATTCCACCAGGTTAGCTTTAGTGGTATTAACAGAAACTGAATCTAGATTGTCCTTAAGGCGATTTGCCTCTTCAATCCTCATATGACTAATTAATTCCTGAAGAGACAGGAATTCTTTTCTGTGTTTCAGATTATTTCTAAAATCTCTCCAAGAAGGGGGAAATTTTTCTAGTAAAACATTAGCTTGAAATACTTCACAAATTTTCATGTCCTCATTAAGAACATCAGCACAGAGATTTTCGAACTCATGAACTTGATCCATGACTGGCTTATCATCAACCATACGGAAAGCCAGCCACTTGCCAACAACATATTTCTGTTTTCCAGCATCATCAGCCCCATATTTTTTCTCAAGGGCCTCCCAAATCAGTTTTGAACTTTTATGAACCATAAACAAATCATACAGATTATTGATCATCAGATTAAGGAGGTGGAAACGGACAGTTTTATTATCTTTTACATATTTTTCAATTTCGTCCTCTTTCTTCTTAATTTCAGTAGCAGAAGGAGAAGAGGATGAGTCACCTGTAGTAGTAAGCGCAGTGGGACAGTCCTTGAAAAGGACGTAGTCAATGTCCAATTGCTCAAAGAACATCAGCAGTTTCGAAGACCAACGTTTGTAGTTGTTTCCGTCAAGAGATTCGAGCTTGGACAGATGAGACACGGATTTGCTTGAAAAATCAGCCATTGCAAATTAAAATAATTGCTTTCAAATTGTTGGAAACTGACTGTTTACAATGACTGAACAAAAACTAAATTCAAGGTTGTGTCGCGGTAGAAGACCACTGACTTGAAAGCAATTACGGCCCGACTATGGTGGTAATCGCAACTGGCCGGAAAGCTCCCCAAGGTTAACACAGCGACCTTTCTAAGTCACCACTAACAGAGAAAGATCTTGGAGACTGTTTATGCACGTACCCAGTGTTTAGAAGAGAGGAAGAAGAAGAGAAGAGAAATGATTTTCGGATGCAAAACTGAGGTAGCAGTGGACTGATTTTATAGTAAAAGAATCAGGCCAAATAAAGAAGGTAATAAACAGAGGGAGGAAATCAAGGGCGACAATAAAGGCCATTAACACTGTAACGTTTAACAACGTTTCAGTTTTACATGTTACCGTTACACATAGTTGGGCTCAGGTCCAAAAAGATAAGCTCCAGCTCAGCTCTTCCCAGAACCCAGATCCAGGCCCAGCCCAGCCCGGTCCGGGCGGGCGGCGCGCGTGTGTGATAGCAAGCCCAAACCCAAGTTTGATCTCCAACCACAAAAACCAACCAAGTACTCAACTCAATAAACATGAAGAGGAAGGGAGTTAATAAACAAAGGCAAGCTCCCTTCCATAGGAGATGTGGGATGTTTGGAAAAAACACAAGTAGGCTTTGCAAGCCTTAACTGCAACAGGGATTGAACATTCTACCATACCAAGTACTACTTGGTGCGCACACTAGTATATGTATCAATATCATGTATGTAGTAGTTTCCAGTACTCAAGTACCCAGTTCATTAGTAGTTGCAAGATGTACTATCATCACATATTGATATTCACATTAACAATCTGCATTTGTTGGAAGTAATGGGTCTTCATAAATACCTGCTCCTACCTCATATCTCATAGTATTCAATTTGAATCCTTTTTTAAGACAAAAACCCTTTCTCTCTTTCCTTCTCTCTGCAGTCTGCACTCTGCACTGCACTTCCCTTCTTGGGACGAGGAACTGTCCTTCCCCATAAGAAAGCTCCAACTCCTTTGTGCACTTAAATGCTCCTGGTCCCTTTTTCTTATACTTTTATCTATTGTATGAATTTTTCTATATAAAAGATTCAATTTTGTGTATAAAAGATTCAATCTTTTCTCTACCATTGTAGTTTACTAGTTTGCTTCCACGATTGCCCATCTTTCCCCACTTGTCATTTCTTCTAGCTAACAACTAAGAAGTAAGCTTCTATACTCAATAATCACTCTCTTTCTCATATTATTGCTATATGCTAGAAGAATATGGTAAAGATTTGATTTTTGTGGTGAAATATTGATTTAGAAGATGTTAATTTTGCAAGTTTTCTTAGGGTCCACCAGTCACCACCCATTCTTTGTTATTTTGTGGGTAAATGGGTGTTTATAAGTAAGTTTTTTGCATTGTTGTTAATTATGTTCCTATCCAAGTGAAGTGAGTACTAACTTCAAGTTTGTGCCTTTTTCTTTACGTTTTGTTACTTGTTATTGTTTCCCATATTTGGTTGAGTATGAAGTGTTGTGCTATAAGAGATAGTGTGATGAGACGTTCTTCTCCTATTGTGTCTCTTCTGTTGCTTAGTAATTATTTTGTGCGCCGCGGAACACCACTCCGTGAAGGCACACTAGGTATTTTGGAAGGTACATATGTGACTTTCAAAAGCACATGGGTGGTTTTTCCTTCGTCGTTGAAAAACATGTACCTTGACGGAGCAGTACTCCATAGTCCGCAAATAATTTCCATCTGTTGCTCACTTGCTTTTAACTCATCTTTTTTCTTTCTCTTACATACTTGCTTTGGGCATAAGGCTTAGTTGTTGCTATTGTTGTCGTCTTACATACTTGCTCTTTCATTGAAGCTGTGGATAAATAGAGAAGATGAGTTTTGGAGGGGTTGGAATTAGTCCAGGCAATGTAGCAGTTCACCATGGGAGCTGCAATGCTAAAGCTGTTGAAAGGAAGGTGAAAATTGCAGAATTGGTGTTGAGAGTTTTGATATTAGGGTTAGGTGTTCTTGCAGCTGCTCTTATTGGGTTTGATAGTCAGGTTCAGGTCATCTTCTCCATCACAAAGAAGGCCAAATTCACTGACATGAAGTCTCTTGTGTAAGAATTATTACTGACATTTGATCTTATGTTTGTCTGTTGTCTCTATTTGTTTATCAATAATGAATTTGTTGTCTTACTTTGTAATTAGGTTCTTGGTGATAGTTAATGGGCTAGTTGCTGCTTACTCTTTGGTGCAAGCAGTTAGATGTGTGATGGGAATGATCAATGGAAGTGTGCTTTTTAGCAAACCTTTAGCTTGGATTATCTTCTCTGTTGACCAGGTATATGAAACTGGATTCTGCCTGACAACATATTGACCTATGTTTTTTTTTTTGAGTTATGAAGCTTTCCTATACTGCTAAGTGCTAACAGAAATACTCCCTCCATCTCTATCCTGTAATGTCTTATATAAGTAAAAAAAATTATGAAAAAGTTGATATTTTTACAAAATTCACACACATGGAAATAAATGTAATAAGATTCCACGTGTTAAGTTTTTCTCTTATATATTGTTGAGAAGTTGGCAAAGTTTGGTTTCTTAATCAAGACATTCCGATCAAGAATAACAAGAGGGAGAAAAAAGGGGAATATTAGTAGAATTTCTGTGTGGAACAATGATCCATTGACTTGAGGGTTAGCACCTCTTGATTGGTTAGTGACAAATATTAGTATTTGACTAAGGTTATGCGCATGTCTTAAGAAATTAAGTGGATTGAAATTTATGTAACAATGATACGGAAGAGGAAGAGCAAGTTGAGCGGAAACGGAGTTTGAAATGAAGAGCTTTTCTATAATCTTCGTAGGCTGGTAATTCGTAAGATTTAAGTGAGCTTTTTCTGTATGGAGGAACAAAATGGTGAATTTTTTTTTTGATAATGATTTGGTGGGTCATACATTAGGTCCCTCGGCATTAATTCATGATTCAAAATCTCCTTGTACAGCTTGCTGGTCCCTGTGTTCCTCAAGTAGTGCAAACTCTACCATCATTAAAGGAGTTTCATAAATTATACTAACACCAACCATCAAGACTAGTAGTATATAAAGGCACAACAGCTAGAGACATGTGTCAGTCTCCCCCTTGCCTCCTTTTCATTTCTTTCCAATATATATAGAAAATAATATTAAGTCTTTTTATAAGGAACACTTTGTATCTCTTATTTGCATATCATCATTCAACCTTCTTTAGCATCACTCTTACCTCCTTACCAGTGGGGGTGAGGATCATATGCAACTTGTGCATTGTGCAGGTCAAAGAACTATTACTAATTGTCTAATTATGTACAATTTGAAGGTTCATTCGGAGAATAGAGCTCCTGGTCATTGCAAATTAGATCTGTATAGCTCATGGTCCATAGGTATTTGTGTTATTAACAACTAATAAGAGATGTAAAAGAAATGTTTGGGTCCAATGATCTGCACCTTAGGTACAAGTGTCTTCTTGTTGATAAGAGATGTAAAAGATATCGATGGGCCCAACGATTTGCACCCTTTAGGTGTCAATGGCTTTATTTAAACCTCTATATTGGTAAGAGGTAAGGGTGCATTCGTATAACCGTTCGTAGGCCCGCTATATGTGAGAGTCTAAGTATTCTGTTATGGTTTCCTACTATATTGACCATTGTGCAGTCTGTAGTATGGAGGTTTTATCAAACTTTCTTCTTGTTTAGGGAGGAGGTCAAGAGTAATAACTAATTACTATGGCATGGTAGTGGTTTAACTGAAAGGTTTCTTGAAAATTTGGGAACAACCCGATTTTCTTATGTTAACATCATTACTTTGGCCTTTACAAATTGGCATGCTTTGCGCTCTTACATGCTTTCATTTCATGAAAGTGAAGGAAGGGTTTCTAGTCTCTTCAGTCACTACTCCATACAAGACTATAGGACTACATAAGACTGAAAAAAAACTAGCTTCCGAAATCCGTACAAATTTCTTAGAGAAGTTTGTTTGTACCAAGGACTGCAATGGATAGTGTGTTAATGCTCTTGTTAACTCTTTGTTTCTGGTATCTTCTATAATTTCAACTCTCGATGTTCATGTGAGTTTGAACATTAGGGAACATCTAAAAAGTACTAGGTTTGTCGAGCAGAATGAAGAATTGACTAGCTAGGTCTAAAAGATGTCAAAATCAAGGACTTTGCTTCTCTTTTTATCATAAAATTACGCACTTTCAGAAGCGAGCAAGTTGTCTAACTATTTTAACTGTAACATCCTTTTCTTTCCAGAAAGGTGATTAAGTTGTGATATGTACTTTGAATGCTGATTGGTAATCATGAAAATGAAACTTTGAATGGAATTATTCGAGTCTTATACGGGGTTTCTTTTGAAAATTATTATAGGAAATTCACAGGAACATATGGTTCTAATTGAAATGTCCCGAGACCTTGTCATGATCGGATTACTAAGAATGCAATGCTAGCTAGCTCCTTGGGCAGGATTAGGATCGGAATGAATGGTTTCTCTATAAAAAGTTTATTGTTTCAAACTCGAAGTGAACTTCCTCCTTTTCTTCTTGTAATGCTAAAACTTAGACAAGTTACTAGAAACTTTGAGTCCCATGAAATTGTTCTTTGATGAAGGAGAGCAGTTGAATAAATGTGGATGGATGGTGTGTTTATTACTTTGTTGCTCTAATCCTGCAATTACCTTGTCATATCCATGTCCAATACATGGATAATGTGTAGGACTCCTCAAATGGATGTACCTGGGTATATGACTATATGATTCTTAAAAATATGATAGACACGGTTGTATCATGGGGTGTTCTAAGTGATCCACTACAAGGCCTTTTTTTTATAAAGGCCAAACTGAAAAAAAAACTCCATTACTTTTATGTCTCTTCTCACAAGGTCTGCTTTCATTAAACCATTTTGACAGAGAAAATCGGTGTGAATTTATACTAAGGAATATATTTATTTTGAAATTGTATCATTTCTCAATTTTTTGGGCCTTATCCAACAATAATATAGGGCCATCAATTATATTGGGACAGCCTTGAATAGCTTTTCCATATCTTTACTGGAACTTCTTATTTCTCACGAGTATGATACTTTGAACCGTCAGACTAACACCTTCTTTTTATACAGGTAATGGCATATCTAACCCTTTCAGCAGTAGCCGCAGCAGCACAGTCATCTGTAATTGGAAAATTCGGACAGACCGAACTGCAATGGATGAAGACGTGTGATCTGTATGGGAAGTTTTGTAATCAAATAGGGGAAGGAATTGCAAGTTCGGTTGTGGTTAGTCTTTGCACAGTGATTCTCTCCTGCATCTCAGCTTATAGCCTCTTTCGCTTGTATGGAGGAAACAAAGGGAAGGTCAACACAAGATGGTAGGCTGAGTAGAATAGGAATGTGTATACATATAGTATATATATATATTTATAAGTGGCTCCTTCCTGCTGTAGTTCTTAATGTAATTGAGACTCGAAGGCATTTTCTGATATGGTAATATGTAGTTTTCTGTTGTAGCTGAGAAACAATATAGGAATTTCTATGGTAAAGCTTAGACTTCCCTGGTGTAATTATTTGTTGTCTCGTGATGGAAGAATAGCTAGAAGCCTAGAACTTCACAGGTTTCAAGCTACTCCTGGGAGTTTAGGCCGGCTTTCTATCAGGTGTTATCTATTATGTGTAACAATTTTCAGCACAACTCAGGGACGAGTTCGGATCATCTATCCCACAGTGTCCCATTTGGTATCCTATTTTTCTATTATTTTGTCCCATAACTTAGATAAAATATTTTTTTCGCTTAGTAAAATAAAGGGCAAAAACGATTTATTTTCTTTTCGCTCTTTATTTTAATGAGTGAATATTATTTTCTATATTTTTGTTGTTGAGGAGGCTTTACTAGTAGGGAGAATGTACAAAATAAACAAAAAAATTATTTTATCGAAGTTATGGGACAAAATAATAGAAAATGGGACACCAAATGGAACACTATGTGGGATAGATAATCCGAACTCCTCAAGGACTTACTCTCTTCTATACTTCATAATTTAAACAAGTACTTGTTTCCTTTAACATTTATCTGTCACTTAGAACACCCATGCACTATAATTTGTTAAGGGGTTTCCTAACTTGGCTATCTCAAACAGAATTTATCCCAAGACCGGCTCATTAAAGACTGTTGTGTAAGACAGTATGAGTATGACAAAGTGGATTATGATTAACTTAACTTGATAATATGTCGCAGTCGGTCATATACATCAAATCTAAGTACAAAGTTTAACTAGAGTATGCATTGCCTGTCATTGATGATGATCAAAACCTAGTGGCTAGTGCACCAAGCCTTATATCTAGGAATGGCAATGGCTTCCAGACCCAAACCCTATCCAGATCCATTGGTCTGGAATTTTCAGACCCACACCTAGATTCTTTGGGTCTGATGGGTCTAGGGTTCTTAGTTAGACTTGTCAAAATTCGACCCGACCCGAAACCCGACCCGAAAATAGTGGGTTTTGAACACAACTTTTTGACCCAAACCCGATTGTGTTCGAACCCGGGAAAACCTTTTATACCCGACCGACCGAAAAGTCATTATATTTTTAGAAATAATATGAAATTATGGGAATTTTATTGCGAAAAATAGCTTCAACTAGAGTATTTGGTTCCAAAAATGAATTTTGTTAAATGTGGATGCAATTTTAATGGTTGAATTCAACTATAAATGACTGTATTTTATATAACTTACTATTTCCAACGTATATTGTGTATATTTTGTTACATATATGACTAAAAAACCAAATGAAAGAAAGAGTAAATACAAATCCCTTAACCCGTTGGGTCGACCCGAAACCGAACACAATGGGTCTTGAACAAGGTTTATTCGACCCGAACCCGGAAATATTTTATTTTGACCGACCCGTTTGACAGGTCTATTCTTAGTGGGTCCTTTTGAATTTTAAGTTTAATAGTATTTTTTAATCTAATAAATTTATTTTGCGTATTTTATAGGATTGTATGACCATGTTTAAAAGGCTTGTATCGAAACAATTAACATAATATAGCTCCTAAGATCTTAAAGTGTTTAATCTTACATTATTACATGTCTTAAAATGGAGTCATAAATTACCACTTTTATTTTTTTGAATTTTTTAATGTAAATGGGTCTGTGGGTAGGGTCTGGACCGGATCCGGATCTAGATTTGATATAGTTGGACCTAGACCCAAACCCGCCTGATAACCTCTGAACCCAGACCCGACCTAGATCCATTGGGTCTAAAAAAGTTGGACCCAGACCCTTATAAATGGATTTCTGGGTCTGGTTCGGGTGCAAGACCCATTGCCATCCCTACTTATATTTGCATGGTCATGTGCTTTTGCTTTAGCTGGTCCATCATTCTAAGAATGTTTCTGTTAGTGAGGCATGATGAATTTCTATAAACACTTCAGCAGCAACCTTGCAAGAAGTTTACTTAAGTAACTAGAAAGCCCTCAAAGTAAGTGTTCGAATTATTCTTGGGCAAAACTAGTAGATGTGGTAGCTATTTGTTGTGGAAGTGTCTCCTATTCTTTTAAGCTGAACCAGCTTGAACTGAATTAAACTAAACTCAAATTAATAGATTTGAACGGAACTGAACTGAAATCACTCACTCAACAACCTTAGAGGAGAGATAAAATGGAAGGTTTGATAAGCAACAGACATATTTTATGTTTTAAAAAAAAATAAATTAAAAAAGTGTAGCTTATTAGATACACCCTATCGGTAAATATGAAACTAAAATACTTGTACTCCTAAGAGTAAACCCATTGGTTGGCCAGATTGCTTTGGTCATTAAATATCTAATTAGTTTCTCTTTGTTCCACCTCACTCATGACAATCTCACAATCTAACTATGACCAATAAGACCCAATGATTGATTTTGTTTTTTTTTTACATCACTTTCTCTCTCCCAAATAGTGCAACATACAGTTTGTTGGATGTGCAGATTGGCAGGCAAAATCTGTCCAAATTGGACAAGTGGCAGCTCACCACCCTTGGCCAAAAATGATGACAGATTAACTTCTTTCATCAATACACTCACTTTTGCCAATATTCTAATATATATTATACACTCTCTTTCCTCGTGACCCATTTTGGCCAACCAATAGGTGTCCTCTAATACTAATAGGACTTTGTGTTATTCTTTAGTCTATCCAAAGCATTCAAAGCTATCTAAGGCTAATAGTGTTTGTAGCTCATTTTATTGACACTTCACAGAGTCATTTGATGTTGCGGTGGCGATGGCATAAGCATGAAATCGGAATGTTTATACAATCTATCTACTTCCTCCGTTTCTTTTTAACTGCAACGATTGGACATTTTTTCTCTCTACTTTATGCCAAATCGTTGCAGTTAAAAAGAAACGGAGGAAGTATGATGTTTTTACCAAGGACTTGGACATGAAGTCTTGTGTTAAAATTTGTTGTATGCTAAATTGCTAATCCTCTCTTAAGGTTGATAATGCATATATTTATTTTGCTGTCCATATTGTTTTCTCCAGAAACAAGAATCTTTAAAGATGCAAAGTAGACTTTGATTAAACAAACACATATTATTGTCCAAGCCATCTGATTGTGAGAAAATTATTCAACATTCATAACTGACAACAAATAATAACTTACAAAATATGAAGAAAGACAGAAGAAATAATAGGTGGCTAAAGTGAGTTCAAAGAACTTGATGGTCCCTTCACTTTCTGTATCTGTATTTACTTTCATCAGACCTGCGAAAAGTTGCACGAGCTGTGCTACTTCCGGGTCTCAAATTTGTGAATTGATCAGAACTTCTTGACAGCTTCTTTGATCCCCCATTTGCTTCATAAACCTCTTCTTTTTCATCATAATCACACCCCATTACCCCATATTCCTATAATATCAAAAATGAAATGGACAACCACTTAAGGAGAAGAATACTTCTAATGCATCTCATATTGGATAGAGTGTAATATGTACCTTAGACTTCATCTTTGAATAACAAGGAGTCAAGCATGGGTTCACATCCTTCAGCAACATGTCATCCGGACTCTCAGGTGTTCTCAGATCATCATCGCTAAAATCCTGAATGAAGTGCTTCATTACATCACTTGAACAACAAATATTCTTCAGGTCTAATTCTATGGAGATCTTTAATATGTTTTCCCCTTATATACATGACTAGTAGTGAATTGAGATGCAATGACCGAAGATAGCAAACGTATCAAATAAAAATCACTTAGAGTCTATTCATAGAGGCATGATCAGAGTTAGTTATGATTCATCAATATGGAGAAATGTAGTTTGATTTTGGAACACATACCAGGGAATTAGAAGCCTCTTCTTGATCATATATCGGTGTCCTTGGTGACCCGAAATTGCCATCAATGCATGGCTTGCTTGTCAACTTTTTTGCCTTCACCTGCATATGCAGCAATATGCAGCAGTTTTAATATGAAATGTAAGAATTCCATCAGAGTAAGCAAGAATACTGGTAGTATCAGGATTATTCCTTCGAGAGTGCATGATCCTATGCAAACTGGGTTATAGGCGGTAGATAGCCTGGTTACTATAGGCCATGGTCAACAAGAACTTATAATAGAGGACCTAAGAAAGGAAATTCAGTATTCTTTGCTCATTTGAAGCACCGGTTGCTGAAAATGATGTAGTACCTCTTGAAGGTCTTCCGAAAGGCATTGCAGCTGACCGGTGAGGGAAGAAATCTGTCTCTGAAGACTTGGAATGACCTGCTTTGCTTGCTTGAGTTCTGAGCCTTGAATCTCTAAAATCTCTTGTAGTTGAGAATTCATCTCATCCGGAAACAAGATTGCGCTTTTCAGAGCCTTTATCTCTTCCCTTTGCTTCAAGCACAAATTCTTTAACTTCTCTACCTATACAAATCGAATCATACAGTTAAACACTTAACACTAGTTGCTACTTAGCTCGAAAAACAAATCCTTTTGCATACAGATAACAGAGCATACCATTAAACTAAATTCTTCATAAGCTAGTAGTAGAACAAAGTAGTAATCAATTAGTAATTAGTATCATATGGACCCGAAATTCGGGGGCTTAATGAACCATAACTATAATACTTCATCGGTTTCTTTTTCATACAATATTAGACACACACAATTTCAAAAATAAATATTCCGACCACTATTCCGTTTTAATATAAGTGATACACTTTGTTTTTCACGCTTATCAAGGAAGCAATTTAAGAGTGTAAACAATTAAATTTTTCGATGAAATTTTAGCACAAGTAATATAGAGTCTCATTCTTGCTTGTATTAAAATTTCATCGAAAATTTAGTTGTCTACACCCTGAAATCGCTTCATTGATAAGCGTGAAAAACAAAGTGTATCACTTATATTAAAATGGAGGAAGTATAAATTATACCATTAGATTCAACTCGATACTTCGAGACTAATATCTTTGTGTAATAAATGTGATTCGTCATAAACAATTAAAATCAACCACGAATGATACCAGTGCCTCAAAAGGAAGTAGTATTTCTTGTTCCATTAAAATACTAACATGCAAATTTATCATTAAACAACCATCTTCTTTATATGGTAGTTCTTCAAACTTTCCTCTACCCAAAAGGAAACTCATTAATTAATAACATCAATTCGCCAATATAATAAGTATCGTTCATTTTTTTTCCTGCGTGTTGAAATAATGTCTTGAATTATTTGGTGTTAGAATTAACCAAACACGTGGTACTATAACTAACATATTGCCACTTAACCACGTTAAATCGTCTCTAATTCTTTGTTCTTAATTGCGTTCATCATAACACTAGACAAATTTCCAAACAAAATAAATCATTCAACTAAGTAAACAATAACCAAATTAAAAACTCAAAAAGAAGAGGATGATAAATAATTACTTCAAGATTACGTTCCTGAAGCAAAGACTTAAGCTCAGCAATCTCATTCTCTAGATCTTTATTTAAGTTCAAAAGCTCCCTCTCACTCCTCAACACCATTGCTAAACTTCTCGTATTCGTCTTCACCTCCATTAACGCCTTCACCTTCTTCTCACTCGAGCTCGAACTCGAACTCGATCCTTTACCAAACAATTTCTTAGGAAGAGCACTAAAATTCGATCCTTTCCTAGCTGATTTCTTCAAATCTTGTGCTAAAAAATCCGCTGGAACAATCAACGGCAATGCACGATCGCCATAATTCTTCAACTTCGAAGAGCTCGAACTCGAACTCGAATTCGATCGCTTTTCCATGAATTTCTTCACCATAGAAGCGAAATTATGGTCAGTTTTAACAGTATTAGTAGCAGAATTAACTTTGACGATAGCATTTGTTTTAGAGCGGGAAGAAATTGATTTGAGTTCAGTAGATGAAGATGGTGAAGTTTGTGAATCGAATGAAGTGTAACGAGAAGAGGATTGTTTTCGGAATCCGAAGGATGACATTTGAATTTTGATTTGGGGAGAGGGGGAAATTTAGGGTTCTTATTATGAGAAGAATTTGAAATTGAATTAAGGTATGTGACAAAAAAGAGTGGTGATTATATGAAGAAAAAATGTGAAGAAAAAATGAGAGAGACTTTTTTTGACATGTAGCAGGATGTTGTCGGGTGATGGTTTTAAAGTTCAAATTGGTATAAGCGCGGGATATCAATATCTGCAGTTTGTGAATTGTTCATGGTTGGTAACAGTAGTAAACTAAGGGCCTATTCATTTCAGGCTTTTCAGCTTAATATCAGTTCAGTTCAGTTCAGTTCAATTCAATTCAGTTCAGGTCAGTTCAAGTCAGGTCCAATCAGTTCAGTTCAGTTCAGTTCAGCTCCATTCTTTTATAATTATTTTATTAAATATTATTATATTGGTCTAATTTATTTTACTAATTGCTCTTATTATTATTATTATATTATTATTATTATTATATAAAATCATACAACCTACAAGAAATTAGTGGACAACCTACAAAATTATTATTATTATTATTATTAGTATTATTAGTATTGCTATTTATTTTTATATCATTATTATTTAGTATTATTATTATCTGTATATTATTTTGTTTATTATAGATTTATTCATTATTAATACTATTATCGTCAGGGATGAACATGGTTTAGGCTAAAAGCACAAATAAACCCGCGTTTTCAGCCCATAATCCAATCAAATCACGCCAAAACGGTTTATGATGTAATTTTGCACAGTCCGACCCAATCATCATTTTATTACTAAATATTACTCCCTCCGTTCCCTTTTGTTTGTCTTTTTTGGAATCGGGGTGAGAATTAAGAAAAATGAATCTTTCATTAAGAGAATGTGTTAATTAAATAAGATTCTTACTTGAAAAGAGAGTTATTGACTTTTTTATTTAGTATAATGGGAAAATGTAATAAATGTGTGTTGGAAAGTGAATTTTTTGGAGTAATTTAGATAGTGGTTTGACTTTTATTAAATATGATGGAAGAAAAATAATAAATATGGTTCATTAATCTATATAAAAGGTCGATAAAGTTGATGTTAAAAGTGGAAAAGATTCTAAACAAGACAAACATTTAGGAATTCCTTTTCGGGAAACAGGACAAACAAAAGGGAACGGAGGAAGTAATATATAATTAAATCTAATTATTAAAATAGTAATATTAATTTAATTATTAGATATTATTGTTATTATATAATCATCATCAGGTATTAATATATTAATACAAAGTCTATAAATAATTGTTATTAGTTATCATTATAATAATTTATCATTATTATGATTATTAATTTATGATTATTAATATTATTTATTTATAATTATCATTTAAAAATATCCAAGATAAAATTATTATTATTATTCATTAATAATTATTCATTATTACTACCTATCATCATAATTATTATTTAATATTCATATTATTATTGTTTAAATATTATTTATATATTGATTAAATTCATCTTAATTCAATTCAATTCAAATCAATTCAATTCAATTCAATTCAGTTCAGTTCAGTTCAGTTCAGTTCAGTTCAGTTCAGTTCAGTTCAGTTCAGCTCCAATCAGTTCAGTTCACTTATTTTTAGTAAATCTAAACAGGCCCTAAGTGCGCCGTTAAACACATCCGTATACGTATAAATACGTGGTAGAAAAGTCTATATTACCCCCTATTCCTTTACTCATTTTTTTAAAAAAATTTAAATTAAAATTAAATTTTGACGGAACCGGATGGAGTTTTCGGTACATTTAATTTTTTTATATGGAACCGGATGGACTTTTCGGTACCGTGTACCAGAAAGTCCATCCGGTTCCGTGAATTATCCGTTTTTCATGGAACCGGATAGTTTTCGATACGTGTACCAGAAACTCCATCCGGTTCTGTGAAAAAAAATTGAATTTTTTTCTTAAAAAACCGGACACAAGTTATGTTTAATTGGGGTATTTTGGACAATTTACTATAAAATACGGGCTGTGAGGTGGTAAATACGGGTTATGTTTAGTAAGACCATAAACTAACTATAATAATAGGCAAGTAGTAATTGGGTTTTGTAAGTTTGGCCCAACAATAAATGTCTCAAATACTTTATTGGTTTTGGCAAAAGTAAGTAAGTAAGTAACCTAGAGCTTCTTTGGGCTAATAGCCACATAGGGCAATTCGTAAGAGTACCTCTTTATTTGAAAACTTTTATTTTAGGAGTGGTACTTAAAAAAAAGTCGAATTCTTAGCAAAAAAGCCTAGGAATCTAACCTATCAACAGATGCACGCGCGGCTGATAGGGGGAAAATTAGGTCGTTACTAATCCCCCTAAGATCAAACTAATACCTAACTAGACCACTAAACTAAGTAAAGTGATAAGCAAGGGTCATTCTTCCACGGGGACTAAGGAACATTGATATGTGTTAATTTAACGATAAGCTAGGACGAAAAGGAATCGGAAGGTGTCAACTACCAACTAAAATCTATCAAACTAAACTAAGTACCAAAGATCAAATTGGATTAGGGAAAGGGATCCAACACCAACCAATCGTGATATAGGGAATTTGATGGGTGAAACATGGAGGAAAGAAAACCAAGCAACTAATTGAGGTTATTGACTCTTAACTAGCTCTAAGCCCTCTCTCAAGGGTACATAAAACTACCTAGATCACATAATTAAGCCACTCTCATGGTCTCAAACATGCAACCAAGGGATAATCACAATGTCAATCCATAAAACCCTCACTCAAATCTCACTCTCATGAGTAATTAAGCAAGATAATAGCATAAATGTCAACCTTAATCTCCTCTCTCGATTTGATTAAGGCATCAATAAAACAAACATCCAAGTGGCCAACTAGAATGCAAGCAAATAATAATCATGCCATTAATCAATTAATAAGCCTAATCAAACTCCTAATTTCATATTCAAACACCCAAAATCAACCATAGTTGGGTTTTCACCCAAACCCTACCCAACAAACTACTCCATAAACACAAAAATGAGAGCTTTAGTGAAACTAACAACTAATATCATGATACTAAACATTAATCTAACATTAAACTAAACAAAATAGACCATAAATAATTAAACTAAACATGAATAATTAATCTAAGAAAAACAATTAAGATAAAGCAATAAAAGAAGATAGATAGAATAAGAAATGCTCATTGATAGATTGTTGAATCTTTGAATACAAGTTGTCACCCTTGAATCTCCCATCTTCAATCTCACTTTGAGTTTTCTCACTTTTCTCTCTAAACTAAGCTATGGAGGCTAACCCTCCCTAAAACTAGGGTCTTCAAGGTTCCAATTTTGAAAATCAGAAAATCTTTTTATGTTTAGGTAAAAAGAGTATTTATACAACCCCCAACTAAGGGCAAAAAGGGAAAAAGAAAATAAAATAGACGTTTTCCGCAAACCCGCAGTGATCGGGCGATCCATAATGGTGATCGCCCGATCACCATGAGGCAGGAACTCTGTGGAAATCCACAGCCGTGATCGGGCGATCACTTTTAAAGGTCATAACTCATTCGTTTCTTGTCGGAATCAAGCGTGTGAACTCTTGTTGGAAAGCTATTGAGATGAACTTCAATCTCCAACTGAATCACTACCAAATGATGTTTAGTTTGTGAGATATGAGCTTTTGAAGTCAACTATTGTGCAAAACATGAAGGAAACTTGGTAGATTTTGCTTCCTTAACCTCCTTTTGCCTTTCTTTCTTCATTACTCATGCTCTAAACCTTGAATATGCATTCTTGGGCTTTTGTAGGTAAATCAAATGGTTAATTTGATAGTACCTACATACAACACGAATGAAATGGCATAAAAGGTCATAGAAAATGAGCGAAAAGACTAAAAATCTACAAAAGAGCTACAATCACTAACAAAACGTGAATTGAGCAAAATGAAACTATAAATTGCAAGATAATGAAGAAAAATGATTCAAATCAAAGGAAAATAAGAGGTTTAGAGTGATATAAATATCACTCATCAGCGGCATATTAATTTCCGCAGAAATCAAGATCGAAGGGTCGAGTGTATAGCACACTTTGTGGGTTTTTTGTAGCTTGAAAGATGCTCTCTTTCTTCCTCCTCTGGAAATGATTGTGTAGTATTGTTATTTTGGCCTAAGAATCGAAAGTAAGTTCCAATTGCTCAGCTGAGAGTGGGGTTTTAATGAATCCCTTAGACAGAGTAGCAGCACCCTCGCATTATCGAGGTAGATCAACATTGTTAAAGGCTACTGTCGGCGTGCCAAATATTTGGAGATGAAGTCTAAATATAAGTTTTTGTCCTGAGCTAGCTCTCTTATTGATAGCCCCTTCTCTGTACTTGAATAGGAAATAAATTTTTTGAAAATTGCCACAGATAAGGAAATAACTCAATGTAATCACTCCAGTTTGACGAGTAGAGATGAGGAAGGGAGATCAAGATAATACATGGCAATGGTTGACCAAGTTGCGCGAAAGATTCTAGCAGGGCTAACGCGCATCCTGCACAAAAATCGATTTCCTCAGATTTTGATTGGAATAACCAAGTTGCTTGGCTTACTTTTCCTGTTGAGTGAAATCACGTTACGAGTCCAATCAACTAGTGGAATACATCGCATCAACCTGGGAGGATTGCATTGTGACGTATGGGCACAAACGAAGTAGGTACAACTGTTGGGGGCAATTAAAGTTCCACTCGAGGGAACTCCTCATGCGTCATTTACAAGAATTGGGAATAAATTGGAAGTTTTACTTAATTCAGTAAGAAAGGAAGATTCGACAAGATGTCCCACATTTGCAACCCAATCTTCTACCTTATTGGCTTCTCCGAGAATATGCTTGGTTTCCAACTTTCAAAACCTTTCAACAAAACTTGTATGTGATGATCAGGTTTATGACTTATTTAATTTAATTTACTCATTTGAGATTCACTTTATTTTCACTCGTTTGAAGTACTTTACATAGCATAAGAGGTTCAACTCTTCTCTTCACATGCAACAGTCATTAGAATAAGAGGTGCAAATGATAATACTAATTGGGTATGAACATCCAATAGAGATCTCATATCCAGTTGTTTGATACATGTTCGGTTATGAAAGATCCTAACACTTATGAGCTCTGGTAACATGTTAAACTTTAAAGGATATGAAAATGGATGTGGTTACCCAATAAGGAGGAATAGAATATTGACCATTTACAAGTCCAATTATATTTCATCCCAAAATCAATAAGGAATAAGCAAGAAAAATAACATGTTAACCTTGCGTGTATATCATGCTCAATTGCTCAGGGTGTATGACAAAAGATATATCTTATTTGTGCATTGAGTTAGTCTTATAAGAGACCTCCTACTAAATTAAAATTAGGCAATGACAAACTCAATATTAAAAATAGATTTAGTCCAATAGTAACTAGTTTGATTTCTGTCAGTGATTAGTTTAATCCGTTTGGTAACTATATCTACTTTTATATTAAAATGCAATTGTCTCTTTTAATTATTTTTGTTATGCATTAACTACGGGCTTGTTTGTCATCACTTTTTGTTTTTCAGTTTTTTTGAAAACTAAAAACCAAAAACACGAAACCATCATATGACTTTGAAAATCAAAAAAGCAAAAAACAGAAAACCATAATGATACTGAACGGGGCCTACGTTATTTGATTGAAACACACAAGAAGTAACGACTTTGTGGGAGCTTTATCTTCCACCAAATGTAGAATGTTGTTTACTTAGACTCTGGTATTTTGAACTGAATAAAGCTGAACTTAAATTAATAGAACTAAACTAAGGGAAAGTTTTATAAAAGACGGTCTTACATTAAGGTTAATGTGAGACCAGCCCAATAAGTCAATTAAAAGCCCAATTACGCGTGCCACACGCTAAGGAGCCTAGTAAAATTGGTTTTTTAACTTTTCAACCTAAAACCTTAACTTTTGCGTTTTTTTAACTTTTCAACCTAAAACTTTAACTTTTGCATAAAAATCCATAACTAATAGGGCTAATGGAATGAAGGGTACCAATTTCACATATGATATTAGTTATGGATTCTTATGCAAAAATTAAGGTTTTAGGGCGAAAAGTTAAAAAACACAAAAAGTTAAGGTTTTGGGTCGAAATGTTAAAAAAGTAAACTTGGCTGGGCTGCTTAGCGTGTGACGCGCGTCATGGACTTCTCTAAGACTTATTGGACTGGTATGAGATTAAAATTTAACCTAAAATCGTCTTATAATAAATCAAATCCTAAACTAAACTAAAATTAATGAAACGAAAAGAAAGTGAACCGAATTAAAATGAAATGAATGAAATTAAAGTGAACTGAAAACAATTGCCATTAATCCGTTCAAAAGAAAAAGATCTATTAGCATCCCTCAGGTATATATTAATGACGCACTTGAATGTTCTTTGAGCACAAAAATTGAGGATTCCTTTCCATATAACTTGTCACCAACATTAATACTTATATTGCATGATGTTTGCTCATCTCTTAAGTCTTAAGTCAACACGAGTGTAAGATTAACCTCTGATTTGGATTACTATCTATCCCCCATATCTGAAACACCTGTAATTAATTACTACAGTACTGCAAAAATTCACTGAAACTGAACAAAGATCCCTCAATCCACCATATATTATACTACTTCGTATATATACACTTTCCTCAACTGAGATTTATAGGGCTTTTGTCAATTACATTATTCTTGTTGTTTGTTGAAGAACTCCATTACTTGAAGAAGAAGAATTAATCAAATCAAATGGGTCGTTCTCGTGTTTGTCATTTTGATGAAGACCCAACTCAAAGGTCTGATCTTTTTCCTTCATTTCATCATTTTTCAGTTACCCCCCTTTTTCTTCAATTCATTTGTTGTTTTTTTTTATCAAGCTACTCTTAATTGATCAAAATAAAGGTTCTTTTGATTGAATCATGCTGCCATTTTTGTCAGTGCAGTGCAGGGGCAAGGGATTGTAGTCGACACCCGAATTTAAAATTATAATTGACTTTTCTATTTATCTATAAAATTCAAGTGTTGTGTTAGTCAAACCCGATAGTAATCTCAAAATCTATAATTGACACCCGGTAGTAAAACTTTGTGTTCGCCATTGCATTATTGTACAATTACCATACTTCTAGTTGTTCTGGCTTTTAGATTTATCTTGTTTGATTATATGAAGTATTGGGTTTCCAAGTAGAATTTTATTTTCTCAAAATTTGCATTAGATGGCCTTTTAGTTTACACCCAGTTATCTGCAGGAGCTACATTGAGGAGAGGTGTCAATCAACACACTTTTATCTTTATTGGCCAATCATAAAATTTAAGAAAATGTGTTGGTTTTCGATTTTACAACCCCCGAGTAAGCAATTTATAATTCTATGATTGACACCCCGATACTGAAATCCATTGGTAATCCTAGTATACTTTTCAAATCCATGTTCTAGTGCTCTCTTTTAAAATTACTTAAATGAAAGCTTGCGGATAAATTGAAATGATCTTTTTCTTAATTTCAAGGGTGCATTGTTCATAAGCAAGATTGAAATGACTGAAAAGATAATTCCGTATTTGCAAGTTAATTGCTCCTTTTTGTTTTGGCTGGAGTGGAAATTTGTATTAATCATCTGTAGTTTTTTGGCAGATCAAGAAGGAAAAAGAATGCTTCTAGCGGAGAAAGCATTGATTCTGCTCTAGGTGGTATTTAACTTTTGCCCATAGTATCTTAGTAAGCATGTTAAATATGATACTTCATATCGGCTATGTGAGCAACAGAAAAGGGAACATCCCTTAGCAAGTTATATTATGCGGTGACATTAATTCTTTAACATCTGGGAATTATTAGCACTTCAAAATCATATATGCTTAGGTGACCTGGAAGGGTGAATTATCAATAATCTTATGACCATATCATCTTCTTATGGTAAGACCTGAATTGAGTTAGGCCTATAGTATATAATAAGAATAAATTTGTACATGTACGAGTAACAAATTCCTTGAGGCACAAGCTCTACAACCTTTTATAGCAATGAGCTCCTGACAAGTTCACTTGAGTTGTTGAATAGCTATCGTTGTACCGATTGTTATAGTTTGCTGGTAGCCTTGTCCGTTCCCGTAACTGTTTGGTCAAGTTTGTTGCTATTAGCTCTTAAGATGCATATCCGTAACCTTTTGTTATAACCTGTTGGCTATTAGCTCTTAATATGCATCCTAGCCAACTTTTAAGCTAAACAGTCATAAGCTGCTTTAGTTAGCTTTCTTGTTTTTCGCTTTTGAGCCATTATCTACTAAACATATGATTGTTTTTCAGTTATTTGGTTGCATTAATAACCTAAAAGGCAAAGACCATTTGAAACATAACGACAAGCCTTTTACTAGAGAATGCTAAAACTTACAATATGTAAACGTACTTATCTGTGCTGGTTGCTTGTTTTCTGGTGAGTCAGGACAAGGGACGGGCGATGGAAAGAAGGCTTTGTACCACTGTAATTATTGCAACAAAGATATCAGCGGTCGCATTCGTATCAAGTGTGCCATGTGTCCTGACTTCGACTTGTGCATAGAGTGTTTCTCAGTTGGAGCTGAAGTGACTCCTCACAAGAGCAATCATTCTTACAGGGTTATGGTTCGTTTAGTCTTATTTATCAGGCACTCTCAAGTTTCATCTCCTCATTTATTATGCTAGTATAAATTAATGACTCATGATGATTGTTCTTTGAGCATAAAGTTTGATGTTGGGGATTCTGGTCACTTGTGCTGTATGTATTAATGACAGGATAGCTTATCCTTCCCGCTGATTTCTCCTGATTGGAACGCAGATGAAGAGATATTGCTCTTGGAGGTGCTGAATTATTCCTATCATTTAGCTGAGTTGCATAGTTGTTGATATATAATTGTTAAGGATGGGGGGATTAACAAGTGTGTGATCGCACGCTGTTATATATGTGTGTGCATTTGTGTTTAAAGGGACTTGAAATGTATGGTCTCGGAAACTGGGCAGAGGTTGCGGAGCATGTGGGTACTAAAAACAAAGAGCAATGCATTAACCACTACAGAAGTGTATACTTGAACTCACCATTTTTCCCTCTCCCGGTACGGGATTATGAAATGGAACAAGTTCAGTTTTTTCACCTCTTGTCTGGTATTTTTATTGGGAAGTGATGCAGTGGTTGCATTTTACTTGTAGGACATGTCTCATGTTGTTGGGAAAAATCGGAATGAGCTTCTTGCGATGGCAAAGGAAAACAGTGAAGATAGAAAAGGTTGCTATTATCATTTGTGAATCCTCACTCAAATTTCATATGCCTGGCTTCTTGGATAAATCATATAGCTCACCTATATGTTTATGCTGGTAGCAATGTCTCTCATTTTTATTTGTTGAATGATTAGCATTCAAGGATCAAGAGATCACTGCTAAATTGTGGATACGGATTTTTCAGAGTTGTACTAAACTGCTTAATTAAGAAGGAAATCACATTGCCACTAGTAAGATATTGATATCTGTGAGACTGTTACAGTAAGACATTGACTAAAAGAACTAGTGATTTCTTTTTCAGTGCTCTCTGGAGTCTGATATGCTCATTGCTCTTATTTTCTTGGTATAGGTACCCCATAGAAAGGACAAGCACAATGGATTTTACCTCTACTGAAATTGTGTGCTTGTGACTTGCAGGATCAAATTTATTTGGTGATCACATTGTGAAAACAGAGTCTACATATTCTCCTTCCAGAATCAAGTATGCATTATATTCTTGATGTTTTGTATGCAGGTCTGTTAACAGGGCTCTTATACCATAGATTTCCAATATATTTGACAGAGTTGAGGAATTGCAAAAGGGAGTTCTATCTGGTGGCCGCTTATTATCATCTGTCCAAAATGCAGGTGAGTTGCTTCTTCCACCCAACAGTTATCAGAAAGACGTCACATTAGCATTATTTTAGTTTATAAGAATAAGATGCTGAGAAAATCACGCAAGAAATCCAGCATGCGGAACATATGTTGTTTTAAACTTAGACAGAAGGCTAACTTAGGTATGTGATTCAAATTCAAGGGTTCAACCTGGCTCATTTTTGAGAGTTTTTTCTGTTTATGATCATACCATATCCAGCTGCTGGATGTTCCTGCTTTGTTTAGGATAAGCTAAGTATCCTGGTAAGTGGGAATTAGAGTTTTTACTGAAAATCAGAGACTTATGTCGATTACCTGAAGATAGCTGGGCTTTCAACTCTAAAATGTAAATTCTGGAATAGCATTTGCAAGATACTGTTATAGCCTAGGGATTGCGAGCAATGATTATTAAAACACAAGCACAGAATTAGAGGAGAAAAGGTTGGAGAATGTTGTATTGAATGTAAGAATATACAATGACAGCTTTTGAGTGGCTGCTCACTCCCACTAACATCAATACTACGAAAATATTCTCTTTTTTGGATGATGAATGCCATAACAGTAACTCTACTTATATAGGCCTTGGTCATCTTATTATCCCCCTCTTGATTGGTCCAGCACAACATTCCCTGATTTCATATTCCCTTGATTGCCCTTGAGTCTTGTTTTGTCTCGACGTGAGTAAGTGAAGTGTGAGTAAGTGAAGTGTATTATGGGCTTGGGTTGGTGTATGACAGATACATGGAATAGCATAAAGTTCACTTCTGAAGAAATTGACCTAGCCGAGAGATGCATCTATTATGTGTACGTAATGTTACAATGTCCAGTAAGGAGCCCAATAGTTTAGATTCTACTTTCTCACGTATGCCAGAATCTGATTCATTCCAGTTGTAAAGCTGAGAAATTCATTTGCTTATTCATGTGTTTCGTGCCTTTTAAGTATAGATTCTCAGGTAAATCCTATTGGGAAGAAACCTCCAAAGGAGGAAGACTCCTCCTTGGTGAGTTTGAGTGGGTTCAGCCTCAAGCGCCGTGAATTTGATCCGGAGTATGACATCGACGCCGAGCAGTTACTTGCAGAGATGGAATTCAAGGATGCTGATACTGAGGATGAACGTGAATTGAAGTTGAGAGTGCTGCGTATTTACTCAAAAAGGTAGGTGGTTTACTTCATTATATTTTCAGATATTTAGTGGATTGGTCTGAGATTTGTTACCAAACTGGTGGAAAAATCTTGTGTGCACTGCTACACTACGTAGGAAATACTCTCCTAATTTGAAAAAGGCATCTGATTATACAACTTTTATTCTATCACTCACCCAATTTCATCCATGCTTAATTCCATTACAACTTGAGCCATGTTGTGATGATATTGATGCGGTTGATATACTCAATGGAAATTCAGAGTAAATTTATGAGGACACGATTTATAGGGTATTGCAGTGCATATTGGTAGCCATGGTCTGATGGTAGGTTCTGGAAAGAGTGGACTGAAACGTAAGCATTCAAGACTGGCCTTAGAAGTATATGTATAACTTCTCTGATTCTAGCACCTACAATGTAAAATAATTGTACATAACCAGCAAATCTAGTTGTTTACAACTGGATGCAGTGACAGCCTTGACAAATCCAACTGTCAAGCTAAGACAAGCTTAGTATCTGTTGCTTGATTATGCATTATTGCACCTATTACTCTATCCAACATTGTATAACCTCCTAGAGAACCTGCCTACTGTTTTTTGCCCTTGATTTTACTTTTTCCCCTTACTTTTTGAGTGTAAAAGCATGGAGTTTTATTGATGGCCTTCTCTGTAACTGACATGGTATGTGTATGGGACATATAAAACCTACTAGAGAAGTTTATGTTTTAGAAGAAAAAAATAGGTGTCTGGATTATGGTTCGTAAGTATTTGCTTTCTGTAATTGTTGGTTTACCAGACGTAGAATTGGAAAGGAGACTAACAATGTGTTTGGTATTTTTTTTTGGAAAAATTGTTAATTACCACCTTTTATAAACAGTTTTTTGTAAATTACCACCTTAAAGATTTTTTTTTTAAATTACCACCTTTTATATGCAAATCTTTTAAAACTCCAACCTCTTAACGTTTTCCGTCAAAAAAAAGTTATGTGGGTCCATTTCTGTTTTCTCTTCCCATTTCTCACTCCTCTTCCTCTTCCTCTGTTTTCCTCCCCTATTTATCACCATTACTAGGTATTTTTTTTACCCCAATCTTTCTCTCCTCCAAATAACTCACTCTTTGTGTCTCCTTCCTCATTGTTGAGCAAAACATTTGACCCCAAAAAACTATTTGATCCTTTCCGGGTTTAAAAGTTCAAATGAAGGAAAAATCTTTACTTTTTTGTTTTACATATCTGGGTTTTCGATTAACATTAATGGGTCTCGGTTAATTCTTGTGCCAAATGAGGATTTTCCATTCCCCAATTCAATTCATATTTTCTGAAAATGGGGATTATCAAAATCTTCATCTTCCATTCATTGCTTTTGCATTTCTCGTACTAGTTCCAACATTTGTAACATTCTAGGTCATCACATTTATTATATGCCTTTACTTCAATTCCCATTTTCTTCCTAATTTGTTATATCTTTTTCCAAAAAGAGGTCTTTTTGTAACACATTCACCTTTGCTCACATCTTTTTCATTAATTCACAAAAAAATGTATTATTTTCTGGGTGGTATATATTTTTCTTGGTCTCCAAGCATTTAACCCTGTTATTTGCTCAGTTTTTCTTACTACCATCAACTAATATTGTTGACTTGTACTAGAAACCTTCATTGACTAACAATTCCTCAACAATGAGGAAGGAGAAATAGAGAGTGAGTGGAGGAGAGAGAAAGATTGGGGTAAAAAATCCCTAGTAATGGTGGTAAGTGGAGAGAAGAACAGAGGAAGAGGAAGAGGAGTGAGAAATGGGAAGAGAAAACAGAAATGGATGAAATAAAGCTATGTGGGACCCACATAACGTTTTTTTTGACGGAAAACGTTAAGAGGTGGGAGTTTTAAAAGATTTGCATATAAAAGGTGGTAATTAAAAAAAAAAACTTTAAGGTGGTAATTTATAAAAAGTTGTTTATAAAAGGTGGTAATTAACAATTTTTCCTTTTTTTTAGTAAAGGAAAGGAATGGAAGGGCAGGGAAATGATGGTAAAGGAAGGGAATTAAAGTTTTCAATGTTGGGTACATAGGAGGAAAGGAAAGAGGAGAAATTTTGGCAAAAGATAACGTTAGTTTTTTTTTAAATCTCTTTCCTCCCCAATTCCTCCAATTTTGTGAGGAAAGGAAAGAGGAGTTTTTCTTTAATTTCTTTCCTGCCATTTTCTTTATTTTCCAACCAAATCCTTTACAATTTTTTTTACCAAACAAGGGAAAGCCTTTTTTTTTCCTTTCCTTTCCTTTCCATCCAATTCCTCCCTACCGATCACAATAAAGACTCCGTTCTCTTGGACTAAATGGAGCTGAAGTGAACTCGACTGAACTGAGAAATTGTGAGACAAATGGAGCTGAATGGAGTTGACTAAATCGATATGAATTGCAATTAATCCAGTCCAAAAGAACAGTGCCTAAGAATATCTGTTAAATGTAGTATAACTATTGAAGTTGACTAGAGTGAAAAAGGTAGAAAAATAAGTGTTGGAAAACAGATGGTTGGTATGGTGAGAGAAAAGGGTAACGTAAGTGTTCGGGCAGAGGAGTTAGTTTCTACACGTCAATTTTAAGTCCTATAATTACTTTTTGTTTTGGGGGCGGGGCAGATCAAAAGATTCTTAATGCAGGACGATATTGATTTTGTCTGTACAGGCTTGATGAGAGAAACAGAAGAAAGGACTTCATCCTGGAGAGAAATTTGCTTTATCCCAGTCCCTTTGAGAACAACTTGTCCCCTGAAGAGAAGATTATATGCCGTCGCTATGATCCATTCATGCGGTTCCATTCTAAGGAAGAGCATGAAGATATGCTACAGACTGTTATTGCAGAACATCGCACTCGCAAGCGAATTCTGGAACTTGAGGTGAAGTAAAGCATATATAGCTAGATGTTTAACTTCCCCATTCCCCTTGCCCGTTCCTATTCCCGCTCCCCATTTCCCAATTGTCATTTCCTGTTCCCGTTCCGATCCCCATTCCCCCATCCTCATTCCTATTCCCTTTACCGTACTCATTTCCCATTCCTATTCCCATCCTCCATTCCCCTTTCCCATTGGTCAAGATAATCCAACATGCTACCATATTTTTTTATCATGGAAATGCATGCATACTTTAGCCGTTTACTTGCCCTAAATTGCGTGGCTTCATGCCTTACAATAGTATGTGGAAAGAAGCACAAATTTTAAAAAGACAGGCGTCTATAGGTATAAACCAGAGGCCTATGTTGGTTCCTTAACCTTTAGGTTTCTCAATGTGAAAAAATCAAGAGGAAAATTCTAGTAGAAAGAATCGTACTTGCATATAGAAGAGGCTCCGGGGCTCTTAAAAATATGACATGTTTCTCTTAGTTATTGCACATAAGCTTGATTGCTTTCCAAAGTTACTGCACTAGCTGCTTCCATAATCTTTGTCATTTTAACGAGGGATGAAATTACCTGACTTTGGATAATAATGGACTATAAATAAAAAAAATGGCTCATTCCCATGTATCCACTTCTTATTTAATGTCAAATAGCAGATGCCATTGCATTACATATCAAAAGGATGAACTAGAAACAATCTCTGGGGAGGAGGTAGTGTAGTTTGGATGTTCATGTTGGGGCGGGGGTAGACTTGTCAAAATTCGACCCGACCCGAAACCGACCCGGAAATAGTGGGTTTTGAACACAACCTTTTGACCCGAGCCCGATTGCGTCCAAACCCGGGAAAACCGTTTTTTACCCGACCGACCGAAAAATCATTATATTTTTAGAAATAATATGAAATTATGGGAATTTTATTGCTAAAAAATAGCTTCAACTAAAGTATTTGGTTCCAAAAATGAATTTTGTTAAATGTGGATGTAATTTTAATGGTTGAATTCAACTATAATTGACTATATTTTATATAACTTACTATTTCCAACGTATATTGTGTATATTTTGTTACATATATGACTAAAAAACCATATGAAAGACAGAGCAAATACAAATCCCTTAACCCGTTGAGTCGACCCGAAACCGAACACAATGGGTCTTGAACAAGGTTTATTCGACCCGAACCCGGAAATATTTTATTTTAACCGACCCGATCGACCCGTTTGACAGGTCTAGGCGGGGGGGGGGGAAGGAGGTTTAGAGGCTTGAATAACGAATCAGCCTAGTGAGGAAGAAGACTAAAGGCATTGCATCTAGTTAGTTAGGATTAGCTTGAAGAGAAAGCAAGGGAGTTAGTTAAAGGAGAGAGAGGGAAAAAGTTAATTAATTTGTCTATAAATAGAGGAAATCAGTGAAGTAGTGGACTTTGAAAAAAATCATATAGTGTTATCTTGATATCCGGGAGAGAGCAAGCCTCCCGAAAGCTTGTAGTTATCAGTTCATTTTACTATATTCAATAATATCAATCAAAGTTCGTCTTCTTTTCTTAATAATTCCCTTTAATTTTGTCCAAACTTTTGTCGACTCATTCCATTTGTCTGAGAAGAAAGAGAGAAAAATGGCAAATTGAACTTTCCTTTTCCAATTTTTTTGGTAGCCGTGACTCATGAGCCCACACCTTAACTACTTGGAAAAAGTTTGACTTGATATCTTTTCACCTAGCACAAGCTTTATTTATTTAATTATTTTTGACATCTCCAAGTACCGGACATAATGCTTGGTTTCACTTTTTATTATTGGGCATTAAGTATCTTATATATTTACATAAAACATTTCCAATCTATATATATATTAAAAAGCGTAAGCACGGATTGCAATCCGCCACGTGTCACTCTCCCTTTTTTTCAACAATATGTTTATCAATGTTATTTTCATAAAAATGAGAAAATTGTCCATGAGAAGTTTTGAACCCGTGACCTTGAGTATGGAATATAAATGCTCCAACCATTGCGCTATTACATTATTATTGCTTATTTTATCAATTTTAATAATCACATCATGTTTTCAATGAAAACAATAATTAAGTTACATTAATTGCATTTATGAGTTATATTAATTTATAACTTTTTATTAATCTTTTTCTACAACAAAATAGTTGTCTAAAAGTAGGAAAGTGGGTACGAGGCTCTGAAAAAAAGTACTAAAGTGTAATACATATAAATCTCAAGCATCGCCTAGGCCTAAATACTAGTTTATAGTTTATATTGGAAGAAGCTTCCAATATTAGCACAAAAAGAAAGCAAAAGGTAAGTTGAGAAGTCTGTGTTCGAAGAATGGGGAATTATGGGAATGGGAATGGGAATGAAATTAGAAAATGGGGATTAATGGGAATGGGAATGGCAGTGAGAATAGGAAATGGAAATTGGGATGGAATGGTAACAAAATTCAAAACCTAATTTCTTGGTTTAACAATGTCCATCTATTGTATCAAATTCTTTTCCTGGCTGAACTGGTTAAACGGATATTATCTCTATAGATTGGTTCTAGGCCTCTTATTGTTGTCCAAGACTGCATTTACCTATTCTTATATGGATTGCACAATCACCATTCAGTTATCGAAAATCATCCTTAGAACGAGAAAATGTGATCTGTTGGCAGGTGAAAGGTTTTACACTATTGTCAACTGTGATATAAACTGGTTCTCTGGTAGAATTCAAATACTTCCAGGACTACCAACTAAAATCTCCTTTGTAATGTAAACGCCTATGATTTGAACTTAACTATCCAGATAAGTGTCTTCACTTCCTATTCTCTTCGGCTGAAAACAACACAACTGAACTGAACTGAACTAAACTGAAAAAAAGTAAAAAAGATGAACTGAACTGAACTAAATTTAAAGGATTGGTGAAATGAGAGTAAAAGTTTGTCCAAATCTGACTGAACTCAACTTTACTGAAAATCAGCTGTTGGGGGGGGGGGGGGAGAACAGGCCCTTAGATGTTCCTGGACTTCCTTTGAATATTTCAGCTCTCCTGGACTTCATTATATTCAGTTGAAAGAAACGAGCAAGATATTGGAGGTATGTGAACAAATTTGGTGGGTCAGATTCAATCCAACTCTGATGGCTGATTAAGATATAACAAACTGCAAATAATGTTCACTTCTAGCTTCTAATGGGGAAACAGATGGATGGCTAATTTCGGATGTTTATGGCATGTTTGAATAATTTATTGTCGAATGTCTTCCAATTTCATTTTTATGATAATTTCTTCAACGTCACATTATTTCCTGATAAAGTACAGGAAGCTCGAGCTGCTGGATGCCGTACATCTGCTGAGGCAGATAAATACTTTAAGCTGAAGAAGAAAAGGGAAGCTGAGGCAATTTCTCGTAGAGCAAACGAGGCTGCTCAACTTGGTCAAGCCAGTCAAATGGGTCAAAGTCCTGGCATGACTTCTGAAGCTGGGAAGGATCCAGCTTCGCTAATACATGGTCATGGACAAGCTACTTTCATCTCTGCCAGTGATCTAGATATAGGGAGATATCCGGGCGAAGAACTGCTTTCTGAAGCTGTAAGTTTTCAGTTTTCTGTCTTTCACCCCCTTCACCTCAACTTTCAAAATATGACTAGAAAAGGATACTTTTTTACGGTATTCATCATGAACTTGAATTTTTTGCTTTACTCGGTAAAGTCTCACTTTTGTAATTTTTTAAACTACCTTGCCAGGAGAAACAACTCTGCCATGATACCAAGATCCCCCTCTTCTATATCTGAATATGCAGGAGACAATATCTGTTAAAATCTTCAGTGGCAATGTCACTAGTACTCTGGATGCTCACTGCTTGTTTGATATGGAACCCAGCAAAATTGACCGTATATATGATATGCTCATACGGAAGGGTATCGCTCCCCCATGAGGCAATGCAATAGTAGTTTTTTCATGATGGGAATTTTAGACCACAACTGCATTCACCACAGATTGTTTGCAACTGTTGCACATGTAATTCGACACAAGAAGCTACACAATGTGTTTTCCAAGATCACAATAAAGGGCAGCATGACAAATAAGCTCCAGATATTTATATGATGGGATCGGAGACAAGATGAGATATATGATGGGACTCAATGGATTCCCTTAGGAATGTCAAAAGAATGTGTATGAATGGGGAAGAGTTGCATTTATCTCAATAATTCGATGTATGTATAATGGGCCAGGATGGCATTTATCTCAATAAATCAATTTATGTACACAGTATGTTTGCACAGCCTTACTTGGAAAACTAATGTTGTGTTGCAAAGAGGATGTTGTGTAATCCTTCTGACATTCATTCCCAAATTGTACCTTTAATACCTATTGTGTAATGTTCCTAACTTTTGATATGGAATAACAACATGTATCTTGTAAATTATTTTATACACCGGGGAGCACAGAGAAGAATTTTCTTTATTTCATGCACCTAGCAGCATCGATACTAATTTTTCCCTGCTGGCATGACGATGGCATAATGCCGGCAATATTGAAAGTGGTATACCCCCGACATGGAAGTGGGAGATAAAGCTCCCACAAAGTCGTTACTTCTTGTGTGTTTCAATCAAATAACATGGGCCCGTTCGGTATCATTATGGTTTTTTGGTTTTTGGTTTTTTTATTTTCAAAGTCATATGATATGTATCTTATAATGAATAAAAAAATTAGGCCAAATTATTGAGATCGTGATGATTTTGAAAACTGACAACTAAAAAGTGAAAATCACTTTTTCTGGTTTCGTGTTTTTGGTTTTTAGTTTTCAAAAAATCTGAAAACTGAAAACAAAAAGCGATAACAAACAAGCCCGTAGTTAATGCATAACAAAAATTATTAAAAGAGACAATTTCATTTTAATATAAAAGTAGATATAGTTGCCAAACGGATTAAACTAATCACTGACAGAAATCAAACTAGTTACTATTGGACTAAATCTATTTTTTATATTGGGTTTGTCATTGGCCCCAACTAGATATTACTTCAATCCCTTGATAATCTGAGCATAACATCATACTCCGTCCGTCCCAGAAAGCTTTATACACTTGATCGGACACGTAATTTTAGATGATAAGTTGTTGTTAGGTTATCAATTGTATTTTATTAAAAAGGTAGATATAATAGGAGTTAGTGGGGTATTATTTTATTTGGATGTGAGAGAGTGGTGGGTCATGATGGAAAAGTCAAAAGAATAAAGTAGTAGCGGGTCATGTCCAAAAATAGGAGTGTATAGAGCTTTTTGGGACGAATGAAAAAGGAAAGTGTATAGAGCTTTCTGGGACGGAGGGAGTACAAAATTTAAATAATGAAAATTAAATTACAAAAATACAAATAACGAAAATTATTACAAAATACGAATGATTCGCATATCTAATATAATTTACAAAGATACATCACGATACTCAGATCGTATTTTCTATCCTAGTTTGGGCCATACTAATCACCTCATGTAATCATACTATCAAATATAATAATTGCCAAAATCAATGCAATAAATATTACATGCCAAAATGAAAAAAAAAATACTAAATCACAATTTAGGTAAGCAATTAATTTAGCAAGTATAAACATTGCATTCAATAATAATTTGGTAAACTTTTTAAAAGCTTAACATACCAAAATTAATATTTTCTACAAAATTATCCAACTTAATAATTTTAAGGAAATTTTCTATTATTTTAATTCAATTACAACTTATATATGGAATTAATCGTCATTAATCATTAATTTGCATAATTGGATTATTCAATAGAAAATTTACTATACTTTAATCTCAGTGGACTCGATGAGGATGTATGTGATAGATGGTTATTCAATAGCTTCCAAGAAAATATGGCTACCATAACAATATTAAATCTAAACCCTTGATTTTAAATCTCATCCATTTATTATTTGACTAGTTAAAAAGGAAGAGGACGAAAAACCGAAAAAATTTGCAATTCTTTTTTTTGGAGGGGTTATTCTTTTTAATGTAGGCATTGTAAAATTTTCCTGTATATAATAAATGCTTTATAGAAAGCTTTTTTTCCATTGATTAGTTTTAATGGTGAATGAATTAGAGAAGGGAAAGAAAAACGGAGTTGAATATACATATATGTTTTGGGTGAAATTTTCAACTTTTTGTTAGTCAACTACATAAATGACAATTAAGATTGAATGGTTAACTGTTTCCTTATAACAGGATGCATCTAACTATATTACCCATCTCCCTGCTGGGACACCTGAGTTTGGGGAACCAATCGCGTATCCTGAAGTGTTTGGACAATATACCGATGCTGGTCTTGTTCAATCTCTGATGAGATTTTTACAACATCAAGGTCGACCAACAGATGCAATTCAGCCACTGAATATTCAACAATATAGCTTATTCGAACTGAGAACTCAATTCGGCACCCATAACGCTCAGAATACCGTCGATCACCCGCTTATTTTCTTGCATCACTTGAGTTTTTATCCCAAAAAAGGATGAGTGACTTCAGTTAGTTTGACACGGAGGATGCAGGATCGATTTTAAACTCGAAGACGTGGATCGAACAATGGCGTGTGCAATATGTCTATGGGGGGTATGCAGTGGCGGATCTTGAATTTTTATGTTTAGGGGGGCCGAATTTTTTAGAATATATGATTAGATAATTTGAATAAAAATGTATACGTGACAAAATAATCTAATCCGATTAAAAAACTAACTCGATCTAAAATTGACCTAATATCCAAATAACTCGAAAGAAATTAACGTACACCGATTCTTACCCGAAATTAAATTAAGCCAAACCGAAATCAAATCCAAATTTAATCGACATAAACTCGATTTCAACAAGATTTCTACATAAAATATGACCTGATTAAAAATCGAATTTAATACGACATAAATCGAATTGACCTGATATAATATAAACATAAAATATTAAAACACTTTAAAGGTGATTCATTTTAGTCCAAATGATCGAATATCGACTAGATACCAAACTCAATTTTATGATAGGATGTTGCCTGTTGTGAATATAACAGCCAAGAGGTATTCATTCTCAAAAGTAAGGGTGGATATCACTGGATATGCGCCCCTAATGTACTGCGATTCCGAGGCACGATGAGCCCAAAGGGTTATAGTCATCAATCGAGTTACTAATTAGTTGATCAGTTTCTTAAGTCTCATATCATATCATATTAACGAAGTTTTGTTCAAACTTGTTTTTGCAAAATTAGTGCACAAATAGTGTAGATGATGGATAGAGTATGGTTGTAATTGCTAAAGTTTATATCCTTACTTAATTTAACTTACATTTCAATCCTTGCAACTCAATTTTATTCTCAATTCTAGCAAATGCTTATTTTTCATTAGTGTCAAATTTATGTCAATGGGTTCTTGAATTTGCCGGGCATTTGAATTTGGTTCCCTATTTATTTGGTACTCGTGATGATTATTATCCTACCTTGCTATATGTACTTTTTTTTTCCTTAGCCTATTTAATCAATAAAACTTGAGTGGGGTTACTATTTTCATGTCATGCAATCAAAGCATTGTACTTTATCGTTTTGACCTAGCATTGTAATTTATCGTTTTGACCTTTTTCACAAATTGTACCTTTAATACCTATTGTGAAATGTTCCTACCTTTTGATATGGAATAATAACATGTATCTTGTAAATTATTTTATGCACTGGGGAGCACAGAGAAGAATTTTCTTTATTTCATGCACCTGGCAGCATCGATACTAATTTCCCTGCCGGCATGACGATGGCATAATGCGGGCAATATTGAAAGTGGTATGCCCCCCTGACATGGAAGTGGCATACATGGAAGACATGCTGGAAATCATGTTGGGCACCCACTAGAAGCTCATTACCAAATGCATACCATGATGACTGGCTGCTGCCATATACTGCTATAAAAGTAGAGAAATGGATGTAAAGCTGCCATATACTATGCTGATATTTCATTAATAATTTCGAGTGCTCTTGAAATTAGGTTACTACAGCAACGTAGAACAACTTAAAAACCTTTTCACTATAAACAAGTATAATGAGCAACAAAATGAAGGGCTCTTTTAATTACTCTAACTTAACTCAGATCTCCCTTCTGCTGATATTTTCACCTTCTATACACCGCCTCAAAAATCTGTACCTAAAAATTTCCGATCCATCTTCAACCTAATCATCGATCTTTCTGTCTATTTACAAATATATGGTACTCACAATCACATTAATAAAATGCTTCATCCGATTGAGGCTTCCACAGAATTTAATTGTTCGTAATGTTGTCTGCCAAATCCATATTCCTCTCCTATGCAGAACCTGTCATCTTCAGCAAAATTGACCACGTCACAGCCTACAAGATCCTTGACTATTTGCTTGTCAACCTCAATATCAAAATTTTCCTTTTCGTTGAAACGACTCTGGCATGCCATATTGTCCTCAAAATTTGCGACGGAAGGATCATTTGTGGCCTCAACAGGCTCATCTTGTTCGTCTTCTTCAAATTCTACAACTTCTGAGATAGGAGGCATAGCAAAATCAAACAAGCGTGGAGTTGACTTAGCTGAGATGCGGGAGAGAATATCAGGCCTTGTCTTTGCATTAACCCAAGAACCATGAACGTAATCTTTGGCCGTCCTTACATGGGATTTATCAACAGTCACATATCTATCTTCACCTGATAACAAGAGCGCATGATTCAATTATAATGCATCTTGCTCAAATTAAAATGCATGCTAAAATGAGGGAAATAATAAAACCCAAAGAAATGCCAATCTTTACATTCTTTGTCAAGGTAAAGAATGAGAGAGCCATTTGATTCAAAGCAATATTTATAGAGCCAGTAAGAGGTAATAACAAGAGGTAATTAAGTTCCTCAGAAAAAGAAAAAAAAGGTTCCTGCTGTTTCATTTACAACCAACACTAGCTTAAGACTTGGAATTAAGGATCCTAGGGCTTAATTAACTATTATGTGTAACAGATCAAGCTGCTAAGCCTCAAAGGCCCCAGATCAGGTTCAATTATTCCGGCGCCAAGGCCAGCAAATTTTTGATATTGCACATAATAGTTAATTATGATGTCAGGAGAGGAAAGTGTGTGCATTATAGCCACTGGGGAAAAGGGAATATCATGATGAGTTACTCATAGAAAGAGACTAAAGAGGAGTATATATCGAGGAGAGGGAAGGAGAACTAGTTTTTTGAAAAAAATATTTGGATAGTAAGTTGTGGGAGTGGGTTGGCCACTAGAATACCACACACCTTATTTCAGGAAGTTACCAACTATAGCAATATACTACAACCTTTGACCTCTATCTTCTACCTCTTCTCTTCCTCTTTCACTCTGCTTTTATTTTGCAAAACAGAAACCAATTACAGTTTGATGTAGTGGACTCAACCTGAAGCCAGAGACAGGCAATACACTACAAAATCGACAGAAATACAACTCCTTACGACTTAAATGGATCAAATACACACAGTCCCAAATTGGTGACAGAGTCATCTTTCCCTCATCGCTTGCCTATAGTTTGTTCTGATAGTTAGCAAGACCTAATGCCAAAATGTCATATACACTTATATCATAAAGGAGTTAACAGAGAATGTATCAGTGTGTAACTGATTAGGACAGATGGAAAAGAGTGAGGGGGCTATGGGCTAGAGCATACCAGGGAAGTAAATTTGCAGGTGATCAATTGCAGATACAAAAGTTGAGATTACAACCCCTTCCCACCAGCCATCAGACCACCAAACATCCACTGCTGCTCCTGCCTCAACGATACAGTCACCAAGATCCTTCGGTGGACGTGGACGGGTTGTGAGGCGGCCAGGGCATCTCAGACCCAATTTATCAGGAACGGCCACTCTACATGAAGCAACCCATTCCTGGCACAAATATCAAAAATATTCTGTGTTATGTCTTACAGAAATGAAAGGTTACATGTATGATATTCTAAAGGGCACTCTTCAAGCAGCACGAATAGCAAGCTTGGGTATATTTTTAAGCTTTCTAACAGATCTGGTTCCACAAGGGCACATCATTTTGGTTGGGAGAGGGGGGGGGTCACCGTCATAAATACAAAGGTTGTAAAATACATGAAGATCTACAGGCCACTCTTCAAGCAGCACGAATATGCAACAAACTTGGGTATATTTCCTGATCTTATTGTTCTTCACATAATTCGATTCAGAAAATCACAGATTTTTAAGCGTAAACATCTAGCAGGTGTGGTTCACAAGGGCATCTTTTTTTATATTGGTTGAGGGGTGTAAAGCAACGGAAGAGTTAATTAACACTATAAAGTTTAAACAGTGGATTGGTAAATATTATTTTGTTGCTGTCCTTTCATGTCAAATTCTATTTACATCAAAAGGTTAACTATCAGCTCTTCAAAAAATCTTCCTACCTGCAATTTTCCAGAATTTTCTGCATCCTCCAAATCATCATACTGAACTTTCAATTGCTTCCTAGAGATCTCTAAGACTTTGCATCTGAACCAACAACCGCGGATGCCACTATCTTGACAAAGCAGTTCGATTTCGTCATTGATTTTAAATGAAGTTGGATTTTCATGCTGACTTCCTAAAGATTTCCCCTGCTTCAAAATTCTCCCAGCTAACTTTATTTTCAGCTTTGGATACGATGACACGGCTTTTGTTATTTGACTCCCTAGTGCAGAAGGACTTGTGCAATTTTGATTACTACCGGGTCTTATACGATCCCTTACTTTGATATTTCTGATTCTCCCTTCATCGATTCTCTTTCTTTTACAACCTTGTTTACTAACATCCTTTATGATGGAATTTCCCTGTTGATCCTCCCTAAACTGAAGCCCCTTGGTCTTCTTTTCAGAGTAAAGAAGATGTTCTATACAAGACAAAACAGCTTGGTTACGATATCCCTGTAATTTGCTAATAGTGAAAGGTCTGATTTGATCATTTTTGAACTGTCTGAAGCACAAATGCACCCTACATAAGATAGATTGCGGAAGAATTGCCACGCATTGCTCATAATGTTTGGGAGTTAAGACAGAAGCAGGTCCACCAACGCACTCTGCATTGACCACTTGGCCATGAGGTGTAAAAAACACTTCCCTAGGGTGCGCATCCAGCTGAGATACTAAATGCATGACTTCCTCGTCACGATGAAACCAACGAACTTTTACCATCTTTTGCCTCTTTTTATCCTCATACATGTCTTCTAAGTAACCAAGGTAATGATGTCCTTCTGCAGCCATGATAAACACAAAGGAATGCACCTGCATGAGAAACAGATGGCCTCAGTCCAAAAATAACACATGATACTGCAGAAGGATAAAATCTCCAGGTAGATGCTTACAGAAATGGTAATCCCAGCTCGGCTAAAGGAAGGATAATGCATAAGTTGTTTGGAGCAAGTCCAACCCACCCCATTCCACGAAATATTTGAAATTTGGGCTTTCATCATTCTAGGAAGCTGGACAAGCAAGAAATCAGCAAAGTTAGCAGCAGTCAGAAAGGAAGGGAGACCTATCACAATAATCACAAATCAAGTTCATCAAAATAGAGAAAACGAGACCTATTATAATGACTACAAGTTAAACTCATCATAAAAGAGAAACACAGGTACCATGACAGGGGAATGAGAAATCAGAGAGCCACTGGGTCTACGTATCCGATCATGAACGGGTTGCACAAGACAATGCGCTACCGCTTCTGACAAAATAAAACAAGATCTCTTTAGTGAGCATCACTTGCAAACTGTATAACAGAGGACATGACAAAACAACTTCATACAGACAAATCAATCTGGAAACACCAGAAACAACTCACAATCAATTGGATAAGACAGAAAGCATCAAGGTAACTAGTAACATCCAATTATTTTCAAGCGCAAAAAGTTGGAAATAGTGTGTATGAAAAAAAAGGTAAAGAAAAAAATATTGACTATGAAATTTTTTCCACAACTTATTTGATATTTACTCCAACTTTTATCTATTGCAATGTTTCACATTTAGGGAAGTTCAATATTAATTGCAACATCACTATCTTTGGCCAAAAGTTCTTGCTATCTCCGACCTATCAATGGGTCCCTGTGCTCTTTCTCCCACCTATTCACATGACCTCCTCAAACAATGTGCCAAGTCTATATGTTGCAATAGATAAAAAAAATGGAGGAAGTACATAAAGGAAATCACTCAACATGTGCAAGTGGATGAAACACCGGAAGGTTACATGACAATCATTCAAAAAGAGCCATTGTGATGCATCACCTTGACACAAAGGAATGGAACTATGGAAGCAATGATGAAGTCATTGATTCATATGAGAACTTAGAGGATGGGAAAGCTATTACAGTATTGTAGCAATTATATATTGTGTACTGAATTTCATTGCCGTTTTGGTCATAAATTTTCAGATGAGAAGAAAATAGAGAGGGCAGTTGACATGTAGTATTAAACAACATAATCATGAAACACCAAACAGAATAGTTTTCTATGGTCAATAACAAAGTAGTAAAACCTTCCGACCTTTATATAACAAGCTGCTGTTTAAAAAATAAAAAAATAAAAAGATCCAAATGATAAAATAGATTTGATAAACTGATGCATCCAATACAATATTTAGGAATTAGGATGGTAAGAAATTATTGACACTGTAACTCTCTTAGTTTAATATACAGCTTTACAGAGAGCAAACTTGCAAATGCAAACATGTAATATGCACCAAAAATCATTAAGGCAAACTCCACATAAAAGTTTGCCTCCCCTTTCTCTTATTCTTTTTTTTCCTTTATTGCAGTATTGCCTAATGGATGGGGTGGTTAAAGACTCAAAGGAGACATTGGATATAAGCGACCTCCTCAGGAATAAGTAAGGTAATTCCTATTTGCTTACTTGGCAACTATGATAATGTCAATTCACTTTCGTTCTGTTTATGTAAAATGACATAACGAGCCACCAAAAAGACATTAAGTGAATATTACAAAACATTGAACCATATTGTGCTGACAGACTTTGATTATTGGAGGTCATCATCACATTATCTGCATAGGAATACCTCAGACAGGCAGAACAGCCACGCAGGTGTATAGAAATCTGAAAGATAAGGTGATGAGATGGTTAATGCCATTATGAAAGAAGAGCTAGAAAACTTGAGGTTCTAGTCCAAGAATGATGAAGCGATTCCGTGCTCCGTGCTTGACAATTGTGCCATGATCTGGACGAGTGGACATACCCATAAACAAAAATGTATACAAGTGTGCAGTGCACACAAGCAGCCACGTCAATGAAGCAATACAGCAGCAGCAAGGAATAACGAAAGTGCTTGTTAGGATCAAGTTGTGAGATATATCCTACATCTGTTAGCATCATGTATCACATCGTTTATTTGGTTTTCTTATTTAATCAAATAAACCACGTATGTTTACTAGTCCATTAGGAAGTAGGTTTTTGGTTTCTAATCTAGTGATATTACAATTTTAGTTTCCAAGTTACACTAGGAATTCTATTTCATCCTACAATAGTGACAGCATGACGCTATGCATATAACATATTGTGTAAACATTTCCTTCAAAAAATGAGTTTATGATTAGAGTTCGAGTTTTCTTTAAAACATGAGAGAGTAAGATATAAGGAGTACTAAATGATTTGCATGAGAATGAGATTATAGATCATAGACAAAAGAGGAAATTCTGAAATATAGTTTGACAAGCTTAGCTATGTAGTCCTAACTCCAAGTCCAAACCATTGCAGTTATGTACTGAAAATCGTCAGTGAATTATAAGAGAATACTGAGTTCTCTGAGTTAGGTAAATAGCATGATTGGCTGCACATTCCAGATCCTAACTTCAGTATTTAACATACACAATACATTTCCCTTTCAGTATTAATTTTGTAATTTTTTTGGAAAAGACTAAACTTATAGATTTTCCCATTGACTTTCTGCCAGATATTAGATCTTAGGTTAATATGTGGGCGCAATCTCTATCCCAGTCCACTCACCTTCTCTTCTCTGGTCCTCTTAACAGCTCACAATTCCCATAGGTTATATGCCCGACAAGGAAATGGAGATTCAGATAAGGACACCTTAAGGTGATGAATTTCTGCATAGGTTACATGCCACCACACATAAGTCTAATAATGTCAAGTCAAAGTAAAGGAGCAATGACTTGCTTGGTAGGAAGTCATAAATCAAAGGAATGGTGATTTGTGCACAAGTTTTGTATTAGGATGTCACATATCGACGACTATAATGCATTTACCACAAAGAGACCAAGTATGTTCTGTTTCTTTTATAACTTCTTTACCACCCAACACGTTTCGCGAGTGTTCGGCAACAACTTTTCAGATTTCAACAACTTTGTCCAAGTATAACTTTAGTAAATATGAATACTAGTATTTGGTAAAGTAGCGTTTTAGTGGATGGGGTATCGTTTTGTTGAAACGCTTTTGAATGATTGAACATAGTTCAAATTTTGTTCTTTTGCTATTACAGCAACTAACTTTATAGAAAGCTAATAGTTTCTAAAACTATTGTTACAACTAATCCCTAACAGCTAACCAAAGCTAACAGACACCCGAAGGGCTACATTTGCCGAAAGAGCCCTTGAGACAAAGGTAGTAACGAAAATCAAAAAGAAAAATTATTCAATGTGCTAGCAGAAAATTAAATACACAATCATAAACATTCTCTCTACAGTCTTGTATCGAACCAGCCATAAAGCATAACTAGGTCCAATTAGAAGCAAAACATATAAAAAACTAAAAGAGAACCTAGTTCACTGGGAGCTTCATCGTCCCCCAACCCCTCCTTCCCCAAGGAAGGTAACATAGCAATTGCATCATTAATATATTATACTTGCTTTTCTACCCATTCAACCATTGCAAGTCTGCAACCAAATTCATTGACAGTAGATCGAAAAAGTGTTATGATCATCAGAATAACAACCCATACCTCTTACATGCACATGGAAAAGCTTTAGAAAATGTAAAACACTCTAACCAAAAGGCTAAGTTAGGGGTAACCAATTATTTCCCAATCATATACTCAATTTACACTCAAAACCACAAGTACTTTATCATTCTTTAGCTAAACTTCCCAAATTAGACTTAATAAGCTCCCATATAAGTTCTTAAGAGTTTAAACTATATAATCATGTTGTACTTAAAATAAGATCCTTTGATTTCCATCAGCTGAGCCGAGGGACTAGGGGAACAATAAGACAGCCACTTTCCCATTTACCTTCTATTCCATAAGCACAATACATCATGTCATTATAAACAGCACAAGTTTTTAATACAATGGACGAAGCATCTGCCTAGTTTTCCTTTGTCATAGTATATTTATCAAGGGATAGACTTTTTACACTTTTGACCGCCAGCCTCAGACTTAGCCACGTGAGACAAGTGTATCTCTAATGGTCTAGCTCATAAAACATAATAGATAAAAGTTTCAAAAGAAAATCAAGCATGAGAAAAAGAAGAACATGCCTCTCTAATACATTAATTGGACCCATTTCTCCATCTATAATATAACTTTGCATAACTTGCTTTATGAACAATCCCCAACTTGCACAATCCGAAAAACACGGAAAAGTAACCTAACACAGTTACCGTACTTCCTACAAACACGTACACAGTCACACAAAGCAAGAAGCCAAATTCAAAACCTAAAGCCTTTCGCTTAGTTCACCCACCGTACGGAACCTTTTATGCGAATACTCGTACACTCCACAAGACTGTAAGCAACTTTTCACTTTTCACCAAAGTAGTGAACAAGGTTCTCGAAATAGTAATCAAATATATCGACTTCATACTATGCAACTAATGTTATCCTCTTCAAAAACAACAACATCATCATCCAAATTAAGTGATATTAGCATAAAGAATCAACCAAGCGCAACTGATGCTTGGAGACGAGCTTAGTGATAAAGTTCTCGAAAAAGTAATCAAATATATCGATTTCATACTATGCAACTAAAGTTATCCACTTTAAAAACAACAACATCATTCATCCGTCTTCTAAGAAATAGCAATATCAAAATTAAGGGGGATATATTAGCATAAAGACTCACCCAAGCGCGACTGATGCTTGGAGATGATCTTAGTGAGCCACTCTATAACCTCTCTGCGAGAGCGCCATTTGGTGGTGAAATTAACATTACAGAAAGAGCCATAGTCATTAACAAAACCCTCAGAAACAACATAAGTCATGTGTCTGACACTCCTCTCAGTGCCTACAACAGCGAGCACCGAATCCCCGAAAGAATCAGTAAAGAAATAGTGAACGACACGGTTGCCTCGCTCCTGTGAAATAATCCGTTCTTCCCATGATACAAAACCCTCATCATCATCAGTTATTATCATCCTATCCTGATTGAAATCATCACCACAAAGTGAAAAATACTCAAAACCCAGTAATTATATACGGTGTTAGGTGCATAACAGGTAGATTTAAGATGGGTATATGATGAAATCATTCAATTTGGGTAAAACAGTATGAATAATACAATGTAAGTAAAACCCAGAAATAATATAACTGAACAAATACAAAAAAAAAAAGGAAAAGGAAGAGAAATACCTGAAGAAGAAGGAACGCCGGCGAAGAAGGAGTGAAGGAGTTGCGGTGGCGGCAGCGGTGGCGGTGGCGGCGGCGGCGGGGTGGGTGAATATATAGTTTGAGAGTAGTGGTGTTAGGCTTCAATACTCAATAACATTTGTAAAAGGCCATACTATGATACTAATACTTACTATAGTTTAAAATTAATTATTTTTTCCATCACCACACGAGTAGCTACTAATCGAGCGAGATCACTTGTGATCTACTTGAGGTTACCTTGGTGAAAACTAGATTAACACTTGATTGGAGTTAACTCAGATTGATCTCGAGCTTGACTTGGTGAAAGCTAGGTTAACACTCGATTGGAGTCAGCTCTAATTGAACTTGAGCTTGACTCGATATGCTAATGAGCCCAAGTTAGGATGCATAAAACTCGATTCGAATACTTACGGAAAACTTGAATGATATAATAGAGGGTTAGAATATTGAATTTTTATATACGATATATATGTAAAGGTAATTGAAAATCTTGCAAATAGCTTAAGAACGACTCGAGCCAAGCTCGAATTGAGGTCATTTAAATCGGTCAAAACTCAACTCGATTGGGACCGTCTCGAATTAAGTTTGACTCAAAATCTTAACGAGACGAGTTGAGTTATGCAAAACTCAACTCGTCATCACCCCTACGTACAATTATTTTTCAAGTAATTTGAAGTACTGGCCTAGTTAGGGCCTTGGGATTTTGTGACTCATGCTTAAAGTTTTTTTTTTTGGAAAGCATCATGTTAAAATATATTGAACATTACAAGAGAAACATGGGGGAATAAAGATATCGAGAGGGTATGGCGTACCTACTTTTGAATTTGATAACCGGTGAATATTAATAGGGTAACCTAAGCTTTTGCAAAGCGATCCTTAGCCATGAAGTATTTATGTTAGTAAGGTTGGCATTGTGGATCCATTTTGGGAATGAAAAATCGGACACGATCAGTTTTATTTTAGGTTTTCGATCCAATATCCGTTAGGTACCATTGGAACCAATTCCAGGATCTAGTAATCAATTATAACTTCTAATATATAAACAAATACTTATATTGCTTTCTATATGAGAAATAGAAAAAAAAATTCACAGACTAAAATAATTATACATAAGATTTTTCATAACGTGGACAAAAATGACAAGTTAATTAGGTTTCCGAAAAAATTGGTTCCTTCCGTCCTCTGGTTCTAATTCCTCGTTCCTCAAAGTTAGTTAAATCGATATCAATTTTAAAAATTAAGATCCCGCTCATTCCTAGGGAGCAGTTATAAATCCATATTTGGTAAGCATGTCCTCTGTTTCATAGTAGTTGTAACAAAGTTGTTTGACACATACTTTCAGGAGTATGATAAACAAGGTACACATAATTTTAAAATAATTTAAGCACTTGATAATCCAATCACTCTTTGTATCGACGTTTAGATAATTCAATATGTGTACTTTATCTATCTTTTGATTTATCTATTAAAAAACATGTGCAAGAATTACAACTCGTCATGTGTCACTCTTAGGGGTGTAACTAAGCCGAGCCGGCTCGTAGAGCCCTCGAGCTCGGCTCGGTCAAATCTCGGCTCGAGCTCGGTCAACTTCGAGCTCGAGCAGAGCCCGAGCTATACTTTAGTCATTCGAGCTCGAGCCAGAGCTCAGCAAAGCTCGGCTCGTTTGAGCTCGGCTCGGGCTCGTTTTGGAGTTATTTAGTGGACTACTTTGTTATTCCTATATTTTGAACCTTAACTAGTCTATTGTATTAAGTTGTTTGTTATCTTATGAAAGACCTTGATTACCTTAAATTTGTGTCTGGTGAAATTTTGCATATTTTACTTTATTTAAGGAAGAGTCGTAACCATTAGACAGGTAAAAAGAAAAACGAGCCGAGCCCGAGCCGAGCTCGAGCTCGAACATTTGGAAAAGAGCCGAGCTCGAGCCTCATGTAGGCGAGCTCGTCGAGCTTCGAGCCGAGCTCGAGCTCGATCAAAGTGAGTTCGAGCCGAGCCGAGCTTGGTCGAGCTCGAGCTCAGCTCGGCTCGTTTACACCCCTAGTCACTCTCCATTCTTCTAGTAACGTCTTATCAACATTATTCTCATACATTGAAATAAAAAGTAATTTTGTCAATATGAAGTTTCGAACATCCTCATATATGAATGACAAAGATCTATTCGCTACTCTATTATTTTTATAGGACCTATTCTCCCATTTATTTTCAATTCAGTTCAGTTTAGCTCTCTACAATATACTTATTTACTCTTACATCTCATAATTCCTTTCAATTTAGTTTAGTGCAATTCAATTTTTATTATTAGTTCAACTCAGTTTTTTTATTTCAGTTTAATTCGAATATTTTAGCCAAAGAGAACATGTTGTTATAATTTATCAAATTAATGACGGATATTATGTTTTTTTTTAATGAAAATCAAGAGTTATATATATTATTGTGAAAAAAAAATGATTTACATCTATTTTACAAAATCTTTCCCTCCAAATGATATCACTTTTCTATAACTTAGGTTTCACTCTTGAGAGAAAGGTCACCTAATGCTTTCCTTGTATCTCTTTAAAAAAAATGATATCACTTGTCTTATACAGTTAAACTACTAACTTTTATCACAATATCCTAGCAAATCATCCGCGTTCAAAACTAGTTACTATGCTAAAACTGTATGTCAAACTACGTTGATTAAGCTCTTATGACACGAAGAAAGTATTATGCAAGGCTTATTCTTTTCGGTTGAAAAACTCGACTAAAATAAACAAAAACTATATTAAACTGAAGTGAATGGTGAAATGTAAAAGTAAAAATATTAGGTATAGTTGAATTGAATTGAACATAACATAACTGAAATGAACCAAAAACAAGGTGGGAGAGATTACACCTCACTATTCAGGCCCCGCTCTTTTGATATGCAATGAATTTAAATTAAATTGGGTTCAGTTCAGTTAATTTCAATTTAATTCAGCTCCTGTTTAGTCAGGGCTTATAATTCACTTCACTTCAGTTAATTTCAATTCAATTCAATTCATCACTCGACATATGAATTAATGAGCGCTCCTTTACCCGTGGAGTGGGCCACTTGAGACAAGATAATTAGATAAGGCAGCGAAATCAAATGCAGACCAACAATATTACAATACCCATCAAACACATTGTGAACAAGATAAGACCCCAGTTTCTCATTACAGTTGAGTAGTTTCATAACTCATTTTACACTTTTTCCCTTTGAACACATCAAAATTTTCAAGAACAACAAAAACAATACTACTTTAATGAAGTCACAATTGCTATACCATTCCCTTCCATTACACACCAAATCTACCCCTATTAATCCATACCCAAAATTCTCATCTTTCAGCTTTCCTTCACATTCACATTCCTCAGTATCTGCAGGAAAGGGAATCCCAATCCCAATTCCCCTTACCCTTTCCAAAAGATTTGGTTTTTATGTCATAAAATCACATAACAAAGAAGAAAAAGATATAACATATGATACACAGTTTAATAGCAGGAAGAGGAATTGTTTGCAGTTGATGATAACTGGAGCTGCTTCAATTGGGTTTCTGTTACTTATAATGGGCCAAGATAAGGCATGGGCTTTAGGCCCAGAAGGCCCATTGATGGAAGAATTCTGGGAGAATGTCAGAAGATATGCACTGTATGCACTTACTGTCAGTACTGGTGTTTTATATGCTGTTTTTCAACCTATTTATGAGCTTCTCAAGAACCCCATTTCTGCTGTTCTTGTGTTGGTTATCATTGGAGGAACTTTTTTTATTGTTTCTCAAATTCTTTCTGCTATGGTTGGTGTCTCCGATTTTTCATACGAGTATGCTTACTAGTACGGAAACAGTTCGAGTTTCGGAAACAAATACGTTTATGAAATAATGAGAATGTCTCAAGTTTAAGCTATTTTCGGGATTTTTTAGCATGGAAATGCCTCGAGTTTTCCTCGTGTTTAGAGGTTTTCGTGCTTAATAGTTTTACAACTGGTACAATATCTTTTTGTTATGCCAATTATAATACAACTACTCAGGTAGCTAGGTTGTACACTTTTCTATTAATGAGTATGTCAAAGTATGAAGCTCATTGTGCTTGCAGCTCTATCAATCTCAGTTTTCAGAAATGAGTGTGTTTAGCGGCCTGACTCAAACTCGATTCGTTTATTTAATCAAGATCGAGTTTGCTTATTTTTTAACTGTCTAATTGATTTAAATTAGAATACGTGTTTGTTCTTAGTATTAATATTACTCGATGGAAAAAAAAATTACGTAAGTGCAAATGTCAAATCAAAACCTTAATCACACTAGTAGAATTTGGCAAGAACATATACTTATAAACGAACTCATTGAGTTTAGTCCATAGATTAATATTGAATTTATTTGATTTATAAAATTTGACTACCAAAAGTTTGAAACTAACAATAAGGCTATGTTAGTGTATGTTCTCAAAATTTCTACCAACTATGCAACATGAATGTTACTCTATGTTTTTCTCCTTTACTACTAACTTACCAACTAAAAACTGAATAATAATCTATATCATAATTTGCATAATCACCTAGATAATCTAGTGATTATACACATTTATGCCCTAGGAACATTTGATCAGCAAACAACAGAGGAAACAGAGAGCTGGTAACGGAAAGTTTCAGCATATTGAAAAGTCAGGCTTTGGCCAGCTTCAAGGGGCTTGCCGTCATTGACAAGGCAATCGTCAAACTGCAGTCTTCGGAATATGGTGGGATCGATAAGCTTAGCAGAGCTGAACCAGCCGCATCGGAGATGGATGTCGGTGATGGTGCACCCACTTACACAAGCATTGACTATTATAACAGTGTAGGTTGGAATTCCACTAGGCAACGGCGTTGTAGCTCCTTGATCTACGTTTATGTCGGATTCCGAGCACCTATGTCCTGGTCCAAATCGTTGTGCACCTACATGATCTGAAATTATTATCACCACACTGTTTTAATAATAGGTAATACTTGAATCATACTCGATATTATATTATATAATATATAGGAGTTAATGGATATACTTCATATAGTCATTGAAAGATTGAGTATCATTAATTAACCGATTATATTTCCAACAAATGTAGCAATATAAATTAATGTCCATGTTAAAATTTATTTGCATCTTCAATGCAATGTCTTTTTAATTTTGGAAGGAATTTGTGAGAGGTAACTTATTGTAGAGGCTTCTGCATTTGTTGCTATATAACTTTGTGTGACAAACTAAAATCTATGATATCATTCCATAGACCATATAGCACAAAAACAAATCATCAACAATGAAATCTTATTTCTAGCTTAGCAACTTTAATTTGATGAGTTTTCACACACTCTAAAACTATAAAGTATATTACAAGAAAACTATTTTCTTATAAAACAAGGTATTTTGCATCAACTTCATGAAAGTACTCATAATTTTATTCAAAAGTTAAAAGACTATAACTAGTTGTTAGTTGTTGATCCAAAGGATGCTCTAGATTACTCCACATATTATTTTTAGTTAAATTAAGCAAAAAAAAATTTTAAATAGTCTGAAAGTAAATTTAGTCAATTTTAATTTGGTATTAAACTTTTATTTGAAGTATTATTATTTTAAAAAAATATTACAATTTAAATTTAAATTAAACATAAAACTTGATTAACCAATGATCAAGTAGCATGAAATTAATATTCCCTCCGTCCCAACAAGTTTTTCCCATTTTTTGAATATATGTGAGGTATAAAATAATGAAATGGGAAGAACTTTGTGGGACGGAGGTAACTCCTACCAAGCTTAGAAAAAGAGAGAGAATAGTCTAACATACCATTGGAATTATTATTAGTAGTAGTGACGTTATTAATATTAATGTCCTCGGAAAGTGCTTCTCTTTCAAAGGTTGTCATCCTTCTACTAGTACTATGCCCTGAAAATTAAAGAAATTACATAAGTGATTAGCATGTGATAAATCAAATTAACCAAAATAATAAATTCCTCAAAAAGAAATAAAAAATTAATAAACAAGAGCAAGATGAGTATAAATAAAATAGTGTGTAGAGAGTATTAATACCAATGGTAGAAAGAAGAGAGAAGATGGTAAAAACCAAGTAAAACATGCAGACAACATTGTTATGAATATTCATGGTGACTTTTTTTGGGAGCTTGTAATTCTTTTTTGATCGAAAGAGCTTGTAATTCACATACCACTTCACAAACGCTATATATACAAGTTTACAACAACTATTAGCTGCTTTATAAAATTTTATTTCCTAAATCTTTCGTCGCAATTAAGGTTATTATTCAGCTAATATTAAGACATGCTAGGAATAAAACCAACTAATTATTTACTCCTATATTCGTCGAATATCTGATAGATTTGATCGCTCTTACCAAATTTGTGATATTTCTTAAAGCTAAGGCAATATCTTTAAAAATTCGGCAATCTTTAATGATATCGAGTCGATTTCTGACCTGACCCGTTATGCTAGCTAGCCTTGCGTCTGATTCGATTATAACATGACAAGTGTTGACTCGGAATCGACTAATATCCGACACGAACTTAACCCATAATTTGTTTGTAGTTTGTACCCTATGATATAGAACTAAACATAATCTGTGTCCGACTTGAGAATAATTCGACTTGGTATTGACTAGAGGTGGTAAATGTTGACACGACACGATAAACCGACACAAACTCGACTTGAAATTAGCGGGTTTGGTACTTTGGTTAAAGACTTTTGACATGTTTGTGTAACGGGTTGGGTTAGGGTCAAACTATTTGACACGAAACGACAAGACAACCCGTTTATCTACACATATTTTAAAGTTTTCCCTTATTATATATACCTTCATTTTAGTTTATTTGGTGTTACATTTATATACTATTAGATGTTATTTTAACTACCACTTGAAATTCAATAAGTTCCAAACCAAAAATATATGAATTAAGTACATCAAATATTTATGAAAAGCTAAACGTCAACCCGAACTCGACACGTTTAATTAACGTGCCGGGTTAGAGTCAAGGATCTTGACACGTTTAAGTAAACGGGCCTGATTAGGGTTAGGGGTCGGGAATACAACCCGCCAACTGGTGAACTCGACACAAACTTGACACGACTCGTTTACCACCTCTAGTATTGACCTAATCTGTTTACAACCCAGCCGGTTAACTAGTCGACCCTTTTACAACTCGAAATCGTTTTAACCAGAGAGAAAACCGACATGCCCAAACATTTTAAGATTCCTCACCTGTTTAAAACCGATCTGTTACTCCGTTAGTGACTCGCCCCAAATTGACCCAACTCGATTTTGATCTGACTTGTTCTCTCGCAAATTATAAGGTACACCCTTGCGGTAGGTACACCCGGGTATTAATGTCATATCCTTAATGCACCCTAATAGTACTGATATCACGTATTTATATAGACTTTTCTCCCTTATTTACAAGCTAATTTGGGCGTCATTGGAGCTCTTGGGAGCTATTTTATGCTAACTATCGTATATAGTTGTGGTTTTGTGTTTTAGTGTTAAATTGCAGGTTTTAGGGAATTTTCTCCTTATTCTCGACCTATATGGAAGCAACCACGGCTTTACGAGACGTTACGAGGCACGTAGGATGAGCGTCATTGAACCTTCTTAAACACATGAGAGTGTGAGTGGGAAGGGAATTAATGGTCGGGTTGGTGAGTGTTCGGGCATATTCTTTGCCTGCCACAAAATAGAGAGGAGTGACACCCTTGTGAGAGCCTTTTCAGGATTTGTATGCCTTGTGGATGCTTGACTTTGTTAAATTGCTTGGATGATTGGTGGTTGGATTAGCCAAACTTGAATTATGCCTGCTTGAACGATTCTTAGTCTTGAAAAATGTTTTGAGCTTTGATTGATTTCTATCTATGGGGTGAGGCAATCTATTCCATGTTCATGTTCTGTTTGCTTGAGGACAATCAAAGGTTTAGCTTGGGGGAGTTTGATATCACGTATTTATATAGACTTTTCTCCCTTATTTACAAGCTAATTTGGGCGTCATTGGAGCTCTTGGGAGCTATTTTATGCTAACTATCGTATATAGTTGTGGTTTTGTGTTTTAGTGTTGAATTGCAGGTTTTAGGGAGTTTTCTCCTTATTCCCGACCTATATGGAAGCAACCACGGATTTACGAGACGTTACGAGGCACGTAGGATGGCTCACGAGCTTTATGGGTAGTTTAGGAGGTCCCAAGATCTCTAAACGTGAAGAATTGAGAGCCAAAGAGTCAAAAAGGAGTTTTCCGTGCTCTGATCGGGCAAAAATGGCCCGATCGGGCGAAGATATTGTGATCGGGCAGAGAAGTTGCGGACCCGATCGGGCAAGGCTTGCCCGATCCGATCGGGCGAGCACCCATGTGCCCAGACCCGATCGGGTGCTGACCGCCCGACCCGATCGGGTGGCTGACCCAAATTACTCGCTGATTGTTGTTACGCCAAGGAACGCTGTTGAGCATCCATGCCCCCAGGCCCGATCGGGTGGTGTCCCAAGGCCCGATCGGGTGGGCCCATTTCGCCCCACTAGCTGTGCTGCTGCTACGTTGAAACGAGAAGAAAAAGTTGAAAAATCTCACTATGGGCCCGATCAGGTGGCCCTGTGCCCGATCGGGTCCCGTGCATATTTTCGCGATTTTCGTCTTTTAATTCCGTTTTTAATTAGACTTGAGGGGGTATTATAAATACCTTTTCCTCATTATTTTAGAGACATCTTTTACCATCTTTCATTCTAGTTTTATTTCCATAGTTCTTAGCCTAGTTTAAACACTTTAGATTAGATTAAAGGTGATTGAACCTATTCGATTTCAATAAAAGTTCTTGCTTTCCGTCAATTGGTATTCTTCTCTACCCTAATCTCTTTTATTATTCTTAATTGCATAGTTTAAGTATTTAATTATTCGTGATGCAATTATTAGGGTTTCCAATTAGTTTTGTTATTGTTAATTCGATTATGAGTGAGTAGTTCTCTTTCTAGGGTGTTAGATAGGGAAGCCATGTTTATACCATGATTGTTGTTTAGATTTCTATTAATTTCTAGGGCTTGATTAGGGTGATTGTGATGTGGTTTGTTCTTAATTAGTGATTGATGTTAGTGTACAATTTCATTGATTGCTTGTGGTTAATAGTTGTTTGCACAGATCCGTCTTACGACTAGAGGTCTAGGACACTTCAGTAGTTCTGATTACGTTAGTGAACATGCGGCGTATGTTGAACTATGAGCGTTGAGTCTTAACCATAACTCAACACATGCTCTAATCCCCCGACTCTTGAGTTAGGTTTTGATAGTAGTTGACCTTATTTGATTGGTATAAGTATGGTGGACCGACCTAATACCCTAGGCTTTTATTCCATAGTTAAATCTTCGGTTTAATTAGTCTTCCTTAGCTTAATCTTTATTTCAGTTAATTTTTCCCTGATTTCATCTGAAGTAGTTGATTGATTGAATACTAACTTAGAAACTCTGTCTCCCTGTGGATTCGACCCTGCTTCCATTGACTACCATAGTTAGAGGACTGTAGGTTTATCTTTGATTAGGTAATACGACTAAATCCTATCAAATTTTGGCGCCGTTGCCGGAGAGACGGCTAGTTTTCTAAGTTTTTATTTGATTATTTGGTCTACTTCTCTGTGCCTCATTGAAACTTCATTGTTGCAATTGAGGTACGTTTTACTGCTTCTTTTTGTTTCTTTTGTATGCCCAGGTCTCAAAGAAACGATTCCCCCATCCCAGCGGATCCCGATCTTACTAGGACAATTAGGCGGATTCGAAAGAAAATTCAGAGAGAAAAGCAGTCTGTTCAGCTGAACACCTCTGGATCAGACACATCGAGTTCAGTCATGTCTAAATCAATGAAATCGTATGGGGTGCCCAACCCAGATGGTCTTTCTACTGGACCACCAATGCCCACCATCGCCGCTAACAACTTTGAGATTAAGCCTGGACTCATCAGCATGGTTCAGCAAAATCAGTTTGGTGGGCATCCTACTGAAGATCCGGCCAATCATTTACAGAGATTTCAACAACTCTGCCAAACTGTAAAGCATCAAGGGGTCACACCTGAGCAATTGAAGGTCATGCTCTTTGAGTTTTCACTCCGAGACAGAGCTCAGAAGTGGTTCAATGACATCAAATTGTCTGAATGGTAGGAGATTTCTGCTGCATTCCTGAGAGAGTATTATCCACCCACAAATAAACTAGCCACGTTTTCCCAAGAGCCTGATGAAACATTGCGGGAAGCGTGGGCTAGAATTAGGGATTTACAGAGAGAGTGTCCACACCACAACATGGACAAATGGTTCTTGACGCAGACATTCTACAATGGTCTGTAGCCTCAGACGAAGAGTATTGTTGATTCGTCTGCAGGAGGAGTTTTTCTGGATAAGGAAGTGGATGTAGACTACGAGTTTCTATCAAACCTCGCAGCCAATGATCATTCCACTTCCCGCAGCCTCACGAGGAAAGTACTGGAGGTAGATGCCATTGCATTATTCACTTTGTAGATAGCGAAGCTGAGTCAGCAGATTAACCCCATCAGTTCCTCTTCCTCAGCAGCACCTCCTTTGAGTATCAATGCTATGTCTTCCGTAGCACCCATTACCTCATCTTACTGCGAGGTATGTGGTGTTCAGGGTCTGGGCATGACTGTCAGTTCAGTCAACATCAGATGGAGCAGGCAAACGCCTTTCAACAAAGACCACAAACCTTTCCCCCTCCATATGCCTACCAAAACCAGCAAAAATATCAACCTCCACCTCCACAAAATCATCCTAAACCCTCATACTACCAAAATCCCTCTAGCTTTCAAAGACCACCACCACAAAACTTCAATCCCCCTCATAACTTCCAAGCCCCACAAAATTTTCAAACCCCACCTCCACAAAACCCACAAGAGCCTTTCACATCTGATTTGCTGAAATTGATGTTGTCTATGCAAAAGACCAATGAGGAAGCACAAAGAGCCCAAGAGAAACACATCAAACTTCTCGAGACTCAAATTGCACAATTAGCAAGCACTAGTGTTCAAAGGCGTCAGGGGGAGTTGCCAGGGCAACCCATTCAGAGAGAACATGTGAATGCCATCACTCTTCGTAGTGGCATTGCATATGATGCCCCTCCATTGCCTGTTTATGAGGTTACCCCAACTGCGGGGAAGAAGAGGGTGGTAGAGGAAGGAAAAAGGAAGAATTCGACGTCTGAAGTCGACTTGTCTGCAGAAGCTGAACAGACAGGGAAGAAAAAGGAGAAGGTTTCTGAAACCCCTTTTACACCAAGGCTACCTTTTCCTCACAGGATGCAACAATCAAACGTCGATCAGCAGTTGATATCACGTATTTATATAGAGTTTTCCCCCTTATTTACAAGCTAATTTGTGCGTCATTGGAGCTCTTGGGAGGTATTTTGTGCTAACTATCGTATGTAGTTGTGGTTTCGTGTTTTAGTATTGAATTGCAGGTTTTATGGAGTTTTCTCCTTATTCCCGAGCCTTTTGTAAGCAACCACGGCTTTACGAGATGTTACGAGGCACGTAGGATGGCTAGCGAGCTTTATGTATAGTTTAGGAGGTCCCAAGACCCCTAAACGTGAAGATTAGAGAGCCAAGGAGTCAAAGGAGGTTTCCGTGCACTGATCGGGCAGAAATGGCCTGATCGGGCGAAATATTTATGATCGGGTATGAAAGTTGCGGACCCGATCGGGCAATCATTGCCCGAAGGGATCGGGCGAACATCATGTACCCAGACCCGATCGGGTGTTCACCGCCCGACCCGATGGGTGGGCTGCTCGTAGGTCTTGTTAGAGAGCTGCTGAAGAGACGCTTTCACTAGGCCATTTTGTTGCCTGGCCCGATCGGGTGGCTGACCAAGGCCCGATCGGGTGGGCGTCAAGTCCATCTAATGCTGTTGCGCTGCTGCTGCATCACAGCCCAAGACGAGAAAATGCGAAGTTGCTGGGCACCCGATCGGGTACTGTGCTCGGACCCGATCGGGTCTGGCACCCTTTTACGCGGATTTCGCCTTTTGTTTCCGTTTTTAGTTAACTTGAGGGGGTATTATAAATACCTTTTTCCTCATTATTTAGAGACATCTTTTATTCATCTTTCATTAGGTTTTAGACTAGTTTTATTCTTCATTGTTCTTAGTTTAATTCAAACACTTTAGATTAATTTAGAGGTGATCAAACCTATTTCGATTTCAATAAAAGTTCCTGCTTTCCGTCAATCGGTACTCTTCTCTACTCTAATCTCTTTTATTATTATTAATTGCTTAGTTTTTTTATTCAATTATTCATGATGCAATTGTTAGGGTTTCATATTAGTCTTATTGTTGTCAATTCAATTATGAGTGAGTAGTTCTCTTTCTAGGGTGTTAGATAGGAAAGCCATGTTTATACCATGATTGTGATTTAGCTTTCTTTCAATTTCTAGGGCTTGATTAGGGTGATTGTGATGTGGTTTGTTCTTATTGAGTAATTAATGTCAGTGTACAATTTCATTGATTGCTTGTGGTTAATAGTTGTTTGCACAGATCCGTCTTACGACTAGAGGCCTAGGACACGTCAGTAGTTCTGATTACGTTAGTGAACATGCGGCGTATGTTGAACTATGAGCGTTGAGTCTTAACCATAGCTCAACATAGGTTCTAATCCCCCGATTCTTGACTTAGGTTCTGATAGTAGTTGACCCTATTTGATTGGTATAAGCATGGTGGACCGACCTAATACCCTAGACTTTTATTCCATAGTTTAATCCTCGATTTATTCAGTCTTCCGTAGTCTATTCTTTTTTAATTAATTCCTTCCTGATTTCATCTGGAGTAGCTGAATTGGTTGAATATTGATTTAGAAACTCTGTCTCCCTGATTCGACCCTGCTTCCACTGACTACCTAGTTAGAGGTCCGTAGGTTTATTTTTGATTAGGTGTACGACTAAAACCTATCAGCAGTTTGGTAAGTTCTTGGCCTTGGTCAAGAACCTTGATGTAACGATTCCATTCACAGATTTAATTACCCAAGTCCCTGTTTATGCCAAATTCCTGAAAGACATGATAACAAAGAAAAGAGACTTTGGTGGGGTAGAACGTGTCGCTCTTACTGAAGAGTGTAGTGCTTTTATTCAAAATAAAACCCCACCAAAGTTAAAAGATCCTGGTAGTTTTTCTATACCCTGCCATCTTGGACCTATTTTTATTGATAAGGCTTTGTGTGATTTAGGTGCTTCTGTTTCTGTTATGCCATTATCTGTTTATAAGAAACTGAATATGGGAGCACTTAAATGCACACAAATCACTTTACAGATGGCTGATCGTTCTATAAAATACCCTCTAGGTGTTTTAGAGGACGTTCCTGTGAGGGTTGGGAAATTCTATATTGCTGTTGATTTTGTGGTGTTAGATATGGATGAGGATGCTCAGATTCCTATTATTCTGGGTAGGCCATTTTTGTGTACTGCTGGTGCTGTCATTGATGTCAAGTCTGGGGCTTTAACTCTGAGTGTTGGTGATGATAAAGTGATTTTTAAACTAACCAATGCTGTTAAGGCACCTATGCTTGAACAATCTTGTTGCAGGGATGAGGTTTTGGATGAAGTAGGTGTGGAGAAGGTTCCAACTACACCTAAAGTTGCCTCACCGTCTGGAGGTATTATCAAGAACATTTGGAGGCGAAAGATGTTTGATGAGGGTGGCACTTATTGCCAAGCTCCTCCTATTTGAGAGATGGAAGATTATGGTCGTGCGGGACCTTTATAAACCAGCGCTGTGCGAGAGGCAACTCATATTCTTTCCCTTTTTCCTTTTCTTTTTATTTTTCTTCGTTTTTTGTGAGCGAGAGTGAGAGTAGTAACATTGTTTTTCCTCTTAGCATCGTCCTTGTCACCTTTTGGCATTGAGGACACTGCCAAGTTCAGCTTGGGGGAGGAGTTCTGTTTGTATTCTCTATCTCTTTTACTGCTTTCTAGGATAGATTTACTGCTTTAGAAAAAAATTCTGAAAAAACTCAAAAAAATATGGTTCCCATGACTGGTTTAGTTGCCTCCCTGTGCCCTTTGTTGTTCTTTTATTGAAAATGATTTGACTTTGTTTTCTAGATAGCTGGGCATTTGTGATCTTGAGGCTATGATTTGATGTTTGATTGCTATGATTTCGAGCAAAATTTGATTATATTACACCACTTTGTGCTGCATACCTGAATTGGTTAGACTGTGAGGCCTCTTTGTAGCCTATTGGATTCATATTATTATCCAGTCTATTCTTATGTGTTAGTTCTTCTTCAGTGGATTGATCTTGACTTTGACTTCGTACTTGTCTGATTTTCGATAACTTGTGGCATATGCTGTGATAGAGGCATTCTTTTGTCTTATTCTTGAGCTTCAGAGTGAATTTTTGATACACTTTTATCCGCCTTAGCCCCGCTGAGCCTAATGACTTGTTTCGTGATACTTAAACCCCTATTATGATCCCAAGGCCTTCACTTGATATTATTCCAAGCCTAGCTTGGGGGAGCTTTTGTATGGGTTGAGTTTGAGATTGGTTTCTTGGTTTAATTTGGGTATTGAGGAATTTAGAAGTGTATTTGTTGCGGTTTGAGAAGTGAGAAAAAGGAAAAAGAAAAAGCAAATATAGAGTTGCGTGAATGAAGTTCAGAAAAATAAAAGAAAAATGAAATAAAAGTTCAAAAGAATTCGAAGTTCTTTCATTCACGCATCGCTTCATTACTTGAAAATTGGGTTGTTATGAGTTTGTCACTGATTTATGAGAATTGGGTTACTTTACGTGGTTTTATGGTGTTGTTTGGAGTTGTGTAGGCCATCTTAGGCCTTGTTTGAATGATTCATGCTCCCCCTTTCTTGGTTTTTCCACCACATTACCCAAAAGCATTCCCTACCTCTCACCTAAGCCCCATTACAACCCTATTAAGTCCTCTTGACCTCGTGTCTGCAGTGTTCATTTGATTGATTTCGAGTCAGTTTGTCAAAGTTAAAGAGTATGTCTGCTAATTGAGTCGACTTAACTAGGATGAGCGTCATTGAACCTTCTTAAACACATGAGAGTGTGAGTGGGAAGGGTATTTATGGTCGGGTTGGTGAGTGTTCGGGCATATTCTTTGCCTGCCACAAAATAGAGAGGAGTGACACCCTTGTGAGAGCCTTTTCAGGATTTGTATGCCTTGTGGATGCTTGACTTTGTTAAATTGCTTGGATGATTGGTGGTTGGATTAGCCAAACTTGAATTATGCCTGCTTGAACGATTCTTAGTCTTGAAAAATGTTTTAAGCTTTGATTGATTTCTATCTATGGGGTGAGGCAATCTATTCCATGTTCATGTTCTGTTTGCTTGAGGACAAGCAAAGGTTTAGCTTGGCGGAGTTTGATATCACGTATTTATATAGACTTTTCTCCCTTATTTACAAGCTAATTTGGGCGTCATTGGAGCTCTTGGGAGCTATTTTATGCTAACTATCGTATATAGTTGTGGTTTTGTGTTTTAGTGTTGAATTGCAGGTTTTAGGGAGTTTTCTCCTTATTCCCGACCTATATGGAAGCAACCACGGCTTTACGAGACGTTACGAGGCACGTAGGATGGCTCACGAGCTTTATGGGTAGTTTAGGAGGTCCCAAGACCTCTAAACGTGAAGAATTGAGAGCCAAAGAGTCAAAAAGGAGTTTTCCGTGCTCTGATCGGGCAAAAATGGCCCGATCGGGCGAAGATACTGTGATCGGACAGAGAAGTTGCGGACCCGATCGGGCAAGGCTTGCCCGATCCGATCGGGCGAGCACCCATGTGCCCAGACCCGATCGGGTGCTGACCGCCCGACCCGATCGGGTGGCTGACCCAAATTACTCGCTGATTGTTGTTACGCCAAGGAACGCTATTGAGCATCCATGCCCCCAGGCCCGATCGGGTGGTGTCCCAAGGCCCGATCGGGTGGGCCCATTTCGCCCCACTTGCTGTGCTGCTGCTACGTTGAAACGAGAAGAAAAAGTTGAAAAATCTCACTATGGGCCTGATCGGGTGGCCCTGTGCCCGATCGGGTCCCGTGCATATTTTCGCGATTTTCGTCTTTTAATTCCGTTTTTAATTAGACTTGAGGGGATATTATAAATACCTTTTCCTCATTATTTTAGAGACATCTTTTATCATCTTTCATTCTAGTTTTATTTCCATAGTTCTTAGCCTAGTTTAAACACTTTAGATTAGATTAAAGGTGATTGAACCTATTCGATTTCAATAAAAGTTCTTGCTTTCCGTCAATTGGTATTCTTCTCTACCCTAATCTCTTTTATTATTCTTAATTGCTTAGTTTAAGTATTTAATTATTCATGATGCAATTATTAGGGTTTCCAATTAGTTTTGTTATTGTTAATTCGATTATGAGTGAGTAGTTCTCTTTCTAGGGTGTTAGATAGGGAAGCCATGTTTATACCATGATTGTTGTTTAGATTTCTATTAATTTCTAGGGCTTGATTAGGGTGATTGTGATGTGGTTTGTTCTTAATTAGTGATTGATGTTAGTGTACAATTTCATTGATTGCTTGTTGTTAATAGTTGCTTGCACAGATCCGTCTTACGACTAGAGGCCTAGGACACTTCAGTAGTTCTGATTACGTTAGTGAACATGCGGCGTATGTTGAACTATGAGCGTTGAGTCTTAACCATAACTCAACACATGCTCTAATCCCCCGACTCTTGAGTTAGGTTTTGATAGTAGTTGACCTTATTTGATTGGTATAAGCATGGTGGACCGACCTAATACCCTAGGCTTTTATTCCATAGTTAAATCTTCGGTTTAATTAGTCTTCCTTAGCTCAATCTTTAGTTCAGTTAATTCTTCCCTGATTTCATCTGAAGTAGCTGATTGATTGAATACTAATTTAGAAACTCTGTCTCCCTGTGGATTCGACCCTGCTTCCATTGACTACCATAGTTAGAGGACTGTAGATTTATCTTTGATTAGGTGATACGACTAAATCCTATCAAGTACACAAGAGCAATTATAGCCCAGTTGGTTGCAAGTTCTTCTTAATTACATTGATGTCGGGAGTTCGATTCCTTACATCAACCAATAGTACCCTTTTTAATTTAACTTTCATTTATTTCTTTTTCATTTAATTCATACTTATTTGAACAACATTCGTACTCATTTGGACATATTCGTACTCATTATGAGCATTTTTGCATATTTAATTAATGAGTTCATAAAACTCAAAAGAGTATCTTATTTTATAAATCAATAAATATCATGATTAAAAAATTAAATAAAACCCCAACTCAACTCATACTTATTTGAATAATTTTCATACTCATTTGGACATTTGCATACTCATTTATAAGCATTTGAGTATATTTAATCACAAAATTTATCTTACTCCCTCCGTTTTTTTTTAATATGCACATTTTCCCATTTTGGGGTGTTTTTTTTTAATTGGTACATTTCTACCTTTTTCCATAAATGGAAAGTTGGCCCACCTAATTATTACACTTCTCTCATACTTTTTCTTTCATTCTCTCTACCTTTTTCACTTTTTCCCTACTTTTACTAATCTTCTCTGTTACTTTTGCACTTTTTCCTTGGTCCGCGCGCAAAAGCAAACATGCATATTTAAAAAAACCGGAAGGAGTATTTTATAAGTCAAGAAATATAATAATTAAAAAGTTAAATAGAACCACAACTCAACTTATACTCATTTGACAGTACAAACTCATACTCATTTGACTATTTAGTTAACTTTATACTCATTTATAACGCATACTCATTTAGGTAACACATACTCATTTGGCCTCATACTCATTTAGGTAAAGGTACGTACACCAAGTTGTACCTTTTACCTTCTCTTGTTCTCTCCCTGATTACACATCAACCAATATAATAATAACATCCAAAACTTTAATGGAATAAGATCCAAAAAAATTTAACCAATTAACCCAACTTGGTGTTGACTTAAATCCAACCCGATATTGATGCAAGATATTACATTTTTTCAAAATATGTATGTCTTTATTATTTTATGTTGCCTTTAGAAGATTCATAAGTACTAAGGGCCTGTTTAGATTTACTGAAAACAACTGAACTGAACTGAACTGATTGGAACTGAACTGAACTGAACTGATTGGAACTGAACTAAACTGAACTGAATTGAATTAAATTGAATTTAATAAATATATAAATAATATTTAAACAATAATAATATATATGAATATTAAATAATAATTATAATGATAACTAATAATAATGAATAATAATAATTTTATTTTGGATATTTTTAAATGATAATTATAAATAAATAATATTGATAATCATAAATTAATAAAAATAATGATTAATGATTATAATGATAATTAATAACAATTATTTTATAGTATTTGTATTAATATATTAATACTTGATGATGATTATATAATAACAATATTATCTCAGAATTTAATTAATATTACTATTTTAATAATTAGATTTAATTATATATTAATATTTATTAATAAAATAATGATTGGGTCGGACCGTGCAAAATTACATCATAAACCGTTTTGACGTGATTTGATTGGATTATGGGCTGAAAATGCGGGTTTATTTGTGCTTTTAACCTAAACCATGTTCCTCCCTAATGATAATAGTACTACTGATAAATAAAGATATAATACACAAAATAATATACTGATAATAATAATAATACTTAATAATATAATAATAATAATAATAATAATAATAAGAGAAATTAATAAAATAAATTAGACCAACATAATAATATTTAACAAAATGGTTATAAAAGAATGAAGCTGAACTAAACTGAACTGAACTGAACTGAATTGAATTGAATTTAATTAAATTGAATTTAATAAATATATAAATAATATTTAAACAATAATAATATGAATATTAAATAATAATTATAATGATGACTAATAATAATTATGAATAATAATAATTGTATTTTGGATATTTTAAATGATAGTTATAAATAAATAATATTGATAATCATAAATTAATACTAATAATGATTAATGATTATAATAAATTAATAACAATTATTTTATAGTCTTTGTATTAATATATTAATACATGATGATGATTATATAATTACAATAATATCTAAGAATTTAATTAATATTACTATTTTAATAATTAAATTTAATTATATATTAATATTTAGTAATTTAATAATGATTGGGTCGGACCGTGCAAAATTACATCATAAACCGTTTTGACGTGATTTGATTGGATTATGGGCTGAAAACGCGGGGTTATTTGTGCTTTTAACCTAAACCATGTTCTCCTATTACATTATTTCTTGTTACATTTCCCTCTTTTTCAATCACAAACGCCTTCGTTAATATATAATCTTTTTTGAAAGAGAAATTACATTAATCAAAGGCCAAACGACATCTACGACAGGCATCAAAGAAAAGCAAAGTACGATCAAACAAGATTATTAAAAATGTCTTCGATGAAACTATAATAAACCAGATCGACCATAGTAGCGCAAGCCCCTTGTTTACAACTACTTATAAAATCGTCTATTATTTGGACATAGTTTAGATAAGAACATTCTTGATGTAATAGAGTTTATTGCATTCGATATTTCAATATATACCTTCATATTGATAGTCTTGCACTTCAGCCAATGAGGACAAATTCACATACATTGATTATGGTACCCTAGATCTTCACTCCTAGCCGGACCAACAAACAACAAATATAAGGTGGCCCAAAAGGGTGATCCTTTCAAGGGCCCAAATCCCAAGGAAATGGAAACTATATGCCGGTTTCTAACTGGCCAACCTATCACAAGCCTCCATTTTAGGGTGCCCGAAAAGATGGGCACTTAATCCTTTTCTATTATGAATACCATTATGTCTTAAAAAAATTAGGTAGGATGCTCATACTAAAAGAGTCCTTACTCTACTAAAATCTCCGCTCACTTTATCTGTCTACTTTGAGCTCCCAAGGAGAAAAGTAACTACTCAAGAACCTCCAAGTTGTTCGAAAGCTGCTTCAAACCATTGCTAACAAAATGTCTACAAGAATTACCTACTTACCCCATCTATTCACCCGAGCTAGTTCTTAGCTCCATAATATTGTTGTTTTAAGTTGAAGTGAACATGGTCTAAGGCTCTAAACTCGAGAAAGAGGATGCGGAAGACAATAAAATTATCATAAAGCATTATTTTATTCTTGAAAAGAATGACAAAGAAAACAACTAATTATATATCTTTGTTCAGTCTCATAAACATTTTTTAGATTTAATAAGGTCATATGAAATAAGTTTGATATTGATATAATTCATATTCATTCATATTATTAAGAAGTAACATACAATTTAATATAATTGTATTGGTGAGAATTTATGATTCAATATCCTTAAGTTTGACCCAGAAAATTAAATACGACATGATAATCACTTGTAAGAGAGGTAGAAATATAGATATAACTATGAGATCTTGATTTATACATTACAACATACTATGATTACAGTCATACACATATGAGTAGTACTATGGCAGCAAATATGATAGCTAACCAATTAGCTAGTAGTTATAAGTACGTAGAAATAGAATTTCATAAGCAATCAACAGAGGAAACAGAGAGAGGTTAGCGAAAACTATTGGGCATATTGAAAAGACAAGGTTTCGCCTGCGTCAAGCGGCTCACCATCCTTGACAAAGCAGTCATCATAGGAGAGACGTCGAAACACGGTCGGATCGATGAGCCGAGCCGAGCTGAACCACCCAAGTATCTCAACTGTGTAGGTTGGGATTCCGCTGGGCAATGGTGAGGTTGGCCCTTGGTATAAATTACAACTCTTACGATATCTTTTCAATCTTTTTGTTATGCCATTTAATCATTTATAATACTTCCTCCGTTTTTTATTAGTTGTGACACTTTTAATTTCACGGACTCCTAGACAATTTTTGGAGAGGAAAGAGATAGAGAGAAAGAAAGAAGGGAACCCATGTGATAGGAGAGAGATAGAGAGAAAGATTTGCCCAAAAAAGAAAGTGTCACAACTAATTCCAAACTTCCTTATATAGAATTTAGAAAGTGTCACATTTAAAAAAACGGAGGAAGTACAACTACTCAGTTAGCTAGGTTGTATACTTATCTACTTATGAGTATGTCAAAGTATGAAGCTGATTGTACTTGCAGCTCTAATCAATCTCAGTTTATATTTAGAAATGAGTACTGTGTTTAGCGGCCTGACTCAAACTCGATTTGTTTATTTAATCAAGATCGAGTTTCCTTGTTTTGTAATTGTCTAATTACTCTTATTACTCGATGGAAAAAAATACATATAAGTGCAAATGTCAAATCAAAACTATATATAGTCACACAAGTGGAATTTGGCAAAAACATATATAAAAGAACTTTAGTCCATAGATTAATATTGAATTTACGATTTATAACATTTGACTACCAAAAGTTTGAAACTAACAATAAGGCTATGTTAGTGTATGTTCTCCAAAATTTCTACCAACTACGCAACATGAATGTTACTCTATCTTTTTCTCCTTTACTACTAACTTACCAACTAAAAACTGAATAGTAATCTACATGATAATTTGCATAATCACCTAGATAATTAAGTGATTACACTCATTTATGCCCTAGGAACATTTGATCAGCAAACAACTGAGGAAACAGAGAGCGGGTAACGGAAAGTATCGGCGTATTGTATTGAAAAGTCAGGCTTTGGCCAGCTTCAAGGGGTTTGCCGTCGTTGACAAGGCAATCGTCAAAATGCAGTCTTCGGAATATGGTGGGATTGATAAGTTTAACAGAGCTGAACCAGCCGCATCGAAGATGGATGTTGGTGATGGTGCACCCACTTACACAAGCATTGCTTATTATAACGGTGTAGGTTGGAATTCCACTAGGCAACGGCGTTGTAGCACCTTGTTCTACGTTTATGTCGGATTCCGAGCACCTATGTCCTGGTCCGAATCGTTGTGTACCTATATGATATAAAATTATTATCACCACATTGTTTTTGTAAAAGGTAATATTCGAATCATACTCGATATTTTATTAATATATAAAAGATAAATTAGGAGTTGACGGATATACTTCACATAAGTCATTGAAAGCTGGAGTTTCATAAATTGTATTGCCAACAATGTAGCAATATAAATTGACGTCCAAGTTAAAACTAATTTGCATCTTCAATTTTTATTTTAGAGGCTTCTGCATTTGTTGCTATAGTAACTTTGTGCGGCAAACTAAAATCTATAATATCATTCCATAGACCATAGAGAACAAAAACTAATCATCAATAATGAAATCTTATTTCTAGCTTAGCAACTTTATCAGTTTTCAAAAACTTTAAAGCTATTAAAGTATAGTATTATATTATTACATGATAACTATTTTTTTTAGTAACAGAGATTTTTGCTTCAACGTCATGAAAGTACTCATTATTTTTTTCAAAAGTCAAAAGACCATAACTAGTTGTTGGTCCAAACGATATTCTATTTTTTTGAGGTGAAGACGATGTTCTAGGTTACTCCATATAGTATTTTTAGTTAAATTAAAGCGAATTATAATTTTGTTTAGTAGTCTGAAATTGTGGTTTGGTATTAAACTTTTATTTAAAGTATTGTTTAAAAAATTCTACATTTAAATACAAAATTAAGCATAAAAATTGATTAACTAATAATCAAGTAACCTAAAATTAATAAATAATAAATCCTACCAAGCTTAAAAAAGGAGAGAGAATATTCTAACATACCAATGGAGTTATTATCAGTAGTAGTGACGTTATTAATATTAATGTGCTCGGAAAGTGCTTCTCTTTCAAAGGTTGTTATCCTTCTACTAGTACTATGCCCTGAAAATTAAAGAAATTACATAAGTGATTAGCATGTAATAAATCGAATTACCAAAATAAATAACAAATTCCTCAAAAAGAAATAAAAGATTAAAAAACAAGAACAAGATGAGTAATTGAGTATTAATAAAATAGTGTATTATTACCAATGGCAGAAAGTAAAGAGAAGATGGTAAAAAACCAAGTAAAACATGCAGACAACATTGTTATAAATATTCATGGTGACTTTTTTTGAGAGCTTTTAAATTATTTTTTTGATCGAAAGAGCTTGTAATTCACATACCACTTCACAACGCTATATATACAAGTTTACAACACCTACTAGCCGCCTTATAAAAATTTTATTTCCGAAAACTTTCGACTCAATTAAGGATATTATTCAGATAATATTAAGACATGCCAGGAATAAAACCAACTAATGATTTACTCCTATATTCGTCGAATATCTGATATTTGATCGCTTTTACCAAATTTATGATATTTCTTAAAGCAAAGGCATAAAGGCAATACCTTAAAATTTTCGGCAATCTTTAACGATATCGAGTCAAGTTGTCAATTTTCGACCTGGCCCGTTAAGTTAGCTAGCCCTGCGTCTAATCCAATTATAACCTGACAAGTGTTGACTCAGAATCGACTAATATCCGACTTGAACTTAACCCATAAACCGTTTGTATTCTATAATATAGAACCAAACATAACATGTGTCCGACTTGAGAACAATTCAACTTGGTATTGGCCCGATCTGTTTGCAACCCAACCAGCAACCAGTTAACTAGCCGATCCGTTTACAACTCGAAAACGTTTTAGTCCGAGAGAAAACCGATATGTCCATATTTATAGGAAAAATTGTCAAAAATAAGTCAACCTTTTTGCGGTTTTCTTTTAATAATTTAAACTTTAGATAATTCTGGAATAAGTTAACTTTGATATTACTTAAACTTTTAACAAGTCAAATGACTTATAAATTATTCAACCGGTAATACGTGAGCCTTTTCTTAAATTTTAATTTATTATTTATGTGTTCCTTCTCTTCTTCTACTTTCCATCCCCAACCTTTTATGGGTTCTTAAACCGGTTTTGACTTGTTAAAAACAAATACCCCTTAAAAGGTTAACTTATTCCAGGATTATTCAAAGTTTAACTTATTAGAAGAAGACTGCGAAAATATTGACTTATTTCCGACAATGTTTCCTACTTTTTAAGAATCCTTGCTTGTTTAACCCGATCCGTTGGTGACTCGCCCCAAATTGACCCAACCCGATTTTGATCTGCCGACCTGTTCTCACCCTGGTTACACATCAAGCAGTAAAATAGCATCCAAACTTTAATGAAATAAGATCCAAAATTTTTTAAACAATTAACCCAACTTGATGTTGACTTAAATCCAACCCGATATTGATGCAAGATATTACATTTTTTCAAAATATGTATGTCTTTATTATTTTATGTTGCCATACTACTAAAGTCTACAAGGTTCATAAGTACTATGAGTTTATTTTCAGTTCAGTTCAACTCCATAAGTACTAAATATTCATTGTTATATCATACAAATAAGCTACAAAAAGCTAAAGATATTAAAAAAAATTACAAAGTTGCTAATAATATTATTACTTAAATCAAACAGGATTTAATCAAACTCGTCTTTGATGAAACTACAATGAACCAGATCGACCATAGTCTCACAAGCTCCTTGTATTTGCTGGATCTTGCAACTATTTATGGATCTGCATTCGGGATTTCAATACCTTCATGTTGATAGTCTTGAACTTCAGCGATGATGACCAATTCCCATACACAGATTAGGATACCCTAGATCTTCACTCCTAGTCAGACCAAAAAACAACAAATATATAAGTTCGTTGAGATCGGCCCAAAAGGGTGATCCTTTCATATCAAGTGCCCAAATCCCAAGGAAATGACAACCATATGTCGGTTTCTAACTGGCCAACCAATCATATATAAGCCTCCATTTTAGGGTGGGAGAAAAAGATGGGTCCTTAATCTTTTCTATTATAAATACCATTATGCCATGTAAAATTAGGTAGGATTCTAGCTCATATTAAAAAGAGTCATTAATCTCCTAAAATCCTCTCACTTTATTTGTTTACTTTTTTCATACCTAATACATGATTTAAGTTTCGAAGGAGAAACCACCGAAGAACCTCCAGGTTGGGGTTTTCTGCATTGTAGGTTCAAAAGCTACTTCAGATCATTGCTAACAAAAAGTATACAAGAAGTACCTACTTACCCCCATCCATTCATCCTAGGCCTGTCGAAGCACTGGTGCAAGAAGCCCAGGGCCCCAAAAAACATGAAATTTATTATCGCCCCACTCTCCCACATCCGCATTGCATCAGCCCAAAAAAGTGATTGACTGATTCTATTCTATGGCTAGCATTAGAGAATAATAAAATTTATTATTTTTGCCTTTTCAGTTTTCAATACTCACCCCACTCATCATTCATCACGTCAGTTTCTTTTTCCTCACTCATCATTTCTCAATCTCTTCAACCTTTAACCTTCCATTTCTACTCTACAAAAACAAAACCTTCCATCTTCTTCCTAATTTTTTTTTTGCTTAATTCCCAAATAACTAATTAATTGATTCTCATTGATTTATTTTCTAATTACATGGGCTATTTAATTGCTTCTCTTTCCCTAACAAAATTTTCAACGGTAAAAGGTTTATTTTCCCCCAAATTTAGCTTATTGTTCATCAAAAATGGCAATGGGCAATTATTTTCAATTATTCTTGATTTTTTCTTGTCAAACGACTAATTTTTTCGGCTATATATAAATGAGTTAGCGTGAAGTTTATTCACTCATCTAAATCCCAAAAGAAATTAAATTTGGGTTGCCAACCTTGATTGGTGACGTCTAACATTGTTCAAGCACGACGGTAATTCCCCGGTTCCGGTTGGCGATTGACGGCACTTGCAATTGTGAAATTGAGAATTGATTTATTATATAAATTTTACGTAAGTGTGTGACGGTAAAAATAAATTATATTAATGTTGAAGGTATAAACGATAAAAGGACCCAATTTTTACTCTAGAACAGGGCCCCAAAAGGCTTCAAGACGGCCTCGGTTCACCCAAGCTAGTTCTTAGCTCCATAACATTGTTGTTTTAAGGTGAAGTGAACTAAGGCTCTAAGCCCTCGAAAGAGAAAGACAACAAAATTATCGGGAAAGGAAAGCAAAATTTTATTTCTGAAAAGAATGACAAATAAAACAATTAATTATACTTTTAGGATTTAATAAGTCATATAAAATAGGTTTGTAATAAGTTTGATATTGTTCATATTCATATTAAGAAGTAACATACATTTAAGGCGTTATTTAATTAATAGTATTGGTGAGAATTTATGATTCAATATCCTTATGTTTGACCCAGAAAATTAAATACGACATGATAATCACTTGTAAAAGAGGTAGAGGTATATATATGAACATGACTATGAGATCTTGATTTATACATTACAACATACTATGAAATATGAATACACAAATGGGCAGCAAATATGATAGCTAAGCAATTAGCTAGTAGTTATAACTTATAAGTACGTAGAAATAGAATTTCAAAAGCAATCAACAGAGGAAACAGAGAGAGGGTAGCGAAAACTATTGGCATATTGAAAAGACAAGCTTTCTCCAGCGTCAAGCGTCTCACCATCGTTAACAAGGCAGTCATCATAGGAGAGACGTCGAAACACGGTCGGATCGATGAGCCTAGCCGAGCTGAACCACCCGCAACTAACGTGGATGTTAGAAATGCTGCAATCGGCGGCGCAGGCGTTGAGTATGTCAACTGTGTAGGTTGGGATTCCGCTGGGCAATGGTGAGGTTGGCCCTTGGTATATGACTATGTCGTCGTTTGAGCACGATGATAGTGATCCCATTCCATTATTATCTGATCCATAATCATCTGTCCATTATAGCATGCATGTACATTATTGTGATGCATGGGAGTGTGAAATAATGAGGGCAGTCAGTACTCACAACTAATTACTCAAAAATCAGTTTCAAATCCGAAAAGGCAATCTACCTTAGATCTTTTTTTTACATATGTATATTGAATGAAAAAAAAACATGGTAAGTAATATACTCATTCCGTCTCCCAATAGATTTCCCATTTAATTTCTTTGAAGTCAAACTTTACAAACTTTGACCAAAAAAATTATCACTAATATATAATATAAATAATAGTTACATGTAATCTTGTTAGATTTGTTTTAATATGTACATTCAAAATATCATCATTGTAATACGTAGTAGGAGATATAATCGGTCAAAGATGTGCATTGGACACCGTGCAAAAAGCAAATGGAAATCTAATAGGGGACGGAGGGAATAGATGTTAGTCGTATGTCGTATTAGGTTGCACGGAAACGAGAAACTGAAACGCAGAAACTGAAAAACGTTATTTTTCATAATAAGAAAATGTAGGGAAGCTTAACATAAATTCAAAAATGTGAGAAATTACATAGACATATGGTTATAGAAGGGATGTATATAGAGTATGAATCTTATAAGAGATTTAGTAATTTCAAAGGAAAAAAATGTATATTTTGTGAGAAACTTTTTGACTTTTAAAAAAACACTATCGTACGTTTATTAGAGTTTCGGAAATGTTTCCGCCAAATTTTCAAAATATATACATTTCTGAAACGAATACACCAACCCCAAAGAGAGTTTCTGTGCATCATCATTATGCCATACTCTATACGACTGTTTTATCTTTAACGTTTTGAAAAGCCTACTTCATTACTTACTCCGTAACGAAATAAATGCAACAATTAGTTTGGGTACGCATGCCAAGATAAAATTTAAAAGATTAATATATCTAATTATGTATTTCTAAAAACTATAAACATTAGATGATAAAAAACTACGCATTGAGACGAATCCAACGAGACCCCACATAATAACTATATTTTTCCTTATGTATAACTCACAAATTACGGTCAAAGTTAAAACTGTGAATAGTGTCAAAAATACAATTATTGCGTTTATTTCGTTACGGAGGAAGTATAAAGGTTAATTTTTTTAAAAAGGCGCTTAGCTAATACTATGCAAACAATAGATTTTAAGACGATGTTATGCTAAACTAATTTAAGGAAATTTTACCCGTACCGGGTGGTGATGGGGGAGGGAGGTGGAGCTCGTTCATTAAGAAGGTAGAGTTATTGGTACTGTTGACAAAGTCGTTGGAAATGACAAGCTTTGAAATGCTTATCTTGTTGCTCCTTACCTGCTCTTTTACTACTAATGTGCGGCTGCTGCTGCCTAAAACCCCTGCCAATTCATTTCTTAAGCAGTAAATACTAAATTCACTGTCACTTTTTTTAATCTATAGAATGCATGCATGCATTCATGCACTGCCTCTCATTTACTGTTACTACCTAGCTACCCAATTTTGGATAAAAAGTTACACTTATATAATTTCACAACTCCCTATGAGGAACCAGAGAAGAATTTACTAATTCAACATGTACAACTGTGTAAGATCACAAGAATGTTGGTGTTTTTGGATTTGTATATGCTTCCCCCTGTCCCTTTTTCTTGGAACCCTTGTACTTTTAAGGTCAATAATAAATTTTGAACACGAATTCGTATACTATATAAGAAGAAAAATATGATCACGTGGAATTTTGTTGATCTTATTGTGTAATTTCTAAATAATACTCCCTCCGTCTCCAAAGAGATTTCTAATTTACTTTTTACACGGTCTCTAATGTATAACTTTTACCATTAATATTTATTTGTGTGTTAGTAAAAATTTGATATTTTGAATCTACACATTAATATGAATCTAACAAGACCCGACATGACTATTATTAATATTATATATAAGTAAGAATTTATAGTCAAAGTTTACAAAGTTTGACTTAGAATAAAAGGGAAGTTTGGATAGAGGGAGTAATTTTTTATAATTTTCATTAATTCATAATCGAAAATATTTATGGTCAAAGTGATGCATTAGAGTTGAGAGACAACAAAATAGCAAGTGTTGTAAATAAAATTTGACCATGAATTGTTAACATTATACTGAATTATACATTTTGTTCCCGCTTTGGATTAAGCAACAATGCAACTTCGTGACTATGAAATATTTTTTCAATAATGTATTCCTGTTTATTGTGATAATAGAAGTAGTATACTTCATGCATTTAGTATTTTGCTTCCACACAAAGTGAAAAAAAAAAAGATTGTACCTGAAACAGAAAGTAGGAACAAAATGGTGAAGAGCAAGGTGTAAATCGTGCAAACTTGGGCACCAGTAGATCTCATGGCCCTGACTCCTGAGTTCTGAGGGTTCTTCTTTAGCCACAAAGCCTAGTTTTGGAGTATGTACTAACAAAATGACTACAAGTGCAGCACAATATATATAATATATAGCTGCTGGGAAAGTATATCCTATAACAGAAATTCCGGAGGATGTATATCGATTAGTATATGTGTATATAACATAGAAAACGGACGAGGGATAAGCATCTTGGTTGGTGCATTTAATAAACTCAATAAATACGACTGCATGCTACATTATTGTTACTAGTAGGATTTAGTAGCACAACTAAGAGAGATGATATACATACACTGTGAGTGTATGTGATCCCAACATACACTTCCAATAGGAAGTTGCCACATCATAGTTAGCCAAAAAAAAAGAAAGAGGGAAAACTGGGAGGGAAAACTTTTCATTAATGGCGCCAATTGCCATGGTTTGGGAGGGAAAAATTGCGCCATATTTTTTGGCATAGGAAGAATTTGGTTTGGCGCCATTTACTCCTTCTTTTACTTCTTTCCCCTTCTTCCATGTTTTAATATACTGAGCAACCATTGTTGGAACTCTAAGTCCAGAATTTTTTTACTTTTTTTTGTTTTGTTAACAAAATACACTAATTAGATTCAACTTAAGTTTTTTTGAATGACCCAGCACCCAGATAAAAAGTTGAAGAACTTCTCCCGTCCTCCATTGCTAACCCTCACATTCACCATCAATTCTGCAAACTCGCACGAAACCTAGTCTAAATTCGCAGGAAATCCACTCTTCTTCTTCCTTCTTTCACACACACACACAAACTTAGCTCTCCTAACACAGACAACACCCCCCATTGCCACGCCCTAAGATCCACCCACCTCTTCTCCTGCAATTTTGTTATTGAAATTAAACATCATTCTCAGTTGGGTTTTCTTTTTATGGGAAGCACATGAAGGCATGGAAGAAGTGAGGAAGAAACAACAACGCAAACCAACGCTGATTATTTTTTATACATATAAAAAACAGATATTGTAAAATTAAAGGATAAAAAATTTTCAAATTACTAAAAAAAACTGAATACAAAAGGGTGGGGAGATGTGGAACTAATAGCAAGCAAGCATGGGATTCGAACTCGAGACCTGTGAGCAAGTGGGGCGCTTTTGTGTATACAAAAGTAACCAAGATGACGGGATATTCAACCGTGCTAACAAATAGATACATCAAATTGATAAAGTAAACACCAACGTTATTTACCAACTATAATATAAGTAAGGTTTACTAATTAAAAGGACCATGTTAGTAAACAAATCACAAACTTTTAAGTGTTTCAAATTGACATGTTATTAGAGTAATATAATTGACTTTTTATATTTATTTATTGATTAATCAATTTTACTTTCAATTGTGAAAGTGACTCGATTACTTTTAAATTATTTGATAAGTAAATAACTCGTTTATTGAGAGTATATAGGTTGACGTATGTAGTTGTACTAATAATATTATTACCATCAATATAAATATTGAATTAGTATCTGTATTCATGTCATTATTATGTTCAGTTTATAGTCGAACACTCAATCGATACATTAGATCAATGTATAAGATTAAGATCAATGTATGAGATCAAACATTGATATTAGATCAATGAATAAGATAGTATATATATGTATTATATCAATTTACATATATACTAGATCAAGCAAATAGTTAAGATCTATTTCAATCACCAATATATTAATTAGCATACATCAATTATTGATATACCAAGTCAATGTAGATGACAATCAAGAGCAAAGAATCAATTAATAATTAACATCTATATATTATATCAAACATTAATACATCAATTACTGATAAATTATTAGATCAATGAACAAGATAGTTAAGATTAATGTAATAGGTCAATCATCAATATATTAGATTGATTAAGAAAGTGAAAATCAATGTGGTATATCAATTATCGATGCAGTAGATCAAATAGGATAGTTAAGATTTGTTATTAGATAGATCAATCTATAAAGATAATTAAGAGCAATACAGTATATCGACCACAAATATAATAGATCGATTAACCAAGTAATCAATATCAATCAATAATATGTTAAATAAGTACAAATTATATAAATATATAAGTAATCCAATATCATTATAAGTTTTTAGCATGTGAGTTTGGAAACATTGTAGGTTTGTTAGTTTTTTGGTAACAGGTTCCACTTAAATAGAAGGCTGAACGTATACTATAGTTTTCAGATGGCGCAGACAATTAGCATATGTACCAAAGGAACGCCCTTCATACCACGGTTGAATACCCCGTCCACTTGGTTACACCTGCATGCCCTGAAAGCGCCTCTCTTGCTCTGAGGTCTCGAGTTCGAATCCCACGCTTGTTCGATTTGCTTATTACTTTACACATGCCTCCCCCTCCCCCCACCCCGACCCTTTTTTTTTTTTTTTCTTTTCCTTAATGGTTTATATGAATTTTATTTTTAATATCACTTTATTTAAGAGATAACATTTGTTCCTAATAAAGGAATTGAGGCTAAATATCCAACAGTATTCGGCTACATTATTAAGATAGAAAGGAATAATTACTTTCACATATAATATATACATTGGTGTTATTGATAACTTTGTAATTATTAGTTGTACTTAATAATATTATTACCATCATTATAAATATTTAATTAGTATTTGTATGCATGTTATTATTATCATTTCATATGACTAATTAGTGTTTATCCATATTATTTATAGTATTAATATCATTGATAGTAAATGGTATTCATGTCATTAAGATATTATTAATGATGATAATTACTATTGATAATACTAATAGTCTTGAAAAAAATGTATAATGTATTTTTAATAGTTATTGAAATGCATTATTAACTTTTTTTATTGTTAAGTGCAATAAAGTTTAAGTTAGGAGAAAAAAAAAATTGTTATGTCTTAAGTAAAGTATTAATACAAATTAATAATAAATAAATATAAACCAAATAAAATATAAGTTAGCAAGATCAATCTATAAGATAGTTAAGAGCAATATATTATACCAACCATATCTTTATATTAGATCAACCAACAAAGTAATCAATATCAACGATTAATATGTTAAATAAGTACAAATTATATACATATATGACTAGATTCGTGAATAAGATATTTAAAAGTATCAGTAGTTAAAGCATACGCATTAGAACAATCATCAATGTATTAGATCGATGTATACGCTAATTAAGATTAGCGTATTAGATCAACCATCGGTATAAGATAGTTAAGACCAATATATTGGACCAATCGTCAATACATACTAGATCAATCTATAAGATAGTTAAGAGCAATATAGTATATCGACCACATATATGCTATATCTATCAACAAAGTAATCAATATCAATCATTAATATGTTAATTAAGTACAAATTAAATACATATATTAGTAATCTAGTATAATTATAACCTATGAAATTGGAACGATTGTAGGTTTCTTAGTTTTGTAGTAACAAGGACATATTATATAGTAAAGGGGACCAATATTATAGTTTTCTCCTAATTAATATTTCATAATTTCTATTTTCAATAAACTTCAAATATTAAAAGTCGTTACAAGTTGTGAGTTATTTTACTAAAATCAATTAATAATAAACAATGCAATAGCTAATTTATGCGTGGAATTACTAATATCTATGGCTTCTAAATGTCGTTTAAAATTTATAACGATGTACATTTTAAACATGATAAGTAAATAAGCTCCTATATATTGATATAAAACCACGATATTAACATTAGTGTAATACGAAGACGTACTTTAGTAACAAGTTTAGTTATGGCCGACATATTTGATTAATGAGTTATCGTCTTAAACTACAACAATGTATTCGATCCATCAGCAGTGTACTAGATTCGTGAATAAGATATTTAAAAGTATCAGTAGTTAAAGCATATGCATTAGAACAATCATCAATGTATTAGATCAATGTATACGCTAATTAAGATTAGCGTATTAGATCAACCATCGGTATAAGATAGTTGAGACCAATCTATTGGACCAATCGTCAATACATACTAGATCAATCTATAATATAGTTAAGAGCAATATAGTATATCGACCACATATATGTTATATCTATCAACAAAGTAATCAATATCAATCATTAATATGTTAATTGAGATTAGCGTATTAGATCGACCATTGCTAGATTAGATCAATATATAATATGGTTAAGATCATCGGTGTATTAGATCAGTCTACAAAGATAGGTAAGAGTAATACAGTATATCGACCATAAATATAATAGATCGATCAACAAAGTAATCAATATCAATCAATAATATGTTAAATAAGTACAAATTATATAAATATATAAGTAATCAAATATCATTATAAGTTTTTAGCATATGAGTTTGGAAACATTATAGGTTTGTTAGTTTTTTGGTAACAGGTTCCACTTAAATAGAAGTATGAACGTATACTATAGTTTTCAAATGGCGTTGTTCATTAGAATATATACCAAAGGAACGCCCTTCATACCACGGTTGAATACCCCGTCCAATTGGTTACACCTGCATGCCCTGAAAGCGCCTCTCTTGCTTTGAGGTCTCGAGTTCGAATCCCACACTTGCTTGCTTTGCTTATTACTCTACACATGCCTTCCCCTCCTACCCCCCAACCCTTTCGTTTTATTTTTTTATTTTTTTCTGAATTTTATTTTTAATAGCACTTTACTTAAGAGATAACATTTTTTTCCTAATTAATATTTTATTAACCATCCACTTTTTTTTATTATTAGGAAATTATTGAAGGAAAAGTTATTGGGGACATAATTACTTTCCAAATTATGGAGGACATTCTTTCGAGGACTTTTAATTAATTAACAAAACCCATATTTGTAAAACCTGTTTTTCATTCTATCAAAGAACTTAATGTGTTGTCATTGTAATTAATTCGGTGTCCATATTATGTTACCAATCAATTCTATAGAAACTCGGGAACATGTATCCAATAGAGGAATCGGGCCTAAATATCCAATAGTATTCGGCTACATTATTAAGATTGAAACGAAGAATTACTTTCACATATTATATATACATTGGTATTATTCAAAACTTTGTAAATGTTAGTTGTACTAATAATACTATTACCATCAATATGAATACTCATGTTAGTATTATCATTCCATAGGACTAATTAGTGTTATCCATATTATTTATAGTATTAATATCATTAGTACTAAAATCAATTAATGATAAACCATGTAATAGCTAATTTTAAACATGTTAAGTAAATAAGCTCCTATATATTGATATAAAACAACGATATCAACATTAGTGTGATACAAAGACGTACTCTAGTAATAAGTTTAGTTATGGTTGACGTATTTGATTAATGAGTTATCGTCCTAAACTACTTCAATGAATTCGATCAATCAGCAATATACTAGATTCGTGAATAAGATATTTAAAAGTATCAGTAGTTTAGGCCTATGCATTAGAACAATCATCAATGTATTAGATCGATGTAAACGCTAATTAAGATTAGCATATTAGATCAACCATCGGTAGATTAGATAAATATATAATATGGTTAAGATTATCGGTAGATTATATCAATCTATAAGATAGTTAAGGGCAATATATTATATCGACCATGAATATACTAGATCGATCAACAAAGATATCAATATCAATCATTAATATGTTAAATAAAAAAAAATAATGTACATATGTTAGTAATCAATTATCATTATAAGTTTTTAATATATGAATTTGGAATCATTTTATGTTTGTTAGTTTTTTGGTAACAGGGTCGAGTTTAATTGTAGCTGAATCTATACTATAGTTTTCAGATGTCGTTTTTAATTAGCAGATATAGCAAAGGAATGCCCTTCATACCACGGTTGAATATCCCGTCCACTTGGTTACACCTGCATGCCCTAAAAGGTGCTTCTCTGGCTTTGAGGTCTCGAATTCGAATCCACGCTTCCTTGCTTGCTTTGCTTATTACTATACACATGCCTTCCCCTCCTCCCCCAACCCTTTTGTTTTTTCCTTGTTTTTTTTAGTAGCACTTTACATTAAATTAGTAAACAAAACCCCAACCCAGAAAGTATGAACCCCAACCCAGAAAATATGTTTTAATTTCGAATTTTTTTGTTCTGTTACTATGACAAATCAAGTAGTGAATGTTTTGTCATTATAACTAGTCTAATGTCCATATTCAGTTACTAATCAATTATTGAATGGTGAAGATTATTGAAAATGGTAGAAAATGGTGAAGATTATTGAAGGTTAAGAACACATTAACTCATAATGGTGAAGATGAAGAACCCATAAATTTGTGACAAAAATGGTGAAGATGAATAAGAGAAAAACAAACCCAATAAATAAACAAAAAAATCAGTTCGAAAAACAAACCCAGAATTTTTTTTTGAAATGAAGAACATGAAGAACATTAGGAGAGATAATAGAGAAAAATAAAACACAGAAAAAATTATGTCAAAAATTTACAAAAAAATTGGTCCGTTTATTTTCTACTTTGAAGTAACAATTATACAGTAAAAAAGATTTGTAAAAAAAATTTGTAATTTTTTTTAATGAAGAACATGAAGAAATAAGAAGAGAGAAGAGAGTAAAGGAAACCCAAAAAATTTCTGTCAAAAAAAATGAGAGGAGAGAGAAAATGAAAGTTGCAAATTTTGGTGCATTGATTGTGGTGCATTGAAAATACAAATCTGATTTAAAATTTGAATTCAATTCAAATGAAAATTCAAATGAAAATTCAAAAGCCCCAAAATTGGGACCCAAATTAAATCACCTATTATAAGCATACACATCATCAGTGTATGTTGGGACCACATACACTGAGTTTATGTGTAGCCTTTCTCCACAACTAAAAGCTGATGACATGCAGATAATTGAGGAGTCACCAAGGCAGCTATTAGCATAGTATGCATGTCAACCGGCCTTTCTCTTAATTCCCACCCTTTCGTTCGAGCCACTTGTATGACAATTAGGAGTAATACTCTAAATTACATTACTTGTTCTACCATCTATTAAAAATATTGTGTATGAATACCTTTGATCCATGTTGCTCCGAAAATCTTTGTATACGTCTAGGTTGTGCTCATGTTGTATCGAAAAAGATTGATACGCGAATACTATTTAATTTGAACCATTTTGAAAATTTTCTACAAAATGGCCAAATTGGGTACGTAGTCAAGTAGACATTTGACACTTAAGGTCGGATTTAGATAACATAACGTTCAATTCAGCACGGTATATTGGATAACATATTTTCGATCGAGCTTGCTGCTGGTGTTGGAAAATCGCCGTTAATTGTTAAAATAAATGACTCATGGCCTTATGGGATAGGCTTTTTGTTATGAATGATGGGCGGGTACGTATTTCGAGCAATAATGAAGAAGTTAGAGAAACAATTCCAAGAACAAAAGACAACAAACCACAATTATACGGGGTAACTTTTTTAGCGCTCCTTAACCAATAATTGTGTCTTCTATCAATGCATTCAATCAATTACATCAATAGACTATGAGAATAATACACCACTGGCACTCTATTCCTCTCTTATGTGATGAAACTCACACATACACTCAACACAAGAGGAGTTTCTCCCATTATGCTTTTCTCTCAAATCCTAGAATTGCCCTTGGAAGCTATCAATCAGCTCATACATGATTTTTGTTAGCTTAGGGACCTATTTATACCCTCTTTGGAACATAAGAGAGGCCCCTAAAAATAGATCAAACACAGCCGAATGGAAAGAGAGCCCGTGAGAAAAAATCACGAGCTGAGAAAAAGGCTCATCCAAGCACAACATGCCTGTTCGAGCCAAGAATCGTGTTCGTCCGAGCACGATTAAGCTCGTCCGGGCTCGAGCCACAGTGAAGTTCTTCGTTGCTTCACTTCTCCGAGCTTTCCTTCCTCGTTCGTGAGTACTCTAATGTTGTCTAGAGTACTCTAGAAAAAGCTACACAACACTAGACTACTCTAGATATTACAAGTATTTACATGATGATTCTAGAGACTACAAGATGTCTCGAGGTTTTTCTAGATAGTGTTCCTAGGAAGTTTATAATAGTCTTCTCTAGAAATCTGTAAGAAGAGTACCTTGCAAAACCTGTCTTTCGACACAGTAGTGGAACCAGGATTCGTTCATTGAGGGGGCCGAGATTCGATGTTGTTTACACTTATTTAGTTATATGGTCTAATATCACAAAAGTTAAAGGTAAAAAAAGTTGCAAAAGATGTTTGCACAAGGAATCGAACCCCAGACCACCAACATATTCTTCAACAACATACAATTTACCACTTGAGATACAATAAGTTCCAAGGATAGATGTGCATATTTAATATTTAACTTCACCCAAGGGGGGGCCATGGCCTCCACCAGCCCTCCTTGACTCCGCCCCTATTTTGACACTTATGGTTTAAGTGTGGCCTTTATCGATGCTCGGGAAACGAGTCGTGACGAGTACCTGAATTGAAGGATAGATGAGGGTGTTATTCTTTGATGCTGGAGCGGAAGCTTGTTCTACATTGGTGCCCATTGTCTCGAAACTTGGAATTCCAAGAAGTGTTGCAAACACTTTGGACTTTGGAGAATGTTTTTTTCCTGAAAAGAGGATGGTTATATTTCAGACCGTACAAGATGAAGGTTGATGTGGTGCAAGCCTCAACTTGGTTCCTAGTCACATAAGATGCAAGGCGGCGATTGCAAAAGTAAATTAAGTACAATAGATAAGCACAACTGCACAACCAGTACAAAATAATTCATAAATTTCCTGCATTAATAACAAAATCTTAACCAATATGATCTTTACAAACCACCTTGCATTTGAAGATTTAATCGTAAGAGCGAAAGATTATTAATAAAACACACTTTCTAATACAATTATCAATCAATCAATCCATTTACAAAACCATTAGATAGGCTAGTGCTGCCAAAAAAAAACACTCATTGTTATCACTATTAGTTTCCATTTTTGGTTTTTATAGTTTTTTATTCATATATACCTGTTCCAAAAAAATAAATAAATAAATAAACTGTATAATAAACTTAAAATTAGTCGTATTGATATTAATCATAACTTATTCTGAATACCGACAACAAAAAGTTGCAAATCACTTTCTCCGGTTTTAATTTTTGGTTTTAAAACCGAAAACTAAAAACAAAAAAAAGAGCGCTTAGGAAGCCAAAATATTTCGCAAATTAGATCCTACACTCGAGTGTACCATGCGCATGGTACCCTCGAATGTATATTAGGAGCATTTAAATGTACATCAGTTCAAATTCAAAAAACAACTATCCCGCCGGTATTTAAGACGTTCATTTATTTGATGTTATTGTTCATTCACAAACTTAATATGTTCATTTACGGATATCAAATGTACATTACAAAACCAACTTAATTTTTTTCAAAAATCACTTGTACTTATCATTTTCATTCAAAAATTTTCAAATTAAAAATTTTGACAAAAGGCGGGAATGTACATTAGAAGCATTTAAATGTACATCAGTTCAAAAATCAATTTTTGAATTTGAAGTGATTTTGAATTTAAACTGATGTACATTTAAATGCTTCCAATGTACATTCCCGCTCAAAAATCACTTGCACTCACCATTTTCATTCAAAATTTTTCAAATTCAAAATTTTGACAAAAGGCGGGAATGTACATTGGAAGCATTTTAATGTACATCAGTTTATTCCCGCTCAAAAATCACTTATAATCACCATGTACATTCAAAATTCAAATTGTTGCCAAAAAGGTGGGAATGTACATCAAAAGCATTTAAATGTACATCAGTATTTGAACTGATGTACATTTAAATGCTTTTGATGTACTTCCCGCCTTTTTGGCAACAATTTTAATTTGAAAATTTTTGAATGTAAATGGTGAGTATAAGTGATTTTTGGGAAAAATTAAGTTAGTATTTGTGATGTACATTTGATATCCGTAAATGAACATATTATGTTTGTGAATGAACAATAACATGAAATAAATGAACATCTTAAATATTGGTAGGGGCTGTTGTTTTTTGAATTTGAAATGATGTACATTTAAATGCTAATAATGTACATTCGATAGCACCATTCGCATTACTCTCGAGCGTAGGATCTACCCTTTGAAAATATTTTGTTTTAATCATGAAATTATATAATTAAAAAACAAAATAAAAAAATAAAAAAATGTGCAACTTCCCCTAGGTGGGTGTGTAGCTTCGAATTTGCGCCTCATTCACCCATTTCGACTCTCTCTAGTATTTGCTCCATCGTTTCAGTGTTGCAAATTAAACACCACTGCTCACTGCACCTTCCCATCTTGATCTTACCCAATTTCACCATTAATTTTAATGAGAGAGGGATACAAGAATATCTGAATATGCCCAATTGTGAGGACACTTCTTAATTTGACTTCAATCTGAATTTGGGGCATTAGCTGTGAATGGCTCAGTGGGTGTTTGCCAGAAAGGTCAGTTCTTTTCATCTGATTTGCATTAATTTTCATGTTATTGATATAGAGCTCTTGTTCCCAAACTTAGTATGTTTAATTTGTATGAATTTTCATATCTTTTAAAGTAATGTTCTTGGTGATCTTGGTGCTGCTAATTACAAGTCATGTATTGATACAAATGAAAATAACTGTTTCATTTTTTATGTATTGATATGCCAAAAGGGATTTTTGTATAGTGTTAATCAATATGTTATGACTTAGCTAAAACAGTTCTCAGTGCAAAAAAAAAAATCTGACTTTTGGATTTTGCTTCTGGGTATAAGGCCTCTAGCTTTTGTTTAAGGTGTGTAGTTCTACTTAGGTTTGTGTACCTTTTCTGCTCCTGGAGTTTGAGATATTACTAGGGTTTGTTGTCTTCGGCTTATAATAGCTTAACTGAATTGAACGGAACTGAAAGAATAGTAAAATGTGAGAGTAAGGGCTAACGGAACCAAATTGAATTGAACCGAAATGAAAATAAGTTGAGGAGAACATGCCCTAAATTGTATAAGCATAGTTAGGAAGATATAAGGGAAACGAGAGGGATACAAGAATACCTGAATATGCCCATGGTGAGGACCTATGTTACTCCGACACCTTCATTTACCTCAAAAATCGGGTGTCGTGTCGTGTCGTGTCCGACACGACACCTCACTTGGATACTTCATTTTAAACTAAAAACTTGAATGTTTTCTACAAAATAGCCGAGTCGGATACTTGGACACTCGTATCCGAGTAGACACTCAATACGTGTCTGAGTAACATAGGTGAGGACACTTCTTAATTTGACTTCATCTGATTTGGGGCATTAGCTGTATTATGTGTTAATGGCCCCAGAGGGTGTTTGCCAGAAAGGTTAGTTCTTTTCATCTGATTTGGTACACTTTTTTTGTCAAAATATATTTATGGGATTCCATTTGCCTTATTTTCGGGTTATTGATATAGAGTTCTTGTTCCCGAACTTAGGATGTTTAATTTGTGTAAATTTTCATATCTTTTGAATAATGTTCTTGGTAATGTTGGTGGTGCTAAATTTAAGTCATGTATTGATGCAAATGAAGTAGCTGCATTATTTTCCATGTATTGATGCAAAGAGGGATTTTTTTTAATAGTGCCAATCAATATGTTATGACTTAGGCTAAAACCATTCTTAGTGCACCAAAATTCTACTTTTGGATTTTGCTTATGGGCATAAGGTCCCATCTTTTGTTTAAGGTATTTAGTTCTACTTTGGTTTGTGTACTTTTTCTTCTCCTGGAGTTTGAGATATTAGTAAGGGTCTAAACCCTTTGGCTGAAAGTAGCTGAATTGAATTGAACTGAACTACAATGAATTTAACGGAAGTCTGAAAGGAACATTTAAATGTGAGAGTAAAAGTATGGTCAAGGGCCGAACCGAACTGAACTGATAAGTTGAAGAGGACGGACCCTAAATGTTGTAACCTATGTTACTCAGACACGTATTGAGTGTCTACTCGGATACGAGTGTCCAAGTATCCGACTCGGCTATTTTGTAGAAAACATTCAAGTTTTTAGTTTAAAATGAAGTATCCAAGTGAGGTGTCGTGTCGGACACGACACGACACGACACCCGATTTTTGAGGTAAATGAAGGTGTCGGAGTAACATAGGTTGTAAGCATAGTTAGGAAGACATAAGGGAAGAGATTATAATCTTTGTTAAAGGGTGAAAACTGGATTAGTATCTGGGATTTTGGGTGTAAGCACAAAAATAATTTGTATTCGAAACATTTTGTTTGTTGGCTCACTTGGTTAGGCCTGTTCATTTTGGAACAGTGAACCATGGAAAAGTTGAATCACGGAAGCATTTGTTATGACTTGGGAGTTCTCTCGCATGTGTTAAGCTGTTTCCACATTGGTTAATGTGATATAATGTCAGTGAGTAGGGTTATATGGAGCAGGACATGATTGAAAAAGAGAAAGACAAATGTGAAAGTGAAAGAAAGGCACACTAAGGAGATGTCCTAGGTTTGAAATAGGTCTGTACACTCTAATTTCTACTGAACTCATTGTCATGAATCATGACTCATCGGGGCCTTTACTTCCTAAAGCGAGGGCCTGTTCGGAGGCATTGAGCCATTGAGGCAGCACTGATGTTGTTGTCAGCTAAAACCTATTTGCATTTTATCTAGTAAACGACATTAGATTATGGGAGCTCTTGGCCAGGCCTGAAGGAATACGACACCTACTAGGCTTCTACCACAACTGAACTTCAAACCTAATCATTTATAGTCTCGAGTTTAGCATAATGAAGATGGCACAGTTGAATGTTAGCCTTTCATACATCATCATCAAGTTATATATACATATATATATGTAAAAGTGACCTCCCTATGAAGATAGCAAAGTTGAGACTTGGAGTGAATCTTTGGCTCCTTGGTAGGCACTGGGTAGATGAGGACAAAATAAGAAAAATCCGAACTTTAAACCTGTGGACACAAAGGTTGGGTGGGTGTGTGTTGGTGTGGGTGGGTGGGGGGGGGGGGGGGGAGGTGGTTAGAAATAATACAACTTTGGAAACTGTTGTGCTGAAACTGAAAATTTGAATTAATCACTTAAATGGACTATTTGGTCTCTAATTGCATTTTGGAAAAGTACGATTTCAGCGGATAACATGCATAACTTGCGGTGGGGATTCCCACTTTTCCTAAAATGACTAAGGAAAACATCCCCCTTCCTCCAATTACTGTTGATGCGTGGTACTCTGGAAACACCCCCTTCCTCCAATTTGCTGCTTTTAATTTTCCTTTTAGACTGTTAGTGCTTAGTGCGAATGGGCTTAATTTGTTGTTGTTTGAATATGGCCTGCAAATAATTAACTTAGTAAAGCACTATTATAGTTTTACTAGTATGTAAAAGTAGCACATGTCATAATTACCAACTAAGCAATTAAAGACCGTTTCCACAAAAACCAGCACTTACAGTCTCTAATAATATATTAGGAGTCGACAAATTGATATAAGAAGGTTATGATATACTTCTTCTATTTCACAATACTTGCAAAATTTCTTGCCTACACGCTATCCAAATAAATACTTTAAACCCTAATATCTCTAACTTTTGATAAGTAAAAATTATAAGAAGTTGATATGATCAAAGTATGCATTATGACGATTTAAATAAGACCTCACTTGGCTATATTTTTTCTTACACTTGCGAGAAAATATGACTTAAGATTGTTAGATGAATAGTAGTTATTATGCTAACGTTGCAAGTATTGGGAAACATATGAAGTGTTAATATGGCGCTTAACATTTATGGATGCGAAATGCAACATCCAAGGGCTTTACTGATATGGTCTATTTGGTAGCGGACTTCTGGTCAAATTGATTATCATTTGATCAATTTTTTGCATAAGATTTGCAATCAAGTAAACATACAAGGCAGCATGTTGAAACTTGAAACTGATAGGTGTTTTGCAATCACTTTGTTGATGATACCCACTTGATAATGGTTTAGCGGAGCTGACTCATGTGTTGTTCATGTCCTGGCCATGTATGCTTAGTCAGATTAATCCGGGCTAGGCCTGATGCTGAATCATTTATGGATGTGAAAACATTGCAAAATCCAAGGGCTTTACTGATATGGTCTTTTTGGAAGTGGACTTCTGGTCAATTTGATAATTTGATCAATTTTGTGGATTAGATTTGCAACAGATCCAAGTAAACGTACAAGGCAGCATGTTGAAACTGATAATTGTGTTGCAGTCACTTTGTTGATGATACCCACTTAATAATGGTTTAGCAGAGCTGACTCATGTGTTGTTCATGTCCTGGCCATGTATGCTTAGTCTGACTAATCCGGGCTAGGCCTGATGCTGAACAGCCAAGTCTTGAAAAATGTCTTGTCATATGTGGGGGTATTTTATGGCTGGGGATCAAATCTTTTGGCCCTGTAAAGACTGGATTTTGTGGCCCAGGCATGACCGACCAGGGGTTTTAAAGTTAAAATTTGATCTTTGGTAGAAATAGTAATGATTAGTAAGACCTGCTACTGGTCTGTGATAAGTTCTGGTTGCGAGAAATGGTCTATAATAGGCCTGCTGATCACCTTATTTGTGTGTTGACCAGGTGTCCTGGCATGACCTGGTCTAAGTCCAGCCCAGGCCCAGCATGAGCTTGTGCTGGTCGTGGCCAATTCTAGCTTTCTGTATATAAGCTTCAGAACACTCTTTACCACAAAGAAAAGAGCTCTGAAGGTTAGAGATATCTTTTTATGTCTTAACCTATTATTTTGAACAGTAGGCATCATTGTTTCGAGTCACTCTGCTGGACTGCATAAATAGATACATTAGAATGTTATGCAACTTTAAGTTTTGTTAAGATTTCTGTGTGGTTTTCGATCTCAAATTTTGAATAACCTTTACATAATCTTGGTTGCTGTTTTCATCATATGCGAGCAGTGCTTGTGTGTCTTGTTCTCATCTTGAGAGTGTGATTTGAGCGAATTGATTTTCATAGTGTTTCTGACCGTCCCTGTTTATTTTAGGTTACATGTATTGTCAGGGTAGAAAATATTTTGGGTATTCTTGTTCGTGGATGTTCGTTGGTTTCAAGATGTTACTCCAAACATGCTACTAGGTCAATCATAGAATCAGAGATATGGATAACAGGTGAAGTCAAATTTGCTGTTGCATAATTCTTGTCCTATATATATCATTTTGATTGTGATTTGTCTTGCAAAGTTCAACTCGACTGCATCGTTCTTGTCCCATAAACCAGTGTCTTTTCCTCCCAACATCTTATTTGGGTCTTTGTATGTGTGTGTGGGTGTGTTTGTACGGGGGTGATAATGGAAATAGTTTTTTTTCTTAAGGTTTGATGTACACTGGACATGTCCGTCATGTTTCGTTCTTTGGAAATTTTACTAAAGTCTATTTTGGCAAGTCTTGATGTGACTCAACTTTTATTATTTGTTATTAAATTTTGTTGTGACAGGACCTTCTGCCAAGCTACATATTCTTGGTCATTCTACTCGCAGAGCTTGGGCTAGACAGCCTTTAGTGCGGTGAGCTGGAATTTCTCTGTCTTTAACTCTTTACACATTTTGCCTATTAAACAGGGCTTCTTCTTCCCTTTGTTTATGTTGTGCTTGTGTATTATTTGACCTCATCATTGTTATCTTTTCAGTTTTTACGGTGATTAATGGTTGTTTGGGCTTTTTTTTTTTTTTGGGGGGGGGGGGGTTGCCCCAAAGACCCACCACTAAATACTCCCTCAACCATAAAGACTAGGATAGATGAGCCTTGAACCAGTAACCTTGCTGTTAAAGGTTCGCCACTTGAGATAGCCAGTGTTAAGTATGTTTTCATGTTTTTTTTATCAATTTAATCTTTCCTTTGTTGGCACTTGGCAACTCCTGGTTGAGGACTAATTGGTGTTGCCATACATGGGTACAAATTGGTGTTTATGTTGGAAGTGTAATAGACTGGTAAAATAAGGGTGATGAGGATAGAATGTAAATAAAGTTTGTAGTTGATGTAATGGAAAATACAAAATATAAAGGTTGATTGCCAAGTATTTGAGTGACTTGGTCAAACTCCCTAAGACTAAATGAAACTAAATAAACTAAGAGAAACTTGATCAACATTTTCATGACTACTCTCTCTCTACTTAGCTCTATTTATAATTTAATTTACCCTAAAACATCAACTTAGTTCCTAGTTCCTAAATTATTATAAACTACCAAAGATACCCTTATCCTAGTATATCCATTCATTACAGGAAGTTAAGGGATTTTGGTGTTGGCATTCGGTTGCAGACTTGACTAAGACTGTTTTCCGGCTTTTATCTATTTAATGCTTCATTTCCTTTGTTGGCTGGTTGGTAATGCCTGCCACCATATGACGTGGGGACAAATTTGGTGTTTATGTTGGAAGTCAAGTAATATTGGTGTTGACATGCGACAGCAGAGTTGACTTTGTTTCCTTTCCTTATTGTACGTAATTCTTGACTATAGTCCTAAACTCCTTATGCTGCATGAGTCAATTTTAAGAGAGTAGAGTGCAGTCGTTTTGAGGATCGGAGAAAGAAAATTATTGATTAAAGTAAGAAAATAAAAATCAGTTGTTTGAGTGTTTGCTATTTTTACTGGTATGAGACACTACAGCTACTCAGAGCTCAAGAGGCAAGAGGGCTTTGTTTAATAGTTGATTCCATTTTCCAATGGAGACAAAGACTCTCTATTCTTTGGTTTGGAATAGATGTAATAAAGCAAAATGGCCTCCCAAACTAGTTGCGCTTGTTATACTATGAAGACCCAGGTGGTCAATGCATTTTCAACGCAATTTCATTTTGGGGTCAATGGGAAACAACCTCTTTGTGTATTCAACACAAGGGTAAGTTTGCGTACATCAGACCCCCCTTACCTCGTCTTATGGCGGGAGCCTTTGAGGCAATGGCGTAGTAATGTTTAACATGAAGCAAGGGTATGTTGTTGTTGTGAGTAATGTTTAACATGAAGCAGGAGTATGGAGATGCTTATGTGATAAGGGCCCCTTGTTTTGCGTGAACCATATTTAATCACTATAATGGACTGTCCATAATGTTAGTGCCTTTAGTCTATTATTTAAATAGAAATCTTTCTTCTTTTCTTTTGTTGATAAAATAAATCATTGTTTTCCTTTTTTGAAGTAATCTTCAGCAAATTCTTATGAAGAGTATCAACTTTTTAGCATGACTAAACGTGCTACTGAACTGATGATCATAGAACTTGTTTATCGATAGGGAAGTCTTTGGCCAGGCAGCTGAATTAGCTTGCTTTGAAGAGCTCCTAATTTTGCTCCTTAACTGTGTTTCGAAATCAACGGAAATTTTGCTTCTTAACTGTGTTCCGAAATCAACGGAAATTTTGCTTCTTAACTGTGCTGACGGAATCAACGAAATTTTGCTTTTTAACTGTGCTCTATAAGCTTTAAATGTGTTCAAGACTTCAAGCTAATGTTTAGTCTTTTTAGTAGATTTTACATCGAAAAATCACCAAAATAGCCTTCTTGCTTGTAGTTGCTAAAACTGCAAACATGGTTGTTTACTTGCAGTAGTATTAGCTGCTAAAATGGTTGCTTGCTTGCAGTAGTATTCTTTATGTGTTCAAGCTAATGGCCAGTCTCTGTTATTAATTTTTACATCGAAAAATCATCAAAATTGCCTTGTTGCTTGCAGTAGTATTAGCTGCTAACTTGGTTGCTTGGTTGCAGTGGTATTAGCTGCTAAAATGGTTGCTTCAGTCTATTGAGGTCAATAGCTAAACTGGTAGTAACCCTTCAGATAATTGTGTCATTTACCTCTTTTTGTTGTGTGCATTTTGAACTTATCCCAGGTATTTTCATGCGAGTTCCCAATTATTGGCTAAAAGAGATGACGACTCATTTGGTTTGAAGACAAGCCGGAAGGAGAAGTACTATGTGAAGAAGGATGGCAGAACACAACCTCCTGTCGAAACCCCATATGTGCCTCCTACAGTAAAAAAAAGTACCAAGCAAACTCCAGATAAAACAATTGACATTTTTGAAGGCATGACCGTTGTTGAGCTTTCCAAGCGCACCGGTAAATCAATACGTCATCTTCAGGATATCCTAATAACTGTTGGAGAGAAGGCTTGCTCAGAGTTTGACTCCCTTAGCATTGATGTTGCGGAGCTGGTTGCTATGGTACTTGTTAGCTTACTTGGATATGTCTTCTGTAAAATCCACTTGTCACCAAGTGTTTTGGAACTAATCAGTGCAAATGATGGAGGGTTTTGGGCCCTGATCACTTCACCTGTTTTTTTAATAAAGCTGAAATTTTCTTAAGTTGAAGTGAACAGAGCCTCGATATGAATATAAGACCAAGTTGCATGTAATTGCTTCCTTTCCGTCTTTTGATCATATTCCATTTTCCAATGGAGCCAAAGACTCTATTTTTTGGTTTTGGAATATGATGGAACAAATAAAATGGCTTCCCAAAATAGCTGCGCTTGTTATACAATAAAGTCACAGGTGGTCAATGCATTTTCGACGCACTTTTCATTGTTGGGTCATCCAAAAATAACCTCTTTGTGTATTCAACCCAGGGGTAAGGTTGCATCCCCCTCCCCCCTCCCCCCAACCCCCCACCCCCCATCCCCACCTCGCCTTGTGGTTGGAGCCTTTGAGGCACTGGGGTGTTGTTGTTGTTGCTGTCTTTTGATCATACTGCTTTGGCAATTTTCAGTTTACTCTGCTCAGAATTTCTGGCTTTTAATTGTATTTGCTATTCAGACTGAGGAATGAAATGATGGTCATTCCTTTTTATTTTTCCAGGAAGTTGGTGTTAATGTGAAGAGACTACACTCAAATGAAGGTTCAGAAATCTTGCCAAGGCCCCCTGTTGTGACAGTAATGGGACATGTTGATCATGGTAAAACTTCTCTCTTGGATGCATTACGCCAAACGTCCCTGGCAGCCAAAGAAGCTGGTGGCATAACTCAACATGTTGGTGCCTTTGTTGTGAGCATGCAGTCAGGGGCATCTATCACATTTCTTGATACACCAGGTCATGCTGCTTTTAGTGCTATGCGAGCTAGAGGTGCTGCAGTCACTGATATAGTTGTCTTGGTGGTTGCTGCTGATGATGGAGTGATGCCACAAACACTAGAAGCCATTTCACATGCTAAAGCTGCTAAAGTTCCAATTGTGGTTGTCATAAATAAATGTGACAAGCCTGGTGCAAAACCAGAAAGCGTTAGAGTTCAGCTCGCCTCAGAGGGTTTAGCATTAGAAGAGATGGGTGGGGATATACAGGTGATTGAAGTATCTGCAACCAAAAAAACTGGGCTGGACAGTTTAGAGGAGGCTTTGCTTCTCCAGGCTGAGATGATGGAACTCAAAGCACGTATAGATGGGCCTGCTCAAGCCTATGTGGTGGATGCAAGACTTGATAAAGGGCGGGGTCCACTGGCAACAGCTATAGTTAAGGCTGGGACATTACTTTGTGGTCAATATGTAGTTGTGGGTGCAGAGTGGGGTCGTATAAGAGCTATCAGGGATATGATAGGGAAGGTAACAGAGAAAGCAAATCCTGCAATGCCTGTCGAGATCGAGGGACTGAAAGGTCTCCCAATGGCTGGTGATGACATTATCGTTGTGGAGTCTGAGGAGAGAGCGAGGATGCTTAGTGCGGGAAGAAAAAAGAAGTTTGAGAGAGATCGACTTCTGAAGATTGGACAGGAAAGAGTGGAGATTGCTCCGCCCACTGATGGGGGTCCTGACAGGGTTGAATTGCCTATCATAGTAAAAGCAGATGTCCAGGGAACTGTTCAAGCTGTTACAGATTCTTTGAAAACTTTGAATAGCCCTCAGGTAGAAATGATGTTTCTGATCTCTTTCTGATGCCCCTTTTCTCCCTCAGGCATTAGCTTTATTAGTATAGCGTGTCTCCAGTCCATGTCGCTACTTATTCTTCAGTGGATTTACTACCAATTTTTATACCTGCCTTATCTTGCATGTATTCTTAAAAAAATGGTATTGTCAGGTAACTGTGAATGTGGTTCATGTTGGCCTCGGTCCTATATCCCAATCTGATGTGGACTTGGCACAAGCTTGTGGAGCCTGTATTGTTGGGTTCAATATCCGCAGTCCACCCACTTCCGTCACTCAAGCAGCCACTCGAGCTAGTATAAAGGTGCAGACATTTCTGTTGCATTATACTACAATCATATCTCATCTCTCATGCTTTTCTGCTTTGATTTATTTTGTCATATTACTGACTGATTTTTTTTTGTTCCGAATGACTTATATTAGATAATACTGCATCGTGTGATTTATCACCTCTTGAACGAAATTGGTGAATTGATAATAGAAAAAGCTCCGGGAACATCCGAGACTCAGGTGGCCGGGGAAGCACAAGTTCTTAATATTTTTGAGATCACAGGTAGAACCAAAACTAAAGGAGCTGATGTGAAGATTGCGGGTTGCAAGGTAATGACAGGTCACATGGCCAAGTCATCAACCATGAGGCTTCTAAGAAGTGGAGAAGTTGTTTTTGAGGGTTCTTGTGCATCACTCAAGCAGGAGAAGCAAGATGTGGAAACAGTTACAAAGGGGAAAGAGTGCGGTGTTGTGATCCAAGATTGTTTTGATTTTCAGATTGGTGATGTGGTCCAATGCTTGGAGGAAATTCGACGGAAGCCCAAGTTCGTATCATCAGATAATGGCGCAGTTCGAATTGAGTGCTGATTATCAATACTTCAATAGCAGCTAGATGGAGAGGATTAAAAACCCGCGTGTACAAGTGGAGTCCAAATTTTGATAGGTTTCAAGTAGTATCATTTATATAGTTTGCCTGAGCATAATTTGTTCAACTTTAGTATCAGTGGTGCGTAAACATGATACGTATGATGTTTGTTGTATGATTAGGAATTTTGATATCCGATTCGAAATCATGCATTGAGATGATAATTTAAGCAATTGTATTTAGAACTATGACATGTAAATCTTCCATTTGTTCTCTTATGTGTTTCGAGTCTTAATAAGAGCCTTCTTCTCAAGAGAGCATATGGTTGACAAAGGTGCTTCCCCAATACCCTGATGCTGGCCATTTAAGCGATGAATAAGCCAGAACAAGTTCATCGGGAAAAAAGACTGAAAGTTGTGTAGCCTGAAACTGTTTGTGGCAAGTCAAGCTATAGGCCAATAGCCTAGTCGTCGGAGGTGACCCGTAATACTATAAATTTGGAAAGGTATCGACACTTGGATATTTAATTCCAATCCAAGAACTTACTGTTTCTACAAAACGATCAAGTTTAATATTAGGCGTGTATCTGATTGGACACCTGAACCGAGTCAATGTAATACAACCTTCAACTTGACACGGTGCAGGGGTGTGAAAGGCGTTGTGGATCAACCTTGGGACTTTGTATCTTTGATTGTTAGAGAGTAATGACTCATGGAAGTTGGGACATTGCTGAGCTCCTTAGCCTATTTAGCACCAAAAAAAGGACTTATGAGACAGCATAGAAAAGAGGTTGGGCTATAGGTTGTTTTTTAGGGACTACTGTATAAGCTAAGGCAGTTGAAGTATAGCCCAAACAAACTCACACTCCTTCCCCGACCCATTTTTTCTGTCGGTGAGATTCAAATTCGAGGTATTGACTTTAAGAAAGGTAACCAACGTCAAGCTACCCCTTGTATCACTATAAAAGAAAACGTTTTTGGAAGATGAAATTAATTATCTTCCTCAATTTTTGGTAAATAAAGGTACGTTTATATATCGATTAAATTATACTAAAACATGAACCAATAATATATAGCATGCCACTCTTTTATTATAACAATTCATGCTAGAAACATTTATTTTATTTTATTTTATTTAGAAAATTAATAAATGATTTGCTGTTGTATCTATAAAATTCTATTCCAACAAATAATCAATTGTTAAATAATTTGAAGAAAATAAAATTTTCATCTATTCCAATTTAAAAGAAGTTATGTAAAAGCTATGAGCAACTATTTGTTTTTTAATTGCATTTCGAGCAATATGCTCGGGCAAAAAACTAGTTACGGATATTCCAATACTCATGTCTTAGACCATAAATTTAAAGCTTTATTCCTAGTTCATTCAATGTACTGTGTTAGTGTACACAATAGTTACTGTTAATTAATTTTTGAGCAGCTGGTCTTGTAAGAGACCGCTGACTTTTAAAATAAAATTAGGCGACGGTCCAATAGGCCTGATAATAACAAGAGAAAATCAACAAATCGTCTTTTGAAAATAGAGACCAGCTTAATCCATTTTGTGACCTATTTAATTCATTTCGTGACCTGTTTAGTTCATTCAATACTCAGTGTTAAATTTATTTAGTGACTAGTTTGATCTCTTTGGTGACTAGTTTAATTGATTCGATAAGTCATATATTTTTTTACGAATCGTTTATTATATTTCAAGACTAAAATTGAAATAAGGAAAGGAGAAGAGAATGAACAACTAGAGTGATGCTAAATGTCTAGAAATAATATTGGGCTATAGTAAGATAAAATGGACTTGTTAAGATAATTTAGGCTTTGCTTGGTCTGATTTTATGTTAAAATCAGACCTTGTCATTTTTTTATTATGTCTTGGGTGGGCTCCACTAGATGTTATTGCAGGCAATCCCAGCTTCTGGACCCTCCCCATGATTTGTGACTTGCGAACAAGTACAATTTCAACCCAATCAATGCAATAAACCACTACCATCATGCAATAGCATATAAGCATATAAGCATATAAGGCATGTAACTAGAACCTTCAAAAGCAGGTGGAATAATTAGAGGGTAGTGTTTGATCACTTGACTTCTTTACCCCTTCCATATACTGTTTAAATTCATGAGTTCACTAGTCCCACAAAGGGTATTATAGTAATTCATGTTACGATACGATACGATACGAAATAATCAACTTCCATGCAACCTTGCTTTGAATAGTAAAATAGTTGGTTATCCTCTTTATATAAGGCAGAAGAGCTACTGCATCTCCATGATTTACATGAATAATACTTCATAATAATGGACCTTCAAGAAGAGGTTTTAAACACTGATAATCCAATAATATTTCGGAACAGAAGCAGCGTGTACCAATATTACCTCAGAAAAGCCTCAGTGTTGTTCATCTTAGTATCTATGTTATCCTTCCTCCTTTCCTTCTTCACAGGCCTCTCTATCCTCCACACTTACACTTACTATCTCTCGACGTTTCTACTTCCTTTCCTCACACAAACCTTCGAGAGGAAGTACATGTTTCTCGTGTGCAATGGAATCCTCATCTTCCTGGCTGGCAAATCTGGTTTGCGTGGGGCAACATGCTTGCCTTCAGGGCTTGATCAGATGGAGGCCGAGGATGAACCTGTTGATGTCATCAATAGGAATATCATGGATATTGAAGCAGAAACTTCCAGTAATGGAGATGAACTGCTTGAGGCTCGAGCAGAAAATAATGGAGCCCCGGATGAAGCTATTGAAACGGAGAGCAGTAAGTTGGTTATAGAGCAGGAAGAGGATGATTCAGAGTGCGAAGAACCGGCAAGCAATACAGAAGAATTGAACAGGAAGATTGAGGAGTTTATAAGGAAGATGAAGGAAGAACTTAAGCTCGAAGCTCAACAGCAGCAACTTATTGCTGCTTAGCATTAGCTAATGATCTTGGTGCAACAACAATACCATTACTTTGTACTCATTTGCCTTGTTAGTTCAGGATTCTAATCTTCTAAGCTCTAGCAGAAGTTGTAAGTGTAAAAACATAGCTAGAAATCACTCATTTGTAGATCATGAAGAATAGTACTACAAGATTAAGATGTTTTCCCCCAACATTTAGCTGCTATTATGGTCTCGTCGTCCAAGATGATAAACATAATCACCATATTATACATCCCTTGTAGTGTAAGTGCTGCTTTTTGCAATTTATGAGCGATAATAATAGCCCTTTTGCTTTGTAATTAGTACAAAATTTCCTTTTTGTCAGCTCTAGGAGTTTAAGGGGAAAGAAGAGTCGAATCACTTTTTTCTGCTACTTTTACTTCTATTTCCCACTTTAAATGACATCACTAGTAAATCAACTTTGTAAACATTAATGTTACATCTTATTTTCATGCATCATCTTTGTTGTGGTTATTCCCAGTTTCTAGTTCATATGGCTAGAGTTTTCTCGTGAGTTGCGATAATTTATCTCCTCTACCTTACCAGGTTTGTGTCTGTTCTAGGCTGGTAAATCCTGGAAAAAATAAATTAACTCGTGCACCTTCTCATCATAACCCCCCCCCCCCAAAAAAAAAAAAAAAAAAGAGGTATATGCAGTTGTGCAGTGTACTGTGCAATGTGAATTACTATTTGTAGGATACACTAGAAAGGAATCAACAAAAAAGGCCAAATGTAACAGTTAGAGCCTTAGAGGCAAAGTAACATTGCATTGCAATCAAGTGATTACATGTGCTCATTCTCCTACACAAAATTATTATAAACTAGTAATAGCAATATTCCATCATTGACAAGATTGTAATTACTTCCATAAGGAGGCATTCCAGGTAACTATTAGCAGCAACATGATATGCTCATTTGTCTTTTACCAGATACATACAGTAATGGATGATGGTGACTAATCCATAAAGTTCTCACAAGTCACAAATATGTGGTCCTGAAAAAACATACTATCCTTTTCATGTCTACTATCTTTATCAAACATGAATTAATTTCTCAAACATATTATGAACGGGGCCTCTGTGTTATGAAGCATGAAATAAACAACAAGATGAATGGCTCACCTGCAAATGAATTTCAGAGACCGTTCAAGATTCAGGAAGAGGGATCTAGAAGGAAATGAAACCAGTTAACTTCATAATTCTGCCAGTCGACAAGTTTCAATGCCATCAAATAAGTGACGCCAAAAGCCAACGATTTCTGTCTGCAGTACATTCGACACAGCAGTAAAAAGGTAAAGTTGTGTTACCCGGATACTCCATTTCACCTCGGTAACCTGCTGGAGTGATCAATACTCCAACAATATCAATTATCAACCCTTAACACTACACTACACTAAGAAATGAAAATTTTGCAAAAAATAACTTAATCTGCCACTTTAGCCTGAGTATATACTATATAGCCAGAGATACGCAGTTAAAAGAATGCACTGGTGAACCAACTTTATGATTTTTCAGCTCATTCGGTCATGTGCATACAGATATAGTTGCCAACCCATCTATAATGAGTGGGTAGCATTTACTATTTCGAAAAATTGTTGTTCTGAAGAGTTGTAGAGAGCTCGTTTCTAAGAGTCCCACGATAACAATGAGTTTCGACTCAGGATTATTGCTAAAAAGCTACTAAGAGTTTAGATCAATCATCATTTTGGTCAGAAAATGACAGAGTTAAACATGCAAAAATCACTGACCCAACTTTGGAAGAACAACATATAGGTTCCCTTCTATTGAGAAGTGTCAAAAACAGGAACATATGGCAAAATCTGACCAATGTTATACAATATTCAACTTTCTATGCCCCCCTGACTAGAATATGGATCTATCAAGCAGCAAATGTTCCTAAATATCCAAGAAACATTGGAGGTACTGAAGATCTTAACTTCCAGGCATAAAAAGTTCAAAAGAAAACATAAATCAAAGAAAATCAAGAGACTTTCCACACTATGCACTGTCAGAATAGATCAAAGAATTATGCTTCATTGACAAATGAAGTGATCAGAAAACTAGATAAAAAAAAGGAGAAAAATTAGCAGAGGCAGCTGGAAATAGATAATGCCAAAAGCTTACTGTTGCACAGTTGCAGGACTAAAAACACTTCACTACGACTGTACGGGAGCTTGGTATTACATCAAGCATAAACTTTCCCAAGTCAATCAGTCATGGAAAAGGCATCATCTTGCGGATGGCTGGTAAATAGATATCTGATACAGAAAGCCTACAGGTGAACTCTCTTAGAGCGGGAGTTAAGTGACAAGCTAGACTAGACTGTAGATCCCTTTGAGATTGAAAAGTTGATTCAAAAGTTATAATGACTCCCAAAGACTGGGGCTCCTTCTCCTTCCAGTCATGTCTGAAAGAGAATAATTAGCGAAAGTTGTCCATTAATCGCATTTAGCACGTCAAGTTTCAAGAACTCTTCTAGTAAGAAATAGAAAATCAGCTGCCAAACCACAGAGGTACTAAAATAAATGGCAAGTTATAGCACTAGGGTAACGGGAAACATCTGTTTATATAATTTTGACACCATAAATTAAAAAGGTTAGACAAACAAAAGGAGTAGCTTATTTCCTACAAATACATTACTTCATGAGCTGTACGTACTTCTTGCCTTGGTACTTTCTGAACACAACACCCCACGGTCCACAAAACGAGCATATGAGAAGATCACAGAATCAAAATGCATGGTTTATGGTAACCTCTTGCTAGGAAAAAAGACTACAAGATACAAGAGTAGGTATTTCTCATTGCATCTTACTATAACGTAACTATCAGAAAGAACTTCTGAGTTTGGGCAGATTATTCATACTCCATAGAAACCTCAATAGCTTAGCATTATTCACACCAGAATCAATGGTATAACAAACGCCTGCAGTTATGACAGTTTGATCACTCATTACTGTCAACTGTAAAATGCTAATATTTGTCAGTCACTACTCAAAAACCTATTAAAGCTACATCTCAAAAAATGCCAACAATTCAGCAAACCATATTCTGGTGCTTAATTGCTTCGTAAAAACGAATTTAAAAACCAATCTAGGGGCTCAGTTACCAGGAAAATCACTGTGAGATCTTCCTGATGATAAACGAATTTCCTACATCAACCACACTATCTAGTGTGTGAAGCCTCAAAAATGAATTGCAACCGAGCAGCTTCTTGCATCCAATTTTTTGTTATCCCTACTCTAGAGCCAGTCATTGGAAGTGTTGGGAAACATAAAAGATTAATATAATTTTAGTCATTAATAAGTCACTGAGATATGACATCCAAATAATTCTAAAAAATCCCATTGTTCCAATACCAGCATTAGTTTACAACAGATAGAAGAAGTTATTATATAATCCTATCAACTTACAAAATTTCTGCACACAGGAAGAAAGAAACAAGAGTTCTAATGTTCTCGGGAATCTCAGCAACCAAATTTTCTAATTTTTATGAGGGGGCTGATCTGTTTGTTCCTAAATTGTAGCTAGGAAGAGCAACATACCATTCTTCTTCAACTTTAAAATTAAAAGGTCCTTATGTAAATCAGATGTTTGCTCAAAGAGTCTAACGCAAAGTATACAGTTTAAAAAGGTAACTTCACCAGAAAAAGTCATCCATGTATGTCACAACTCAGGATAAAAGCACTGTAGAAGTTCCATCAATTATCTGGCTTCATTATCTCAATATCCATGATTACTAAAAAGCTGGATCGAATTCAGATACCAATACCTTATATCTTCAGTTTCTTCACAGCAACAGATGAACTACAGGTTTTTTTATTGAGAAACATGGATAAAAGGCACAGAAAGATGCCCAAAAATCACTAGCTACTCCTTCTCAGTGATGCCATAATATATGCTAGCCATTTTTCTACAAAGGCTTCAGCAAATCATACATCTTGGAGCACTAAATCAGTGTCATGGATAATATGAGCCATATCTAAGAAACTCCGTCATGGGCAGGCATACTTCTGACCTCACGAAGAACCCTCACAAGTTCTTTACGAAGCTCTGTTCGAACAAAATCAAATCTTTCTTTTGTCACCAATGACTCAGTAAATAGAGTTGAAGAGAGATCATGAAATTCTTGAAACCATCCATCATTTCTGGTTTGCTCAGTTTGATCATTATATTGTATTTGCTGCCATCTTTTAGGAAAATATAACTCAGGAAGTTGGAAGTAGTTCTTCATTATGAGTACTCGAAGGGCATGTCTGCATAAAATTCCAGAAGATTCAAACTCTTTACAGGAACAATGGATTTGTTCACCTTCCGGTATCCATATGACAAAGTGTTCCCCGTCCATCTTTTTAAAGTGCTGAACAAGATAAGAACCAGTAGTCATCTCAGAAACACCATACTGCATAGCAAGCACCAACTCATGCTGCAAAGCACTGAATGCAAAGGGGGTGAGGATGTTTCGAGCATGCTCTTCAATAGGCATGGACGTCCTCAGTTGGATACTTTGCATAGCTTGATATGCCTGCCCTTGAACACCTGCAGCAAGGCTGATCTACAAAACCAATGACATTCATGGATTAGTTCATATCCACCGCTCAACACCAATGCAGAACGAATGCAAGGTCAAAGCACACAGAAGAGTTTCTCGTATACCTGATCAAAAAAGGTGCGTAAACAGGTTTGTGCACTAAATATGCCTTCTAAAAACATATCTAGGCACTTTGTAAATGTCGACGTCACCATCCGTGCAAGAAAACAGCCCCTAACATAGGATAACGCCCAGGATTCCTTTAGAGAGAATAACAAGGCCATATGTTTCTCTGACTCCAGTCCAAATCGAGCAACCATCTGATTCCATTCAAACTCAAACTGTTCAGCACTTTCTAGGCGATATAACACATCAAATTCAGACCTAAATTCAGCAAAACTTGACCCAAGTAGAAGAGAGAACCAAGAGGATAGCTTAGGCTGGATATACCAAACAGAAATGATGTGTTTTGTACTTGGTAGTTCACTCCTTATGGCCTCTTGAAGCCCTGGATCAATATCAGTTAGAACGGATTGTGGATACTTTCCGTCCATAAATCGCATAAATGTCTGTTCCAAGAAACACAACAAAACCATTGTAGCTGAAGACAGATAAAAGCTGTAATTATACATCAGTATAAATTGTGCATGCAGAACAAAGAGCAAACCTGCAAGGCCCATGAAAACGAATGGGGTGTTTCATCATGCAGCAGCACACAGCCAAAAAGGATGACCTTTCCATGGCTGTTAATGCCAAGCCATGCACCAAAAGTCATACCATATGAGATAGACTGATATGTAGTCTCAAAAAGAACAACATCACCAAACATAGAGTACGAAAGGAGAGAAGCTGGATAAGTCCACGCGATGTTCTCTGGTTTATCATTGCTGTCTAATGTATAGTCATATTTAAAGCTCTCATTAGCTTCCTTAAAGGCTTTACAAGCCTCTAATAGTTCCATTCTTTCACTCTCTCTCTTCTCAGAAAGTAAAGCATCATTTTCTACAGAAACCTTTTTTCGATTTTGAACAAAATTTCTAACATCCCTCTCTAGAAAAGGCAGCTGTCCTCCCTGAATCCCCTTTTCTAACTCCAACACTTTCACTATACGATGTACAGGAAACCCAGACTTTGAGAGCAAAAGAATTCGTTCTTGATCTGGCTCCTGAATTTTACGGTATGCAGGAAGGAGACGAACTTGATCATCTTCCAATAACTCATGGTTATGAACATTGCTAAACTGAATAACAAACCACTGAGAAATCCCATCGACTACTTCCTTGGACAAGAACATTTTGGAATCACACCCACATCGAACAGACTTCCTATCCCTCTGCTGCTCACCAGAGGCCTTCCTCCTTGACGGGGCAAATCCAGAGCGGTAACACACAAAGTCCCGCTTGTAAATTCCTAATTGAGGGCTTATCCTAGAGCGTTCCTTCCTAATCGAAAACCCATTCTTCCTAGCAAAATTCCCATAATATTCAAATGCATCACCATCAGTTTTGAACACCATTCCTACATATGGGGCAACCATATCCTCAGATGAAGGGTTTGTTTCATTCTTATTGTCCAATTGAGATAGCAATGATGTATCATCAGTTTGCCCCTCATATGTAATGTAACATTTCCAATCTCCACATGGGCATTTCTGTTTTCTATACCATACATTATTTCTTGAAGACATTGTGATCATTAAATCATTATACTCAGAATTTCACCACACGATATACAAATTACAGATCATAAAGAAGAACCCTTAGATTAAAATAAAGCTATGCACCAGAAATGAGCTATATTCATTTAATTACAAATGTAATAAGAGATACCCAAATGGAAAAAGCTTCTGGGAATTCCAATTTATCACATAATTTTGACGTACAACTTCACATAGAAGAATAAAGATTGAATTTTTTTGCTGAAAAACTCATTCACATTCACTGCGTCAATAAATAGAAGCTATATAATGTGAAGGGATCAAAGCATACCGGAGAGATGAGCTGTTTTCTATATCTCCTTCTGCTTTCGGTGGTGACTGGTGAGTTGAGACTGGTTTTCTTTCCCATAATCTTTAAAAAGAATTAGGAGTGAAAAGTGGAACAATGTCTAGTCAATATCGGATATATGCATTATATTTATCGCCTCACATTTTTGGTGGTATATTTGATGAAAATGATAGTACATTTTATATGTATGGTAATATATTCTAATATGTATGGTAATACATTTCTTAATGCAAAATTATATGTCAAATACAAACTACTCCCTCCGTTTGTTTTTAATTGTTACATTTTGCTTTGGGGGATAACCAAGTAAATTTATGAAATCTATGCAATGATTGTTTGGGGAATTGATAAAGTTGTTTCGGAAATAGATAAAGTAAGAGAGATAATGTTGTAAAAGTAAAAAATGTAGGGGGATTGAGTATTTAATGGGAAAAGATGATGACATGTGGGTCCCAAAAGTGTTGAAAATTGGAATATAAAGATGTGAAGTTTACCAAAATTAGTAAAAGTAAAAGTGTAACAATTAAAAAGAAACGTTCAAAAAAGGAAATTGTAACAATTAAAAACAAACGGATGGAATATATAGTTATATAGCTGTGAAAATATTTATTGTTATATACTACTTTTCTCAATAAATGTACTACCATGTGTAAGGAATGTACTACCAAAAAAGTGAGGCGATGGATATATGCATATATCCGATATTGATTAGGCATTTCTCTGAAAAATGTGAATCCGATTGAGGTTGAACGGACTTGAAGTTAGTCAAAAAGTACGAGTCCGATTAAGGTTGAGTGGACTTGAAGTTTAATCAATCCGATCCGAGTCCGATCCGGAGAGTTGAGACTGGTTTTCTTTCCCATAGGAGAAGCCATAAGTGAAGTGATGGTGCAGCAGAATGATTAGTGTGTGAAGCATTTTGGGTCATGAACTATTTTGCATATAATGAAACCTTGATGTTGGATATACGGAATTGATTCTGAAACCTTGAGACTATGAAATGGACAATGGTATTGATTTTCAAGGTAATGGGAATGAAATTAAGAAGGGCTATGAGAAGAAAGGAAACTAAATCCCTTTGTTAAAAAATGTTATTTGGTTGAGTTTTCTCCCTTCTCTTTGCTCACCTCCCTAAATTTTTTAGCAACCTACTAAATTTCGGATCAGATCGACCCGATTGTAGATCGGATCATTATAAACACCCCTATTGAAAACCACACAACAAAGAAGACAAAGGATATTTAGGATAATTTAATTGCGTGAACCCCATCTACTTTCCTTTATTTTACTTAGGTATAAAGATGGTATCGGGTCATATTAGGTAGTGTTCGTGCGGTCGTGCCAAAGGCTTGGGGCTAGGAACGTCTTGTTCACGCCATGCTAACTTCGTGCACATGTCGTGTAGGACCAGCCAAACCCAAAATTAAGAGCAAGGCATAATATGTCCAACGGGCTTGGTTACAATGGAAAATCTTGATATAGTTTACTTTTTTCGTGTCGAAACTAGTACATCGTTGTGCTTCCAGATTCAGATATGCAATACAAGCACAAGTGCACAACCCACAACCAAGGACGTAGGTAAATACCCCAGCACGCTTATCTTGTGCCCTGCTTTTTCCATGCTAGGTTGCACTTATTCTAAAGCGGCAAGGCCCATTGCCATATTTATTCGACACTAGCGGCACCAAGTGATTCAATTGATCAATGGACTACTTTCTTTTTAATAAGAGAAATGTAGATAAGTTGAGTAACAAATTGGAACAGAACTACAGAAGGAAGACGTCCTTGGGTAAGACATATAAATGAATAATCGGAGCTCAGTGGTACAGCACAACAGGCTGCCGCCTGAGGGGCATGTCGTGCTGCAACATGTAACCTTATTACAAGCAAAAATTTTGCGTTTTTGGTCGCAAATACAATTATCATAGATCTGTTAAGAATGCTTCCTCAAAACAGCTTAGTGAGGAAGAATACCTGACAAGTATGTAGACAGAAAACAGAGCAAGTTTACATCAATACAGCTCGCTTTGCTACATCTTGCTAGACGAGGTAATAATGATTCAGCATACTGAAAATATTAAAATAAGATAAGTGTCTCGAGCAAAAGCTGCTTCTTCAAAAGCAGATGGTAAAGACACTCTTTTACGATATCCATAAACAGAAAATCAAGAGCTGCCGAAAACGGAATCCTACTTTGGCACAACAGCTCAATACAATAATAAAACATATAAGGGGAGGGAGGGGAGAGTTTAGCACCAGAACACTACAAATCTAAACCTAGAAGTTGCTCCAGGTGAAAGCTCAATTGCTCCCAAGTGCACTAAGAAGTTCTCGATCCAAAGCGATGTCCCAGATAAAAGAGGACAAAGGGCAATTGCGGATTTAGATACTAAAAGCTACTGATTGATCCTACATAATATTATCTATCAGAATTCCAGAAATAATCCTAATCCTCATCAACATCAAGATTCTTCAGTTTGGATTCCAGTTCATTCTCCTCTCCATTACCCTCCTCGTCTGATTCCTTTTCATCCTCGTCTCCACCTTCTGGGTCATTCTCGTCTAGTGGCCCAAGCTTCCCAGGGACCTTCTTGAAAATGTCATTAACATCATCAATTCCATCATCAGAGATGAAATTTCCATTAATATTCAACATTTGAAAAGTGGGCTTATCCACCACCATGTTAGCCAAAACCCTTGCACCAGCCCTTCTTATTGCATTTGTATTCATATCAAGCTCCTTCAACTTGGTATGACCTTCAAGAGCCTTGCTAATTTGTAAAGCTCCTTCATCCTTAAGCTCATTTTCAGCCAAGTTCAACTTTGAGAGGTGTTGCTTAGATGTTAGGCATGCAGCCAGGGCAGGCGTAGCAGCAGGTGTGACGTCATTTCCAGCCAGCTCCAATACCTCAAGTAATGGAGCTGAATCCTTAAGAGCATTTGCTATGGCAATAGTACCATCATCTTCTAAGTTCAAATAACTCAGGTAAGCCTCAACAAGATTTTCATGTTTCAAAAGAGCTTTACTCAAAGCAACTCCTGATTTTACACCAAACATGTTATCCCGCAAGTCAAGCTTCTTTAAATGAACACAACCCGCTAGGGCTTCAGATAAGGCAACGCCTCCTTCAGAACCTACCCTAGTTGAGGAACACCTAAAGTCCTCCAGCAAAGGAGAACGTTTCACAACCTCGGAAATAGCAAGAGCACCTTCATCACCTGTCATGTTATTGTGAAACTGAAGCACCCTAAGCTTTTCGGTGGAAGGAACCAACTCACTAACAGCACGTGCTGCCTCTTCTGAGATGCCATCATTCATTAAGTAAAGCTCCTCCAAGTTACTCTGTGATTTCAGAAGTACGCCAAATGCTCGAACACCCTTCTCACCCAAGGCATTGTTTGAGAGATCAAGGGATTTCAGAACAGCGCCTTCAAGGGCAGCTGAGAACATGTTCATGACTTCAAGGGCTTCTGCCTCTGGTCTACCAGCTATAAAATCAGACAGGTCTACTTCCTGCAATCTATCCTTGATAGATGCCAAAATGGGCTGTGCTATACGAGCTGCACCTAAACCAAAACTTCTGTTACTAAAGCATATCTTAGTGAAACGATTTGATGGATCCTTTAATGGTGCCAAAAGCTCTTCTGCCTCCTCAGCCTCAATGAAGGCACGTGGGCCTTTTGATATATCAAATAAACTTTCATGACCTGCCTCGGAAATTGGCACTTCTCTGACAACTTTACTTACAGGACCTCTTTTTAGAGCTTCTAAAATTAGTTTACTACATTCCTTGGCATAAAGCTGAACTGCAGAGCTTCCATCACCATCTGGCTCCTTTTCATAGAACTGATTTGCAGCAGTAAATGCCACTTCTTCAATTTGCTTAGAATTCTCCTCAGCCTCATCCTTGCTCAAGCTACCATACTTCTGAGTAAATATTGTTGGAGTTGAAAGGTTGCTGGTCATCCGTTCAACAAGCATGATCCTAGTGTTCTGGCTAGGAGGCCACAATTTGATTGAGAATGGCCGGCGCTCAGGATTTGTTTGCATAGCATCCATTATATTACCTGTTGATTCAACGAATTAATATGTGCTAGTTTCTGAATACACATAAAAAGGAAGAAAATTACAACACATTGTCCTGAGGGTGAAAATAGAAAGTGGGGGAAAAAAATTGATACTCTGGCTTTTACCAGCAGAGTATGTTCCATGAGAAAACAATTTTTCAAGCTCCCTAAAAGTCAGTATCGAAATAGGCAAATAGCCTTATTACTTAAGGCTCCACATGTCAAAACAAACAAAATAAGAGTTTTAACGTAGCTAACAAACATCGATTGCATAACGAAGAAAACAGGTGAAATAAGAGCACTTCCCCCAATTAACAAACATAAACAATATCATTTAGAGTTGTTTCACAGACGAAAAATATCAAAAGCATAGTCCACCATATTTCTTGTAAATCATCAAAATAAATAAAAATCATACTACTAGCCTACTAATACGGCAATACCTATGTATGAACACCCTGTCCATAACGCACCTCACTAAACCCCCTCCTCTCAGCAAAAACAAGGCCAGATTTTCTTAGATGCTATGTTACTCCGACACCTTCATTTACCTCAGAAATCGAGTGTCGACACTTTACTTGGATACTTCATTTTAAACTAAAAACTTGACTTTTTTCTACAAAATAGCCGAGTCAGACACTTGGACACCCGTATCCAAGTACACACCCAATACGTGTCAGAATAACATAGCAAAGATGTATCGCTTGACCAACTCCTCTTTCTAACGTTGCCTATATATTGTAGTTGTTGTGGTTACTTACCCTCAACAATCAGAATTTTTGCTATACATAATACTTGGTACTCTTCTCTAGTGTTGGGGTAAAACCCTTACACTACTCAAGAAATAAGATGGAACAAAATATCTTTGTAGATAGTAAACAAATATTCATAGATTCAAATTAACATATCTGTTATTCATGTTAATTATATTGTAAAATCAATATCTTTTACTTAATTTAGAGCCATTATAGATCCTTGCCTAAAAACTAATTCTAGTTTGACCTTTAGGATAGTTGTTATTCTACACAGCTAAATTCCGGGATATAATTCATTCATTTAGAAGACGAGGCTACAAAATTGATAAACTAACACACATCACTAATAAGGACTATGGGTTGACTTGCCAAGTTCGGTAAGTAACAAAGACGAGTGACCAGGACAAGGTCATGTTTAACAAGTTTGTTTTCATTTATCTCTTTCAGGAAGAATACAAAAGATTTCAACAAGTGATATTAGAGATAGTTGAAGACTTTAGAAATGGAAAATGAGCGAGCTCCGTTTTACTCATGCGCCAATATCCAAAATTCAATTTCTACGTGAAAAAAGGACCTCTCTTCCTGTCCAATCTCCTCGTATCTTCTTTTCCGCCTCTTTCTATCTCTTGTCCACTACTCTGTCACCCGTATTACAAGACCCTAATTTCTTCCAATTCTCACTAATTGGAGTCACTCTAACGAAATGATGTCTCTTTCAATTTTTCAGGTAAGGCTCTTGTTATCTCACTTTCATTTCTTCGTTCACTCTCTAATCTATCTACTACTTAAAATCAATGTCTTTGAGCTATTTCCACTAAGGCTTCGTTAGGTAGAGTGTAAAACAATTTCCATGAAAACTGTTTTCCCCTATTTTAAATTTTTCATTATTTGGTTGGCAAAGGAGTGTAAAACCATTTCCGGAAAACCATTTTCCGTTAAAAATGAAGGGAAAACTGTTTTCCTTACCGCTCTTGTACACTCCTCTCACTACCTCCTTACGTCCCCTTTCACTTTCCTTCTTTTCCATCATTTTTCTTACATAGAACAAAACAGCGGAAATCTAATTCAGCAATTATGTTTTCCTTTGTAAATTACTTTCCATGAAAATCATTTTACGTTGAAAATGTTTTACACCCAATGCCATAATGTCATATCAACTTAGTGATTCGAACAATTATAAAAGTAGCATACAGTCCATAATCTATATCCATATCGGAATCGGAAAAATCTAATTCCTTTAAATAAATTAGGATTCTTTTTATCTTATTACACAAAAAAAAAAAATCATCTGACGCCATTTTGTAAACATCATTTCATTTCATTCCACCTAGTTCCATTTTAAAATTCTTAATAATAAGAAATTATCACAATCCAGTATTAAAAATACAGGTATTAGAGGTAACAATTTAATGAGTGCAAGAGTATATAATAAAAAATAATAAATGAAATAATGTTGCTGATAAACATTAAATCATTCTTAAAGCCCTAAAATGAAATGTTAAAAAAATGAAATTGGAACTGAAAAACTATACCTAATTGGTGGAGCCACCAACGGAGATCTGGAGTATAAGCGTGAAGCTTTTACCGGAGAGAGTGAGAGGCAAGAACAGCAAGAGTGAGAGGGTGAGTTAGGGTTTTCTTTTACTTTTGGCTTTGTATTTGCGTTTTCTCACACTTTTCAATCTTTCAATTCAATTTGGTTAATCTAATAGCCAATAAGAAAAGTTTGGTTTTTATTCTATAAATCCATAACTTTTTTTTTTCTCACACTTTACTTTTGGCTTTTCTACGTAGTACTACTATTTTTTATAGATTTTACATGGTACCATTGTAATTTGATCTTGTTCTATATCATAGCATCCCTTTAAGTAAAATGTAATTTAGGAGGGAAATAGGGTTAGTGAAAGTATTGGATCAGACCGTCTGACCATAATATTTGGTCAGACGAGCTCCGGTAAGGAAGGCGGCAGAACACCGGCGCAGCAGCGACAAGCATCACACCAACGCAGTACCGGCGCATAGTAGAACTCGGTGGAGCAGAGAATTCATCCTCTGTTTTCGATTTTATGCGATTTTGAAGTAATAATCGTTGTAATATGGGCAGAAATTCATCCTGTAACACCCCGTAATTTCACTAGAAATTTCGTGCGTTGATTTATATGATTTACATTGTTATTTAAAACTCTAAATATAAATTCGCTTATAAAAAATTATATTCTATCAAATAAATGGTCATATTTGAAGCCGGAAAACATTTCGGTAGATAATATGTCGTGTGTATTAATTTTGTAATATAGTTAGTTATTTATACTATAAATTTTAGTGTTGTGTGATTTAATTTTCAAGCGTTAATTATATATGTTCGACGATAATTTTATCTACTCTTATATTTTTAAACTTATAATGTCTTTTACATTTCATTATATATATATATATATATATATATATATATATATATTTCAAATCGTGAATAATATATTTACTCGTTTATTTATTTTGGTTGTTGTACTTGTGTCGGTATTGTTTAAATGAACAATGTGACTCTTGTATGAGTATAGTATATAAAATGCGTATGATTAGTAAGTGCATATTTATATTACGTTATTATTCATAATTTTTAATTATAAAAATATTACCATATGTTTCATTTACGAGTGTTTATAATTCTTTGATTGTATTACGTACTAGCAAGTTGCGCACACACCATGCTTAACACATGGGGGTCCGAACATTATGGGCATTAGGGGGCCGGGATAATGTAAAGTCTTGGCAAGCTTTGTATTCCTTTGAAACGTTTATGATTATCAAAAGTCATACCCCTTCATTCACCCTCATAAACCACCATCATCATGGCCATTATGTGCCAATTTAAATCCACCTTTAATCACCCTTATTACTTCCCCTTATGCTGAGTTTAAAACTCAGAAAATCAACCCCCTCCCCATCCCATTCACACGCCATTCACCAAGAGAAAGAAAGAGAGAAAGTCTCCCCGTTTTTTCCTTGCACACCCTCACGAAAATGAACATCGCTGAAGATCTAACCGTTGTATCGTCTTCAAATTTGGACAGCATGTTCTTAACATCTATACCTTCACTTTTAATCCGAACTTTACATCACCGGAAATCGTGGTCGGAACACCACTGACTGTTTTAGAGGACCCTAAAATTGTTTAAAAGGGGAATACTTTGTTCAATGGAGGAGAAGTCTTCAAGGGAGAAGAAGGTTTTGATGATCCGCACGTTTTCTAGGCTATTATATTATGTTTTGCGGCACTTCTCTCAAAGATCGAGGTAACTAGCGTTTTTCTATCACGTTAGGAAATGAGAAGTAAGCTTAGAGCATTATTAGCAATGACATTTTGCTAAAGTTCATGGGTTGAACTTTAAAAAATCCTTATTAACAATGCCCCAATATTAGGTTGTTCATGAAAATGTCGCCCAAAAATGTCATCTTGTGACCTAATTACATGAACGTTCATCTTGGCTAAAATAGCATATTGTTGCTAGTTGTGTGAGGTGGCAGGAGTTGGTTGGTGGTGTCAGGAGAGAGAAAATATCACTTTCATTATTTTGTAGATAGCATAACTTAAAAAATAAAAAACATAAAAATAAAATAAAAATACGGGCACCTTTATTTTCTAATTCTCTACAAAATGACACCCATTTTGCTATAATTTTATAAATTAAAATAAAAAAAGAGAAAAGTTATGATGAACTTTAAAATGGGTCATTATTAAGAAGAAAAGGTTGAAATGTGACATTTTAGGAGAGAGAAAAAGATGAATTGTGTTATGAACTTTAGCAAATGAGTCATTGCTAATAATGCTCTTAGGTTGTTAGAATTATCGTTAGAGAATTTAGTATCATGTTAGGATGAACTTAGAAGATTGTATTTGTACTTCTCTTGTTAAAATCATGTTAGGCTAAGTTTTTACTTGAATTCATATATCTAATGTTCCTTTATTCTGCCGTTGTTATTATGTTGTTGAAATGACTTGATTGTAAATGAATGGAAACTTTAAATTTTGATTTATGTGAATGATTTGGGAATTTGAGAAACTTATGATTTTTGATGCTAAGCAATTCATTTTGTATGGTGATTGGTTGGTTTTGACTTGTGATGATTTTGTATGATGTTCAATGCCTTGAGGTTTTGTTAAACAAACCCGCGAAGCTGTGTGGTCGCGGCCCGTGACCCAATTCGCTGTCCGCGAACAGACTGGCCAGCCTGTTTTCAAATGGTCATATCTCACTCGTTTGTTATCGGAATTGAGCTTGTGACCAGTCGTTGGAAAGATAACGAGCTAAATTTTAATGTCCCGTGGGAATTTTCTAAAAATATTATCTGTGCTGAGTGTTAGGTCTGTTTAAAGTTGTTGTTGTGTGCATTCTGTGCATAGTTAGCTTACAACATGATTCCGTGTTTCGTAAATGACTTTGGTAGTATTGTGGAGTATCCTAAGGCATGTTTGAAAGTATAGTTTTAGTACTTGATACCATTTATTAATTCTTATGCCAAGTTTGAGTTGTCAACGTCGTAATGTTTGGGAGAGAATAACACTGCCCTTAGCATCACTTCGCTAAGAGTTATGTACGGAGAGTATTGTGACTTGATCATAATTTACTTCGTACCCAAACTCAGATGATATTTGATGTTTTGTATGCCTTTTGTTGTATTTGTAGTATACTTTGATTAGTTTACCGTATCAATTTGGGATTTGTGAACTTCGATGATTTTGAGGATGTGATGATTTTAATGATTTTAATAATTTAATGATTTTTAATGATTTTCACTGTTTTAATGGTTTTAATGATTTTTGATACCTTTTATGATTTTAATGACTTTGATGGATCTAATCGTTTTGACGAATTTGATGAATTTGACGAATTTGATGAATTTGATGATTTGAAGTATATTATTTTGTCTTTGAATTTGAAGTTTGGTTTTTGATTGAGTTGAGTAGCCTAAGGGACGGTGTCCCGAAGGTAACGAACATGCACTCCGAGGGGTCAGGGGACAGCACGTTGGGTGTTACCCTGCATTGGAGATACCTAGGACTTGTTGTCGTCCGAGAGGTCGGGAGATACAGCGTGTATTGTTCCGCATCGAGAGTTTGGCCATTCTTAGACACAGACGGTAGGGAACGTAACCCATAGGCCGTTCTGGAGGTTGCGACCTGACATTTCTTGAGGAGGTGGGCTGCGGGTCACTAGTTTTCGCTCTCTCTATGTTAAATTATTTATTTTCAAATTGTTGGTGTTTCTGTGATCCCTTTGATGTTGATCTTTCGAAATTCTTTATTTTAAACATCTAAAGCATCCTTCTTAGTACTTTATGTTAAAGTTTGACGTTTGTTGCAATGTGTACTTTGCCTTCTTTTATTGCTATTTGTGTTGTCTTGTCTTTGACGTTTGTTCTAACTTCATTTAAGTTTACTATTTGTTTCCTAAATTGGGCTGGGAGAACTGCTAGTTACTCCCCACTGATTGTGGAATTTTTGTTAATATATATTGCAGATGACGATGCTGTTTAGAGTTGTTGCTATATGGATCGGGGTTGTGCGTTTACCCGTGTAAGCAAGAAGGTTGTGCTAGTCATAGTGGACGAGCATTATGAGTCTGAGATTAGGACTAGTTTTGTAGTTGGTCTCAAGTAGTTTACCTTTGTTAGTTTGAATGTTAGTTTTAGAGTTGATCTTTTGGATTTTGGTTTCATATTTCGAATTTGGTTAAGTTTCGAGATTATGGATAGTTATGGTTATGGATTTGGCTTGTTTAGTTAGAGATGAGGGTATGGGACCTCTTCCTCTTTATATATATATATGATTTGGAGTTTCGATTACTATTATGGGACTCGTTGTTTATTTTAGTTTTAATTTTACCCCATAGAGTGACATTCTCGTCTCGGTGGTATTTCCGCTACCACTGATTTGATCGTTGTTACATTTATTTAAGTTAAAGCTTAGTTGGTAAAAGACGGGATGTTACACATCCTGTTTTCGGTTGTATATAGCTTCCATTTTCACCAAACCCTCAACTCTACTCACCTTCCTTCTTTTCTTTTTTCTAACTAGTCTTATATGCACGTGATACGTGCGTCAAATTACATTAACATAATGAATGATATAGATAGGTTTATCCCCGTCAAAATGAAGTAGACTTATGATATTCATTAAAAAAAATCTCAATACATATGATTTAAATTTTGTATATGACGCACATATCAAACATTAAAAATCTACGACATTGTTTATAAAATTCTATAATCAGCTTAGATTCTCTTGTATAACCACATATGCACTTTCAGCTCAATCAACTTTTAGCACATAATTAACGGTGTAAGAATACGTGCGATAACGTATTATAATTTATAATTACATATTACTATAAAAGTTCACACGATTATTATAATTTTCACACACCTACTATAAAATATTTTTGTATCGATAATATAAAAATTGTATAATGGAATCATGTAATGATCATCTAAAGTATTATTTTTCACTTGTTGTTATCATTGCGTTTTGATATATCGATATCTTATAGAGTTTTTCCCTTTCTTTACAAGCTAAATTGTGCTATATTAATGCTCTTAGGAGCTATTTATGCTAACTATTTCGATATAGTTGTGGTTTGTGTGTTCTATATCATTTTGCAGGTTTTAGGGAAAAACTCCCTATTTACTTGATGTTTTGAGCACCACGCTATAGCGGGAAGTTATGAGGCATCTTTGAGGTCTTAAGATGGTATTTGGACCCCATTATGAAGAAGTAAGTGTGCAAAGACTTGGCGTCTGAAGCCAAGCAAAGCAAGGCAAGAATAAGACTCGCCCGATCGGGTCGGGCAACAACTGCCCGATCGGGTACGAGTGAAGAATCTGAAGTTAAGGTTTCCCGCCCGATCGGGCGGAGCAATACTTAGCCATTCTTGCTGTTTTTCTGAGAGCTAAAGAGGACATCCACCCGATGGCATCGGGTGGTATTGCCCGATCGGGTGCTGGGGTTGCGGCCCCGATCGGGTGGAATCTGCCCGATCCCATCGGGTGAAGTCTATTTTGTTGTTGCTGGAGACTTGTTCCCAGGCCCGATCGGGCGGCCTTTTGCCCGATCGGGTGGAGGACACGGGGATGCGATTTTCGTTATTTCCCCCACTCTATCTTATTGTTTTCTTAGGACCTATAAATACTTTTTAGGTTATTTTTATTGGTATCTTGGATATTATTAAACACTCAGAGAGCTCTTAACCTAGTTTATCATTGCTTTCGATTGTAGAAGAGATTCAAGTACAATTTCAATTCAATTAAAGTTTCCGCTTTTCGTCAATTTGGTAATCGTCTTGCTTATTGCTTTATTCCTTTATCTCAATTACTTTAGTTCAATTGCTTATTTCTCAATTAGTTCATGATGCAATTCTTAGGGGTTTCAATTAGTTTTGTTGTTGTCAATTCGATCATGTCTGAGTAGTTCTCTTTCTAGGGTGTTAGATAGGGAAGCCATGTTTATACCATGATTGCTATTTAGACTCCTATTGATTTCTAGGGCTTGATTAGAGTGATTGTGGTGTGGTTTGTTCTTAATTAGTGATTAATGTTAGTGGCCAATTTCATTGATTGCTTGTGGTTAATAGTTGTTTGCACAGATCCGTCTTACGACTAGAGGCCTAGGACACATCAGTAGTTCTGATTACGTTAGTGAACATGCGGCGTATGTTGAACTATGAGCGTTGAGTCTTAACCATAGCTCAACATAGGCTCTAATCCCCCGACTCTCGACTTAGGTTTTAATAGTAGTTTACCCTATTTGATTGGTATAAGCATGGTGGACCGACCTAATACCCTAGGCTTTTATTCCATAGTTAAATCCTCGACTTAATTCGTATTATTTAGCTTACTCATTAGTTCAGTTAATTCTCCATATTTTCATCTGAAGTAGTTGGTTAATTGAATATTAATATAGAAACTCTGTCTCCCTGCGGATTCGACCCTGCTACCACTGACTACCTTAGTTAGAGGACCGTAGGTTTATTTTTGATTAGGTGACACGACTAAAACCCTATCACGTTTGCGTATCCATAAACTAAAACTAATGGAACTTAACTAAATTCAACTAAAATTTTAAAAAACTTTAACTAATGGAACTAAACCAACCCAAAAAAGAAATAAGAAAATACAAAGGTTTTTTTAGAGGCTATTATTGTGTTTGTCATTAGATTTAAGGTTTTGGGTTGTAGAGTTTAGTACTTGTAATGCAACATAATAACAAAATTAAGTTTGTAAATAGGATAAATTATAGAGTACATTTACCTTAATTTCTAATTTGGCGGAAGAGTTTGAGTTTGCTCTTTGTACTCCTATTGATTTCCCATGCTTGTCAAATGCACCGTAACTTATATGAGTAAACAAATCAATGGTTTTCTCATATAAAGTAGAGAAAGTGAGATGGTGGAGCCACAAAAAAAAATGGTAGTAGTGGGGATTGTGGAAGCGTATGAGCAAATAGTGGGTGAGTGCTTGAATGAGGTTGTGGGGAGTATTAAATAAACAATTTTGTTTCTTTTTAAATTCATTTTTTAAATTTCTATTAGTAGGTTAGATTTTTATCTTTTTTATCTTTTTCTATTTTCGGTGTCCCTCACCCGTTCCCTTATATAATAGAGATAAAGTTCCGCCATCTTATTTTTCAACCCTAACTACCTTCTCTTCCTGATCTTCCTTTAGCAATCTCACACAAAACAATTACAAATTGTTTCTCTGTGTAACGAAATTAGATTTCAAAAACCAAAGGAAGTAGAAGTGGGTTGTAAATGGTAGAAATCTCAAGTAATTACATGCAATCCTCCCCCTTCCTCAATAATACGCTGAATCTTAATTTTCTATAACTGAAATAATGTTTGGACTAACTTAAAGTATATTTCAGTTAACTAAAAAACAAACTCAGCAAAATATGTAAATGAAACAATAACAAAACCAACTGAAAGAATAAAACACGTAAATGAAACAATAAGATAACTAACTTAAAAGATCAACTGAACTTAAAAGGGGTCCAACTGAATGAACAGAAGGTCCAACTAAACTTAAAACACGTCAAACTGAAAGAGCAAAAGGATCAACTGAACTTAAAACATATCCAACTGAATGAGTAGAACGTTCAACTGAAAGAAATAAAGGATCAACTGAACTTAAAATGCATCTAACTGAATGAACAAAATGTCCAACTGAACTTAAAAAACATCTAACTGAACATAAAATATATCCAACTGAACTTATCCACTGAACATCTAAAATCAAAATACATCCAACTGAACAAAAATTGACACCAACTGAACAAAAATTGACACCAACTGAACAAAAATTAACACCAACTGAAACAAAAATGAAACCAACTGAAACAAAAATGAAACTAACTGAAAGTCGTCCGACCAAATGTTATGGTCAGACGCGTCTGACCCAATACCTTCTCATAGGGTTAAGGGTTCATCTCATTTGTGTGTTTTGGTTTGCGTGCTACAAAAAATGCTCGAATAAGGTCTTGGAGGGTTTACTTTGGCCCCTTAAGGGTCAAATTTATGGTCAAAATTGACTATGATGATTTTTGTTAATTTTGACCTCAAATTAGACCAAAATGACCCTTAAAAACTTTAATCCAGCTAATTTACCCGTACACTTATCATAATATACAAATCGAGACAAAATCATAACCCTACTTAACCCCTAATTAACATTTTAATTAATGGAATGTTACAACACAAAATAAGACTAAAGTATAGTGGTACCGTATAGAATTCTCAAAAATTAGTGGTACCACATGGAAAAGCCAAAAGTGCGATGATACCATATGGAATTTCCCTAATTTTATTAACTTATCAACTTTTTAGAATTTTTAGTTAATGATAATTTTTGGAGAGGAAAGAGATAGAGAGAAAAGGATAGAGAGAAAGAGATAGAGAGAAAGATTTGCCCAAAAAGAAAGCGTCACAATTAATTCCAAACGTCCTCATTAGGAAAGTGTCACATTTCCGTTTCTAAATAAGTGACACACTTTATGTTTTCACGTTTGCCAATGCAATATTTTAAACATTAATATCTACAATTATCATTAACTAAAAATTCTAAAAAGTTGATAAGTATTAAAATAAGTCACATTGAGGCAAATCTAACAAGATCCCACATGACTATGTTCTTCCTAAAATTTAAATCAAAAAAGCTAATTAAAGTCTAAACTGTGAATAGTAAACACTATGCAAATGTGTCACTTATTTAGAAACGGAGGAAGTATATAGTTTCTCTTTCTTTTTTACTTACTATATACGTGGTTCACACCTCCCAATATACATCTTTATATATTGATATCTTGAATGATGTTTAAGTAAAAAATAAGAAATTTAGATATAAACTAACATTAAAAGGTTTGTGCGATACATGGACTAAAAGAATGAAAATTAATAACGATGAGAAAATAATTATGATAATAATCAATAGCTATGAAAAAAGTAATCCTAACATTTATGAGAATCACTTTATTGTTACAATATCCGCTTTTATACAAATTCCTGAAATTATTAGATTTTGGCGAGTCCTATTACGGTGTTATTGATCCTAAAATTTTATCATTCTTATCATCCTAAAATCTGATTATGTGTATTGATTAAATATCGACTCTACGTACCTTTTTATTAAAACTTAATGTTTATTGTTGAACACACCTATGTACTTGTAAGTATGACGTATGGATTTATTTTTTGAAATATCCTCGAAGTGATTTCAACGGTATAAACATCATAATATTTCGGATTATGAAACAAAAGTTATTGTTAGTTTGTGTATGATGATAATCTTTAGTACTTTATTTAAATTAAAGTTTATCTTTGACTCTATCGTTTAGTCACTCTTTGTTTAATAAGATATAAATAAATATCTTACGTGGCGCGTCGTATGCTAATAGAATTATTGTCTTTAGTAGATATATTTATTTATTAGGTATATATTGGGATAGCAAAGTGGTTCAAGGATCGAACGTTTTCTGTTACCTTAGATCCATTATCCAAAAGGATGGAGAACTGGATTGAGACGTGGCTCATAGAATTAACGCGGGTTGGTTAAAGTGGAAAAGCGCCACCGAGTTCCTTTGTGATTCTGGCATTCCCCAAAGATTGAAGGGAAAGTTCTACCGTACGGCAATTAGGCCTTCTTTGTTATATGGCACCGAATGTTGGGCGGTGAAACAATGCCACGTTCATAAGATGAACGTGGCGGATATGCGTATGTTGCGGTGGATGTGTGGCCACACAAGGAAGGACCGATTAAGAAATAAAGTGATTAGATAAAAAGTTGGAGTTGCATCAATTGAAGAAAAGATGAGGGAGAATCGGTTAAGATGGTTTGGTCATGTGAAAAGGAGATCAGGGTGATGCACCGGTGAGAAGAATTGAAGAGTGGAGGAGTAATCAAATTGTAAGGGGTAGGGGAAGACCTAAGATGACTTGGATGAAGGTAATTGAAAGTGATATGAGGCTACTTGGGATTGAGGAGAGCATGGCGTTGGATAGAAGTGGGTGGAGGGGCAGTATCCATGTGGAGAAAGGGGTGCGAATACTGCGTTTATTTGTTTTTCTCAATTGTGTTGATATTTAAAACCTTTTGAAAACCTCTTTTAAAACTTTTTGGTGTAAACCTTGTTTTCAAAAAGTTTTTAAAATTCTTAAAACTTAAACCCTTTTAAAAACTTTTTATCACTCTTGTTGATGCCGTCTCCTTTGGCAACGGTTTCAGTTGACGATTCATGTTAGCCGACCCCAAATCACTTTGGGAATAAGACTTAGTTGTTGTTGAATATTGGGACAAGCCTAACAAGATGTGACATGGCTAAGTTTATCATTATCCGGTATTCATAACCGTGATAAAAAGGTGAAAACAAAACGTAAGAATCGTGTAAAATGAGAAATGTCGTGAGTCAAAAAAGAATGAAAAAAGTATGTATCATTTTCTCATAGAAAAATAAAGTAAGCAAATGTAAGTATCAAAGTTTGAACCCATAATCTCATGTTAAATAGAGTAAAACATTGACCGCCACTTAAATATAAAAGTCACATTCATATTTAATTATAATACTCTATCACTCATTTAATTTTTTGTTCACTCTTTTATAATACTAAGCGGACATTTAGTTAGGGGGTTAGAGGAAATTGTAAGGGATAAGTTGATCGCATCCTCTTAAAATTCGATATATAATGGGTAGATATAACGCAGTAGGAAATGTGTATTAGAGAGAGAGTGGAGTTTATTAAAATCAGTACCATAAAAGCTAGTAACAAAAAAGAAAAAGGGGGCTTACCACCGTCCAAATTGGTGGTGGTAGCCCCTAGATAAAAACTAGGGTTTAGTAGAAGAAACGAGAGAAAGAGAAAAAAGAGGCGGTTGCCTAGATACATAAAGATAAACATAATTATTTGATGTTTGTCGCGATATAAGCAACAATGATTTCGCAAATCCTCCCAACTTAATTAGAGCAGGCAGGGCTTTAATAAACAATATTTCATACTTTCACTTATAGATGATTGAAGATGGTAATATTTTTGTGCGTTGAGAGGATGAAATCCTACATGTTCGAATTAATATGGAAAGAAGGAAGTAAGACAATAAAAACTCACCAACAAGATAAATATAAAAGTGGAAGATGGTTTTGGCTAGAGATCTAAACATATAATGAAACACATTACCCTGAATAAGTTTGTCTTCTCTCTATGTTAAAGTGTTTCAAATTACAATTATCCATATAAAAAGTTTCTACATCTAAACAAATTTTAGTCACATGTGATATATAAATCTAACTGACCAAATGAAAATGGTGTGTTACATTTATGCTCCTGGCTGATTTCAAGATTTAAGGACACTTCTTCCGGCCAGCTTTAGTTGTCATATTAGCCCAACAAGGACAAGTGTTAGCATTGCCTGAAGTTCCTGGAGGCACACAATTGCAACGTTGGCAACAAGTGTTACATGTCCTAAGACATATTCTATATCTTGATGCCACACTGCACCTTAAATAACATTTTTCCTTGCAATCTGTCAATAAATACCATATCATTAAAAGAGGAATTCAAAATTGTTAGGTTGAAAATTATGTGAAAATTTTAGTGGTTGAGCTCATACATATCTGCCATACTAAGTGTTGGTTGGTATGCAGGAAGAAATACGGTAATGAAAATTTCCATGAATTTCTAAAGTGATTAATTGTTTGGTTAGCAGAAAGTTGTAAAAATAGGGGTTTCCTGGGAATTTGTAATTCCCACAAAACGTGGGAATTTATTGACCCACTCCCCCTTGATCATTCAAAATTTCTGTGAATTTCAAATTTCTTGATGTCAACCAAGCAATTTTAACAAATTCCTAGGAATTACATGAAAGAATTAACTTCCCATGTATTGTAACTTATCACAGGAATTAAATTCCTATACGTACCAAACAACCACTAAGGTTAGAAGTTTGATTGTCAATTCCTTAAACTTATATCAAAATTACATTTTATTAAAACACATAGAAGCTGATTTTATTTTTAAATGAAGTCCCTTTTTCAAGTAAAAACAATTATTTAGGAATATAATAAAGCTATTTACCTATTTTTGCACCCAAAAATGCACCTTTAGCGTGTGATTGTGGTTGTGTGCAATGAACTTCCAACTGTATTGTTAAATTAAAATAAGAAAATTAATCTCAGTTAGCGATATTAATATAATTGAATGATGTGACAAAATTGTGTGAATTAACAAATTATCAATAATTTTGCAGGTATGATTATAAAAGATTCCTTGGGTGCATGAGTAATTGAGTAAATGTATTTGAATTTATGTTTTCTAGTTTATATTTTACGGGGACATTGAGGTAGCAGATAAGCCTTCAATGTGGATTCAATTGGGTGATCAACTGATCAACCATTCTTTTTTAGATTGAAGTCGAGGCTCGTCAATAAAAAGTTAAGGGCCCGTTAGGTATCACTGTGGTTTTCAGCTTTTTGGTTTTTAATATTTGAAAGTCATATGATATATGTCGTATAATAAATCAGAAATTAGTCAATTTATTGGAAAGAGTTGGCTTACAATATCAAAATTTTAAACCATTCATGGAACTAGTGCTAAAGTTTGTAGCCTAATGAATTGAAACATTATGTAGTCAATAAATTTTGTAATTAAAATTGTAAGGGTAAAAAATAAAGAAAAATCATGTAAATTGAAGCAACATACGCACCTGTTGAGAAAGGACTAGAGAAAAGATGGCAACGGCAAGGAAAAGGACTCTGTTGAAGTTAGACATATTCGACAAATATTACAATACATTGGAAATCCGGAGAAAAGCCAAAAATCAGGAAATAATCCCCTATAAAAAAGGCAAATGGTGGTTGTAATTCTTAGATATGGAAGTGTTTTTAATCTTTGTTCTATTCTTAAGGAATAATGAAACCCAGATTTTAACTCCCATAATTAGTAAGTAGTAATATCTTTACATCATTAATCTATTGACGCGTATTAAACGATAAGCTGTAAAACTTTATCTTAATCTAGATACGGAAATCTGCAACTCTTAATGAACTAAATTCACATCCAAAATTGGTTTTGGCATCATGGAGGTGTTAGTTTAGAATGTCTTGTTTTGTTTGAATTGCTGCCTGTTGATCCAAGTTGAGAATCCTGTCCTGAACACTAGACAGGTTCAGCCACATTCAAAATCTGATGACCTAAAAACATAAAAAGCTGGAATTCTGGTTCCCGTTCAAGCATTTATTCATTGTGTAAATTTGTATAAGCACTTCCAAGCGCGCCAATATACAGGTACATGTATACTGTATCATGTACAATATATTGAAGAATTGATACAATAATCAAGTTCATCTAAAACCTAACCCAGCAACGAGTGCACTGTGCAATACAGTCTCCTTTACAATCAACATTATAACCCAAGACTTTAGGATTACGAAGAAGAAGATTTCTTAAAGGTTTTCCTGTTATTCCCCACTGGTTTTCTAGGATATTTACATTATTCTTCAGCTCGTTCTCGAGACTACAACCAAGAACTTCAGGAAATTTCTTAAGAAGTTTCGAGAGGTCATCATCAGAGAGACTCAAATTCCTGAGATACTCCAATATTTCATTCACTATCTTATAATCTGGAATCTCTGCTTTCCGTTCTTCACCCCAATAGGGTGAGCGAACATGACCAAATGCTTTCCCCAGTATCTTGTCCTGATCTTCAATGCTGAAGTTGAACATGGACAAAGCTTCTCTGCAGGAAGCCCATTTCTCGGTATCTTCATTGCTTAAGGTTATATCTAATGTTGGAGCTGCAGAATGTAGTTCCCATCTCTTGGATGGAAGGACATCATCCCTAGGTTTTCGAGTTGGTTTTGGTGGAGAAAATCTCCACAGTTGTACTGTTGAACTAAAGGGAGGAGGTGCTACAAAATCAGGCTGCAGCAAGCAAAGGTTGAATAAAGAGTGTTAGACATAGATTACAGCATACCTATGGGGATAGAGACTAACTCAAGGGAAGGAGTAGTTCATTTCCTAATCCCCATTAGCAAATTCTTAGCATCAGGGAGATATAAATTAATCCCTAATGGGTTTTTCTTTCATGTTAATTTGAGGACATTTGGCATCCAGATATCTGCCGCAGATAAGACTAATAATAAAACAACAGTTCAAAGTTCAACCAGTACAGAAGATAACGAGAAAAAGGATGTGAACAACCAAAATAAGCAACTATAAAAGAGCTTAAGCTTACTAAACGCAAAAAGGTTGGTTTGTCTTATGAACCGAGATCAAGTCCAGGTAGTAGTTTAATCTCTATGACTCTATCGCTGGGCAGTGAGGTATACAGTAATACACTAGCTAGTTTTTGTAAATTGTCTTTCCTTCAGCAGACTTCTAGACTAGATCAAAGAGGCGTGGGCACAAGGTAAAACCTCCTCCCTCCCACAGAAAAATACAAGAACTTCTCATAAACCCAAAAAAGAGTTAGAAGCCGTAAGCACCTAATAATTGATCAATATAACTTCTTACAAGATCCAAGTGATGGGAATCCAAGTAGATACTATGGTAATTGGTGAATAAACGACTGGAGCAGATGCACCAACATTTTGACAACCAAGACTGGAAGTAATACTTACACAAGACCAGTGTAAAGATGATCCATGATAAAACGCCAAAGCTGGTGAAGGCAAGAACTTTGCCAGCATCACTGCACCGATTGGAGGTTCCTTAAATATTCTTGAATCAGAAGAATAGTAACAAAGTCAGAGTCTGAACAGATATATATTGCTTAAACTGTGAACAGATTCTATTCAAGATTAACATTTCTTGGATTCGATATCAAATATCCAAAATAGGCAATATTCCAATGTCAAAGTCACTCTGATAACTTTGGATATCCAATATCCAACATATTCAGACCGGATATTGTCAGACAACCTGAGGTTTTTCCCACTGAAAAACATCGAGAAATGAGGCAGCTTATATATTTTCTATGTCAAAGAAGTAAAAAAATTGAATAAATTTTATTTTATGACCAAAAAACAACATTCATCTATTCATCATTTCATCTTCATCTAAAGGTTCATGTATTTCATTTGTAAATCTGGAATTGGCACAAATACCTTGTTTGGGAATCCAAAAATATTGGATTTTGAATTCCAATCAGCATATCACACACAATGCCAACTAGGAAGAATTTGAAATTTCACCCCAACTCCTATCAATTTTACAATTTAACTAGTATCTCCTTTTCCTCTCCCGTATAGACCTACACTTACAGCTCTCTTCTTCCTACACTGTCTGCTTTATATTGCAATCTCCCACAAGAGTTGTTGCTGCATGTTAATATCCCCTCAAGGTTTTTCTTTGTATCACTCTTACCTCTTCGTGCAATACTACATCTTGATGATCGTTAATATCATCATCAGCATCCCATGCAATAAATTTCTCACTCATCCTGCAAATGTTGCTAACTAAAGGTAGGCAAGGATAAAAAAAGGCTTACCTAGTCTATGCTCTTAGTTTTAGAAGGTTCGAGGCGCACAAGGACCCTTGAGCCTATGGACAAGGTGAAGGCGCACCCATCCCGGCAAAGGCACACCTCCAAAAACCTTATAATCCATTGAAGAAATTATGAGCTCAAAACAACATAAATTATTATAATGAACAACATAAACTCTACTCCATTGAAAATATTTTGAACTCAACACAAAATACCATATACTCCATCAAAGATGCATCAAAATTCAAATGACATGAGGAAACATTTCATTGGTAGCATATGGCAAAACATCAAAAGTACCAACTCGAAATAGAGATTTGAGTCCGACTGTCAATATAACAAAAATAGAGCAAATTTGACTTTTCAAGATAGTCCATTAAGACACTAGAAAACCTCATCACCACCATACTCATCCTCCACTCCTAAGGAATCCTTTCCATCTTCGTCAAAGTCTTCTTCCATATCATCCTCATCCTCATCCAACATCATCACTCTATGGGCTGCTTTAAGAGTGGAGGAACTAGCAACATCTTTCCTCTTAATTCTTATCAACTCCAGAAGAGATTCGGCACCTTAGAACCTCTATAGCAAAATTTTGAATTTTTGGTGATGAAGCTCCAAACCAAGCCCACCAATCCGCTAATAAAAACAAACATTATAAATTATAAGTAGTTTTGGAAGACAACAAAAATATCCGGATTAACTAATTTAAGTGTCTCATGTTTACCTCGAGCTTTTGTCTTCCTTTGCCTAAAGACTATGGGTGAGCCAAAGAGACCAGATGCATTTTTGTATACATCTTACTCTTTTATGATTTTGTCTTGCAAATCCAAATCTGGTATCAACCTTGCAGTGCTATATAAACCCTTCATAACTTTTTCGCAGCTATATCGGGGTTATTATGATAGACGTCTGGATTTAGAAAATAGCGAGCCGCATGCAAAGGTTGATGAAGTTGACTATCCCATCTAGTATTGATGTACTTAAAGGCTTTCTGATAGTGTTCCTCTTTCATTGCGAAATTCTTAGCAATGGCCTCCTTAGTCCTATCCATGGCTTCATATATATAACTCATAGGTGGCTCCCTCTCTCCAAAAATCATTCTAAGAACCTTGACAAGAAGCATAGTCAACTTTATAGCATAGATAATATCCCTCCACATACTGTCTTGCAAAAGGAAGAATTTTACTTTCTTTTCCCCTTGTTCCTTAGCCTATTCAGAAGCATTCCATTCGTGAGAAGTAACCATCTTCCTTAAGTTATTTCTTTACTTATGGAATTGTGCAAGAGCAATAAAGGATGTTGCAAATCTAGTAACCGATGGCCTATACAAATTCCTGCAATTTGTAAATCTCTGCATTGGGTTTTGACGCGATGTGGCTATAGATTATAGATATAGCCATTCATGAACATACACTTCTTTAGTGCATTCTTGACTTTTGGGATTTTTGCAATGTCTTACAACATGGGCTCAAGACAATGTGCAGCACATGGAGTCCAATACAAGTGTTGTCTTTTGGCCTCAAGCAATCTTCCTAACATATTCATCAAGTAAAACACAAAATTTATTAGATTTTATTTAGTAGTAATCGCTTAAGGAATGAAAAACTAAGGAGAGAAACTTTATTTCTTACGGGCCTTAACATAAATAGATGAGTTGTTCGTCACCACTTGTTATCACATTTTTCTCTCCAATCTCCTCCACCATGTTATCAAGCATTTGAAATAACAAGCTTACATTTTTTACCATCTTGAAAACATCCATGGATTTTAGGTATACGGTACCTTTAGGAGAATTGACAAAAAGTTCACAATGTTCTTTGAAGCCTAAGAATCACGCCATCCATCACATAAAATGGGGCAACCTTTTGTTGCCCACTCTTCGTTGTGATCCTCCATTCTGTTATGGGTTTTCTCCACTAATTCCAAAAGAAGAGGAACACTTAACTCATAAACACCAGGAGGCTTCAAGTCAAGACCGTATTTTCCAATGGACTGAATCATCGTACTAAAACTTTCATAAGTAGCCGCATTGAAATCAAATCCTGCGTCATAAAACCACCTAGCAATTTCCCTACAAGTTTTTTTCCCTCAATTTCTTATTACGAACTCCATCGATGTCTTTCCTTCCCGTTCTTTGTCTTTGCACTTTCGGGGTATGCTCGACACTTGTTTCACCCACGTTACCCCCTATTATCTTACAGTCATCATCTTCCTCATCATCATAGATTCATAGTAGTCCTCCTCTTCCTCATCATATTAGTCATCAACACCATATTGAGGTACCCTTGGTAACATTTGACCGTCAAACTTTGCTTGTGCCTTCATCACCATAAAAGAGTTCAAGGCCCCGTTTGTTTTGGTGGAAAACCATTTTCTTGGAAAAAGGTTTTCCTTAATCTATCCATTTTCCTTTGTTTGTTTTGGTAAGAGGTGGAAAACAATTTTCTTAAAGGTAGAACATGCCCTTAGAAGAAGAAAACCAATTTCGTTGTCTAAAGAAGGTACGCCACATTTTCATCATCACTCCTTCTTTCTCTTTATTCTCTCCTCCTATCTTTCCTTCTCTATTACTTCATTTACCTTTTCTCTCCAGGTTTTCCTCCAATGAAACAACAAAAGAAAACTCTTTTTAAAATTATGTTTTCCATCGACAATTGTTTTCCTTAAAAAAACCGGAGCCTAATTCCCCTATAAGCTACACCCCACAATATCTTGATCATGACGATTTTTACTTCTAAAACCTTAATTTATCGTGTAAAAACTATGATTATAATGTAGGAAGTATGACTGGTAGATTATAAAACTTATCTGTGAAATTGCTGTGCCGTGATATGATCACTGCCCTAAAGTTGAAATTGCCCCGCTACGAACACACGGACTCGTGGCAAACAACCTCCAGGGTTAACACAACACTGACTCGCTGGTGAAGTACAGAGAGACAGTTTGAGAACGCTCTTAATATTGCCCAGTGTTTGAGAGAGATTAACAGAGAGAATAATTTTCTGTGTGTTAAAAACTGTGCCAGGAAGGGGGTATATATCGGGACAGAAGAAGGGAAAACTGACCCATAAAACCGTGTTAAAACGGTAATTAATGGGCAAAAGAAACTGCCCACTAACGGCTAGTGGAAGCAGTCAATAAGGAGTGGATTCAGGAATTGACTGATTCCATAACAGTCATATAAGGATGACAGAATTTTCCAGTAAAAATTTAGTTAAGTTAAGTTATTTCCCAAAGCCCAAAGCCCAAAGCCCAAAGCCCAAAGCCCAAGGCCCAAGGCCCAAGGCCCAAGGCCCAAGGCCCACGGCCCACGGCCCGGTCCGGGCGGGCGGCGGCGCGCGCGCGCGCGCGCGTGTGTGGACTAGCCCAATCAAGAGCCCAACCACAAAAGCCTACCAAGTCACCAACTCAATAGATACTAGGAACATAACTATTAATAAACTCACCACTCACCTCTTATTCTTCCTATATGGGATCCCCAACTCTTCATATTCTTTTGAAGCAACTCAAGAGTTTTTGTATTACTCTTCTCACAAACTCCAACAATCCCCCACATGATTCAAAAGAAGAGACAGAAAGAAACGGGGCTGAAAAAGAAGATTTGGGCAATAGATACTCAGTTTTGTAAGCATCAATGTCTTAGAGACTTGAATTGATACCCAGTGCATACAAGTATGTCATATTGTCGTATTAGGTAGATTTCTCTTTGAACCTTCTACGGAGTTCATAATCAATACTTGCGCACTAAACCTTTTTCAAAATAAGAAACGTTCTCGCGATATATATATATAAGTGCCCCACAATACCTGGATTTTCATGAATGCTCTAGAGATCCTAAGCCTTAGGGATCTCATAGGGGATTGGGCGTAACCCCCACATTCACATAGGTAAGTTCATCAAGTTTGTACTGTTTCAAACCACCTTCTCAAGGCTATGAACTTATTAAGAGTATTTTACTCATCCTTACACATTTTACAGTAAAAAACAAATACTACATCACTTTTATTAATATAG